>CM030359.1:424558171-425069427 GCA_017893485.1 Hemerocallis citrina | reverse complement strand
AATGAGGAAAGAGTGCGGTACCGGACGGTGAGCGAGTGGCTCGCTTCGGCGCTTGAGGATCGGCTCGGATGGCCTCGCCTCGAGTACCTGCAGACGGTCCTGAAACACCGGGGTTTATCCCGATGGCGGACCCTCCGACGATCTAGTCAGTCTCTGTGAGAGAGTAGCAGTAACTAGGAGAATTTGGGTGGCAAAGATTGATTACCTGAAAAGGTGGGTGAGGGTCTGGTATTTATAGGGAATCCCAATCGGGTTTGGATCCGCTTGGGGGCCGGGTCTGAACCCGAAAGCCCATGGGCCTGACGTGGCAGGAGGCCCAGGGGGTTTAGGGCGGACGTGGCAGCGCTAAGAGCGGTATAGGGCTGACGTGGCAGAGCCCTAGGTGGTATTTGGAGCTGACATGGCTGATCATGGGGCTCCTGTGTCTCTGGGAGAATCGGATGGCCTAGGTCGTGCCAGGTCATCCTCATTTCTTGCCAGGCTGGGCGGACGGCCCGTGGGGCTATCGCGGATCGGAGGCCGAGGGCCATCGAGGCTCGTCAGATATGAGGAGACCAGTTCTGTGGGGGGTGATTTTACGGCTCGGTGCCGAGGCTGTAGTGGTTCGGGGCCGAGCCGGATTGTTTTTTCCTTTCTTTTCGAGTGAGCCATCCTGGGCCTTGGCTGGGCCCCAAGCCATTTTTACCCTACCACACAAGCCCCCTACTCCTGCGGGGATGCGAGAGTCAGCCGTGGAGGAGTGCTTATGGTCATGGAAATGGGATGGCGAATCGTTGGGCCTTCATGAAAAGACTGCCTTGGTGCTAGACCGAACCTTGAGCTGGCGAGGGTTTATGGGTCGGCAAGGGCGATGGCGAGCCGTGGAGCCTTCCTGAGAAGACTGCCCTGGTGCTAGACCGAACCTCGAGCTGGCGAGGGTTTATGGGTCGGCAAGGGCGATGGCGAGCCGTGGAGCCTTCTTGAGAAGACTACCCTGGTGCTAGACCGAACCTCGAGCTGGCGAGGGTTTATGGGTCGGCAAGGGCGATGGCGAGCCGTGGAGCCTTCCTGAGAAGACTACCCTGGTGCTAGACCGAACCTCGAGACTGGCGAGGGTTTATGGGTCGGCAAGGGTGATGGCGAACCGTTGTGCCTTAGAAGGTTTGAGCGGGGCAGCCTGCTGTCTTCGCGGAGCATTGAAGGCGCTCCGGGATCTGTGTGATGTTTCCACTTCCTAGGGGCATTAATGGCGCCGCCTAATAAATGCATGGCGCTTAGGCTTCCGTCGTTTGGCTTTCCCAATGTCATAATGGCCGGTCTATGGGGGAGGTTATAAATACCCGTCGGATTTGATCACAGCAAGGGTGGTCCATCGGCCACCAGAGGTGTCTGCTTCGGCGGACATCTGTTTCTTGCAAAATTTTGACCCTGAGAGCGTTGGACGGGTCGTCACTCTATTGCCTTGTTCTTTTCCCGTCCCTGATGGCCTCGATGTGAGTGTCAGGGTCAGGGGGAGAACAAGGCAGAAGAGATGGCGGCTGTAGTCCAGGCTCGGGGGGCAAGGTGCTGAAAGGTTTTAACCCTGGGAACCTCGGACTGGTGGTGACTTTGCCGTCCGGATCCTTTTTCGGGTCAGACGGTCCTGACACGGCTGTCTGCCCGAAAGAGATCAGGACGGGAGGGGTATCAACCGAATTCCGGACCTGGGGCTGAGGAGCTTCGGATAGGTGGGTCGTCTCCGATCTGCTTTCCGATAGGGTTCTAGGCGATGGTGGCTTTTCTCCCACCCTCGAACAGTTCGGGGTTTCGGCTGCCGAGGCCGTAAGCCCCGAGCTGCTCGCGGGTGAGAGGGGAGCCGACCGAGCCCTGGAGCCCGAGGTGCCTGTCTGAGGACGGCGCCTTAAATCTTTAAGTGAAAAATTTTCTCCGCTGAACACTTCATCCGAACCGACCCCTGTGTGGTCTCCAACCGGTGCTAGGTGACGTCAGCAGCGCCCTTTTCGAGGATGACGTGGCGTGATTCTATTGGTGGCAGACGCGCGCTGTTCGAGGAACAGTAATGTGAAAATTGATGCGTCACCTCTCCCTCTATAAATATCCCCCCTCTTCCCTATTCCGTTTATTTCCCTTCTGCTGCCTTTTTTCAAAAAGAAATAAAACACTTCAGCGCTCGGCTTGACTGTTTAGCGGCACCGGCTCGTCAGTCCGAGGCTTCCCAAAGGTTAGTTTGTAAGTTTCTTTTGTTAGGCACAGATGGCTAGGGCTCAGTCTGGCTCTTCTGCGTCGACGTCGAGAAGGGAAGGGAACCCTATCTCAAAATCGACTTCGTAGGAGGAGCCAGTGTGCGAGGAGGAGTCGGCACATGATGTGGAGCTCTCTGATTCGACTTCGTGGGAGGAACCAGTATGCGAGGAGGAGCCGGTATACAATGTGAGGCCGTTACGCTCTCGGAAACCTTTCGTGGTGGAGAGTAGTGAGTCTGAGGAGGTAAGCGATAGTTCAGACGAAGTCGAGATTCTAGAGTCGACTTCCGGAGAGGAAGGTGGCCCAGGCGAGGGTAAAGCCGAAGGGGCTCGGATAGGAGGTGCGGGGGGGAGATCCACAGGTCAGGGTGTGGGTTCGGGCTCCACGCCGACCGGTCTGGGGCGATTATCTACCCCCTCGCCGGAAAGAGCCAAGAAGAAGAGGTTTCCGAAGAAGAAGGGGTCGAGGACCGGTGGCTCAAGCCAGGCGCCCGTTTACCGCAACTTAATGACAGGGTCGCCCGTTCAACCGAAGCCGTTCCGTCGGTACCCTGACGACCTTTCCGATCAGGAGCTTTTTGGGGTCCAGCCGTCTTCGCCGAGCCGGAAGAGGGTGAAGATGGACACGCTTCCGACCGTCTTGGAGGCTGGTGACTTGGAGGTTTTGCAGTTGGCGTATCATATAGGGTCCGGCTACGCGCTCATGTTGCCGAGCTCTACCCTGCACCCGACCGACCCCCTGCCTAATTGGTACTGCGTCTTCCCCGTGGATGCCTTCATCTCTGGACTGAGGCTGCCGGTCCATCCGTTTGTTCGGGAGGTGTTGAATTGGGTGTCCCTGGCGCCGATGCAGTATGGGCCGAACTCCTGGAAGCAGATCATCTGCTTCGTGCTGTTATGTGAGGAGCAGAAGGTACCCCTTCGGTTGAGCGTGTTCCGGGCGATGCTGGGGATCAGCTCGTCGGGGGAGTCGGAGGGTGTTTATTATATCTCGCCTCGGAATAAGGGGAAGGTCGTCCACGGTCACCCGGACTCCATCAAGGAGTGGAAGAAAAAATATTTGGTGATCCGGAGTGAGGAGCCTTGGAACATCCCTACTCGATGGAACCATTCTAAGCCGAGCTTCAAAACGCCGAGGCCGAGGGACCTGACGGCCGAGGAGTGGAGGTTTGTTGAGCACCTCCGTCTGTCGCACAGTATCAGTTGGCCGAAGGTGACGGAGGGTCACTTGGCGAGCGTCGGACTGAGCCCGGCCGTTCTTTGTATGTAGTTGTTTCTTTTCTCTCGGTCTTATTGTTCTTTTGCGCTCATTGTTCTTAATGGATCTTTTCGCAGGTATGGATCCAGCATCAATCAAGACAAAGAGGCTCGCTATGAAGAAGCAGAAGACCGAGGTGAAGGGGGACGCGATGAGGACGAGGGGGTCGTCCCAGGTGGTCTCCGAGGCCCCAGTTCCGCCGAGGGGCAAGAGGACTCGCTCGGAGACGGGCAAGGAGGTTACGGTTCGGGGGAGCTCGGACCAGGGCAAGGCTTCCGAGCGCAGAGAAGGGAAGGGTCCCCTGGTCAAAGGCGAGGGGGTGGACAAGATGACGGAGGAGCTGCAGCAGCCGTGGGTGCCGGACTGGACGATCCGGAGGGGGGATTGTCTGACCCGGGGGACCCAGGCCGTCGAGGTAGCAGATAAGCTGGCGACTCCCCGGGACCGTTCGGAGATGAAGGTCGAGACCCTGGACGAGGCGTATACGCGCCTTGCGCAGGCCAACGTGCTGGTAAGTCCGCCGACCCCACTTGCCTTGTGAAATGTTTGTAAAGGAGGTTTTCTTAGTAGTGCTTGGTTGCTGCAGGCGACCGTGTAGGGGGCCCACGTGAGAGGCCTTTATGAGGCGGCCTTGAAGCGGGAGCGAGACTGGGCTGACAAGGCCTTGCAGGAGATGAAGGAGATGAAGATAGAGCTTGAAGGCTCTCATAAGAGGGAGCAGGAGATGAAGACCGAGTTCGACGCCAAGGAGGCAGAATGGGCGAAGAAGATGGCGGCTCAGAAGAAGAAGTTCGCGAAGGAGAAGGAGGAGTTGACGGAGGCGGGTCAGCTCCTGGTGATCAAAGCCCAGGACGAGTGCTATGCGAAGGCCCTCAGTCATGTGAGGCACTTCTACCCGACCCTTGACCTGTCCAACTTCGACTATGACATGGAGATTGAGGGGACACCGAAGACCCCTAATGAAGAAGGGCCTGTTGATGACCCGGCTGCCGACCTCTCCGTGAACCCGACCGATGTTGAGGTGGAAAAACAAGTTGTATAGTTTTATCTTTCTTTTTCCATCTCTCGATTGTATTTGCCTACCGCGGACTGGCCACCGCATTTCTTGTACGAAGTAATTCTATTTATAAAAGAGGATTTTTTGACTGGCCAAGTGTTTTGACCTCGGATATTTTCGAACCTCCTTGCTTATATGTTTTGAGTAGGCTGGTTCTCTTGTAGGTTACGGCTCCCCTTCCCGAGGTGGACCCCCGTCGTTCCGACGTGGCGTGGCTCCGAAGCAAGGTTGAGGCCCTGGAGGCCACGTTGGTTTGCTACCGAAAGGGGGCTCGTGACACTGATGCGGCCTTTAACTATTATCGGAACAAGTCTGAAGCCCTAAGTGAGGAGGCGAGCCGACTGAGGAGGGCGATGGTGGATCGGGACCTCGGGAGTGTCGGTCTTGGATATACCATGTCGAGTGCATCGGTGTAGAGGCCCTCCTCTGAGAGGCTACTTCGTGATGTCATTGTGGAGAAGGAGATGGAGATACACCGTTACAAGACGATGCTGGGTGTCTCGACATCTTCCTCGGGGGGTCGGCGAGCGGAGGGGGTTCCCTCTGCGCTGCTGCTGCTGGAGCGTGTGCGACCAGTTGATGCCCAGAGCTCCGTGGCTGGTGTGTCGACCGTGGCTGAGCCGAAGGACCACCATGACGAGGAGAGGGCTCCTAGCCATTCGGTCGGAGTGGTCCCGCCATTCGTCGGACCCGAGGGGCCCTAAGATGGCAGCTTCCTTCAGTTTGAGATGAGTGGAGTGGTCCTGTAACGGTCTTTGTTTGTTTTTTCAGAACTAATAAGGGAGTATGAATAAAGAATTCTTTTCATTCTCTGCTCTGGTCAATAGTGTAGTGAGTGATGGCGGGAGTGAGGTTCGGCCCCGTCGATCCGTGAGGGATCGGCGCGGGGTGTTAGGAAGACTCCCTGGCCTGAAGCCGGTTCCTACCTACCGAGACGTTGGGGGACGGCACCGGAGTGAGGACCCGGGTGCCGAAGCTCTTTGTGAAAGCGATCCCGTTGTCCGGTGTTAGGTCGGACCTGCCGAGACGTTTGGAGTTTGACAAAAAGAGATTTCTTTCATATATGATAAGGAGGGTCGTTAAAACGGCCCTTTACACATGATAGCTTACAAAAAATATTATTTACATTAGCCAAGCTAGAACCTATGTCCGTCCCTCCAGGAACTTCATCAGGTGCTCGGCGTTCCAGGGTCAGTTGATTGGCCGGCCGTCCATATCCGCCAGTCGGTACGTACCGGGGCGTACGGTCTCGACCACTCGGTATGGGCCTTCCCAGTTGGGAGCCAATTTCCTCTTCTTGGTTGGGTCGGAGACGGACAGTTTCCGTAACACGAGGTCCCCCGCCTTGATGTTCGTGGGGCGGACCTTCTTGTAGTAAAACTTCTCGATCCGTTGTTGGTAGATGCTTCTTCGAATCGAAGACTTCTCTCTGACCTCGGCGACGAGGTCCAGGTTGGCCCTCAGGCCGGACGAATTGTTAGCCTCGTCGAAGGCCATGACACGGGGAGAAGGTAGACCGACCTCGACGGGGATAACTGCCTCTGTCCCGTAGGTCAGACTGAACGGCGTCTCCCCCGTGGGGATCCTCTTGGTGGTTCGGTGCGCCCATAGCACGCTAGGCAGTTCTTCGACCCACAGCCCTTTGGGGGAACTGTCGAGGCACTTTTTGAGGCCGTCGAGGATTTGCCTGTTCGCGTTCTTCGCTTGGCCGTTGGACTGAGGGTGGCAAATAGCGGAGAAGCGTTGCTGGATGCCGATGTCTGCGCAGAAAGTTTGGAAGTTCTGACCTTGGAATTGGGTTCCGTTGTCCGTGACGAGGACCCGGGGGATTCCGAACCGGCAAATGATGTTCTTCCAAAAGAATTGTTGTACTTGGCGCTCGGTGATGCTGGACAGGGGCTCGGCTTCGACCCACTTGGTGAAGTAGTCGATGGCGACTATTAAGAATTTCTTTTGCCCTATTGCCACGGGGAAGGGGCCCACAAGGTCCATGCCCCACATGGCGAATGGCGTAGGACTAGCCAGGGATCGGAGATTAGCTTGAGGAAGCCTCTTGATAGGGGAGAACCTTTGGCATGGGCCGCACCTCTTGACTAGGTCTTGCGAGTCTTGGAGCATGGTCGGCCAATAGTACCCCTGATTCAGGGCCGTCCGAGCAAGTGTCCTGCTCCCCATGTGGCATCCGCCGATCCCCTCATGAAGATCTTTCAGCGCGTAGCTGGCCTCGTCGCTGGTGAGACAGCGGAGGTATGGTTTGCCGTCGGCCAAGGTGTATGAGCGTTTAAAGAGGATGTCATCAATCATGACGAACCTTTCAGCTCGGACCCTGACACGTCTTGCCTCGGCCCGATCTTCAGGAAGCTCGGCATTAATTAGGAATCTCCGGATGGGGGTGGTCCAGTCGTCTGGACTAGCAATGCCTTGTACACACATTGCCTCCTGGCCTTGGTCGTTGATACTTGGCTTTAGGAGGATTTCTATGAGTACTTTCTGATCGAGACCCTCGAAGGAGGAAGAGGCGAGTTTGGACAACGCGTCTGCCTGGGCGTTCTGCTCCCTAGGGACTCTGATGACCGTGGCACAGCTGAAGGACGCCAGGAGTTGTCGGACCGCCGCCAAATACCTCATCATGCGATCATCGCGGGCTTCGTATTCTCCGGTGATCTGATTGACCACGAGCTGAGAATCGCTGAAGGCCCGGATTTGCTTGGCTCCGGCTCGGTGTGCTAGGGTCAATCCGGCGATCATGGCCTCGTATTCCGCCTTGTTATTGGAGGTTGGAAAGTTGAGGCGGAGGGAGTATTGAAGTAGGAATTGGTCGGGGCCACGAAGGATGATGCCAGCCCCACTCCCTGTTTCGCATGATGATCCATCGACAAAGACCTCCCAGGTCGGATCCGAGCCCTCGATGTTGGGCTGCTCGGAGACGGTGCACTCAGTTATGAACTCGGCGAGGGCCTGCCCTTTGATGGCCGCCCTCGGCTGATAGCTGATGTCGAACTGACTTAGCTCAATTGACCACTTGACTAAGCGGCCAGAGTTTTCGGGCTTGTGGAGGACAGTCTTCAGTGGCTGGTCGGTCAGTACTTGGATGGAGTGGGCCTGGAAGTAGGGACGAAGCTTCCGGGCTGCCATGACCAAAGCATAGGCCACCTTCTCTATTTTTGCGTACCTCGTCTCGGCGGGGAGCAGGACTTTGCTCACATAGTACAATGGTCTCTGAATCCCCTCCTCTTCTCGGACGAGGACGACGCTGAGGGCGCTATCCAAGGCGGACAGGTAGAGCCATAGTGGTTCGCCCGGCTCGGGCTTGCTGAGGAGAGGAGGGTTGGCGAGGTATTGCTTCAGCTGTTCGAAGGCTTCTTGTTGATGGGTACCCCACTCGAAGCCCCCTTTTCTGCCCAGGGCTTTGAAGAAGGGGAGAGACTTTTCCCCTGACTTGGAGAGGAAACGGCCGATTGCAGCCAACCGGCCTGTAAGCCTCTGAACCTCTTTGACATTCCGGGGTGGGGCCATGTCAATAATAGCTTAGATTTTCTCGGGGTTCGCCTCGATGCCGCGCTGGCTGACGATGAATCCCAGGAATTTCCCAGTGGAGATGCCGAAGGCGCACTTAGCCGGGTTGAGCCTCATGTTGTGTTGCCGGAGGACTCCGAAGGCTTCCTCGAGGTCGGCGACGTGGTCCGGCCCGGCCCGGCTCTTGATGAGCATGTCGTCGACATAGACTTCCACGTTGCGGCCGATCAGGTCTTTGAAGATTCTGTTGATGAGCCGTTGGTATGTGGCCCCAGCGTTCTTCAGCCCGAAGGACATAACGCAGTAGCAAAAAAGACCCTGGTCGGTGACGAACGAGGTCTTGGAGATGTCTGGTGGAAACATCCGGATCTGATTGTACCCCGAGAATGCGTCCATGAAGGACAGTAGCTCATGCTCCGAGGTTGCGTCGATTAAAGCATCGATGCGGGGGAGGGGAAAGGATCTTTCGGACATGCTTTATTTAGATCCGTGAAGTCGATACAGATCCGCCAGCCCCCGGTTGCCTTCTTCACCATGACGACATTAGCCAACCACTCGGGGTAGCTGACTTCCTGAATAAATCGAGCGGTCAAGAGTTTGTCGACTTCTGTCTTCACAATTTGTTACCTCTCCGGGGCGACTTTGCACCTCTTCTGGACGACCGGCTTAGAGTCCGGAATGAGGCTCAGCCGATGCATGATCAAGTCTTCGGAGATCCCGGGCATGTCGGAGGGCTTCCAGGCGAAGAGATCAACGTTGCGGCGGATGCAGGCTATTATGCCTGGCTTCAAGTCCTCGGGGAGCGAGCAGCTCACCCGGAACCATTTCGATTCATCCTTGGCGCCGAACAGGACCTCCTCCAGTTCGTCGACAGGCTCGGGAGTGGGGCCGTCCCTCTCGGGTTCGAGCTCAACGGCGTCGAGCGGGAACACACCCCCTCCGACGGCAGTCATGTAGCACGACTGCGCTGCTTCTTGGCTACCCCGGACTACGCCGACCCCTTGCGGGGTGGGGAATTTAAGTTTCAGATGGTAAGCCAAAGGTACCGCTTGAAGGGAGCACAGTCCTGGTCGGCCGAGTATGGCGTTGTAAGCCGCCTTGACGTTCACCACCATGAAGTCCATGGACTCGGTCCTTTTGACAGGAGCCGATCCTGCGGTAACGTCGAGAGTAACAATCCCTTCAATTACGACAGGGACACCGGAGAACCCATGCAAAGTGTATCCGGCCTGTTTTAGCTTACCTCTGGGCAGCTTGAGATTCTCGAAGGCTTCGAGGAAAAGAATATTTATTGAGCTGCCGTTGTCGACGAGGATTCGGCAAACTTCACAATTAGCCATGTGGAGGCCAATGATGAGGGCATCGCAATGAGGGAGGCGAACGCCTTCGAGGTCCTCTCCAGAGAAGGAGACAGGCACCGGTTGCAACCGGGGTGGGGGGTTGTCTTGGACAGTATTCACCTCTCGGATGAAGGCTTTTCGGAAAGTATTTGACTCTCCCCCATTGGCCCCCCGTAGACATAGTGCAAGATGAATGGCGTATCCGCGGCTCCTTCGGGCGAGCGATCCCGATCCTGGATACGGTTCGGAATAGGGGTCGGAGGCGAAGGCCACTGGTTCCTCGTATCCCGCCGATCCCGTGGGCCTTCTCTGGTGAATTCTCGGAGGTACCCTCGTGAGATGAGGGCCTCAATCTCGTCTTTCAGGGCCCGACATTGGTCGGTTTTGTGCCCATGGTCTCTGTGGAACCGGTAGTAGAAGCGCTGATCTCGCTTCTTGTTGTAATTTGGTCGGGGAGGTAGTCGGACAAGGCCTTTGTCTTCGATTTCTAAGAGGATGGCAGACACGTTATGTGTCAAGGGAGTGTACCTTTCGAAGCGAGGGACCGGAGGTGCCCTCTTCGCGCCGACCCCTTCCTTTGCTGTTTTCTTGGCAGGTTCGGCCTCATCGACCCTGCGCTTGCCCTTCCCCACGACTTCCTTGCTGCCCTCTGGGTTAAGAGATTCTTCAGCTCGTATGTACTTCTCGATCCGGTTGAGAAGGTCAGGGAAGTCCAGAGGTGGCCTCTTTGCCAAGGAGACCTTTAGCTGGTTGTGTCGGACATTGTGTCGGAATGCTGCCGAGGCGACCCCTGCGTCGAGGGCAGAGACAGATCTGGCCTCGGTTGTGAACCTCTTGACGAAGTTACGGAGCGACTCCCCCTCCCTCTGGGTGAGGTCGAGCAGTGAAGCGCTCGTCCTCTCGGCCTTCCGGCTGGTGATGAAGTGGGCCAGGAAGCTGGCTTCCAGCTGGTCGAACGAGAAGATCGATCCAGGGGAGAGTTTGGAGAACCAATCTCAGGCCGGACCCCGGAGGGTGGCCGGGAAGGCTCGGCACAGCAGGGGATTCGAAGCGCTGTGAATCATCATGAGAATTTTGAAGCCCTCCATGTGATCAGCTGGATCACCCTCGCCGTTGTATGTCTCGAACTGCGGAGGTCGGAAGTTCCGAGGGATCTCCGCTTCTATGATGTTGACGGAGAATGGAGGTCGAGAAGGTCCCCGACCTTGGACTAGGTTGGGATTCCCGTCGCCGATGCACTCGATGCGATTCTCCATCTCTAGGAGGCGTCGGAGCACCTCGTTGGTGCGCTCAGGAGGGGGCGGCGGCGCACGAGTGTGACTCCTCCCGTCGCTCATTTGGTGGGGTCGGCCATAGGTCGCGGACCTTGGCGCTCCATGGAGGGCCTCCAAGATTTCATCTCTGAAGCTCCTGAACTCGCCCTTGGTGACCCCGCCATGGTCGGAAGGGTCGGTTCGGGGCGTAGGAATTCGGCCGATGCGGCTGAGTACCGACGGCCTTTTCCCTTGTGCAGGCCTGGAATGGTTCGGGGCCGAGTTGGAAGCGGTCCCTCCCCTAACCTGCCTAGCCGTTCTGTTCTGAATGACTCGATGAAGGTCGGGTTCGGCGATGCGTGAAACGCTTCGTTGGGGTCCGGGGTTCGATCCCGGGTTATTGGATGCTTGCCCTCCGTCGAGGGCCCCCTCGGGAGGAGGCCCGTCTGGTCGGGCGGAACGGGCCGATCTTCGAGCTCGGGGAGCCATGGGAGATCGGGTCGAGGGAGAGCGTCGGTGGCGAGGCTCGGACTGTCGTCCGTACTGGATAAAGGATTCCCACAGACGGCGCCAACCTGATGCGGTTTGTTTTTGGGAGGCGTGTGGATGCACCAGGTGTGAGTTCGGACTCAATTTGTAATGAGGGAAGAGTGCGGTACCGGACGGTGAGCGAGTGGCTCACTTCGGCGCTTGAGGATCGGCTCGGATGGCCTCGCCTCGAGTACCTGCAGACAGTCCTGAAACACCGGGGTTTATCCCAATGGCGGACCCTCCGACGATCTAGTCAGTCTCTGTGAGAGAGTAGCAGTAACTAGGAGAATTTGGGTGGCAAAGATTGATTACCTGAAAAGGTGGGTGAGGGTCTGGTATTTATAGGGAATCCCAACCGGGTTTGGATCCGCTTGGGGACAGGGTCTGAACTCGAAAGCCCATGGGCCTGACGTGGCAGGAGGCCCAGGGGATTTAGGGCGGATGTGGCAGCGCTAAGAGCGGTATAGGGCTGACGTGGCAGAGCCCTAGGTGGTATTTGGAGCTGACATGGCTGATCATGGGGCTCCTGTGTCTCTGGGAGAATCGGATGGCCTAGGTCGTGCCAGGTCATCCTCATTTCTTGCCAGGCTGGGCGGACGGCCCGTGGGGCTGTCGCGGATCGGAGGCCGAGGGCCATCGAGGCTCGTCGGATACGAGGAGACCAGTTCTGTAGGGGGGTGATTTTACGGCTCGGTGCCAAGGCTGTAGTGGTTCGGGGCCGAGCCGGATTGTTTTTTCCTTTCTTTTCGAGTGAGCCATCCTGGGCCTTGGCTGGGCCCCAGGCCATTTTTACCCTACCACATATATATACATGTCAACTAGGTCTATTGTCAAGTTGTTCTCCTATCTAGTGCACGTACTACTGCATCCCATACTACAGGTTCGATGCACGCACAACAGTTTTCGTTTTAGACTTCGTGGTGGGGTCTACAGAGCATGTACTCGGGTATATCACGATAACAAGATAACAAGATAACAAGTTCACGTCTCCACAAGTATTCTCCACCTTCCATGTAACAAGTCCATGTAACAAGAGGGCCCTACCGAGTACATTTTCTGAGACTGTCCACTACTAGGTTAACCCTTAGAAACCCCGGCTTGTTTTAGTATTTTATTAAGTCATTCATGTACATGCGAGTGGTTATAATAATGTCAAGTGAATGGTAATTATGCAGCAACATGACGTATTACACAATAATAAGCAAGAAGTGGTAAATCTGAGACAACAATTATTTTAACTGATTCCTGATGTAACTGGGTCGAAACCTCAGTACAAGACAGACAATGCAATATCACATAAATGTTCATCAAGTGGGCAATTATCGAGTTATTGTATCATGCATGTGGTAAGACTAATTTATAGCAAGTAATGTAAATTTTTCCAGTATACAGGTCTAGTGAATTTTTCCAGTAAACAAGTCAAGTTTATCATGTCAAGTCCAGTCACAAGATCTCAAGTAATAACATGTATTTAATCACGACGTGTTTTCTCATGTACAAGTTTATTTATTTATTTCATGTCAAATGTATGTCTAGGCTTGGGTTTGAGTCAATGGATAATAATAAGAGGTCAAGAGTACGTCGGGTTAGCTCGTGTAAACTCTCGATACTCCCAACGGAAGGGACACAAGGCAGAGTTAACGATAAATGAATTGGAACTACTTGCATAAGAGGTCAATTAATCTTGAACTAGAATAAATAAGAGAGTTCAAGTGGACTTGCCTTTTGTAGACGATTAGATTAGAATCACTAGAATAACGGGATCAGAATTCCGGGGAGCAGAACACGTGATATTTGTGGCAGCCACGCCAAGTCAGCAACTCCTAGAATAGCAAACAACAACAACCCCTTCAATAAGCCCCAAGATAGTAACAACTTCAAACAGCAACTCCACAAGGCAACTCCAAAATAATAACAACCCACCTTCACAAGCTCCAAAACATCAACTCACTACCCAATAACAAACGGCACCAACTCCACTTCTCCACTCAAAACACCAACAGCAACAATCCCAAAGCAACTCCAATGGAAACCAACTCCAAACAGTAACACAACAGCAACAACTCCCGACAACAATAAATCACCAATACAACAAAACAAATCCCCGCAACACCAAATAGTAACTTCAATACCAATATAATACTCCAAATATAACCCAAAACACTACCAACAAATCCTATTTCTTCTTCACCGCGAGAGAGAGAGAGAGTGCGACTGAAGAGTACAGGCAGCGACGGCTTTGACGAGGAGTGGAGGCGGCGGCGCACTCGGGTGTTGCAGGTGCTGGTGGTGAGGCGGAGCTGTCGAGCGGAGGTAGAGTTTTGGCAATGGCCTCAGGCGGCGCGCGACGATGGAGTTCGGGGTTGAAACTGGAGGGTGAGCGGACGGTCGGCGACTGTGGGAGCGACGAGAGCGAGCGAGCGGGAGTAGGGGGAGCAACGATGACTGGCGGCGCGCGCTCAGGGAGAGGCGAGCAGCGGTGCGAAGCTTCGAGAGGAGGTGAAGCTTCGGCAATGGTGGCTTCACGGAGTTCGAGGTGCTTCGGGGTCGAAGTTGAGGAGCGAACGGCGAGGGGAAGCTTGGAGTGGTGGCAGTGGCGTCGAGGACGAGGAGGGTGTGCAACAGGGGAGCTGCGACTGTGCGAGCGGCTGGGGAAGACGGGCGGGAGGCACTCGCGATTGGAGTGCAGCGGCTATGGCGAGGGTGACGGTCGAGCGGCGAGGAAGAGACTGGAGGCGAGCGGAGATCGATAGAGGCGAACGGTGGAGTCGAAGCTTGAGGTTGGGGTTCGAGACGATAGAGTTCGAGGGTTGTGGAGGCGTCGATGGGCGAAGTCGAAGTTAAGGTCGGGGTGATTGGGTGAAGAGCGGGAGATGGAGAAAGAAGAAGATGGAGAATTGGGTTTGTTCTGTTTTTGTTTGGAGACAGAGGAGAGAGATGATAACGGGGAGAGAGAGGAGAGTGGGGGGTGTTTATTAAAGTGATAAAATAATTATTATAACGGGGGTGGTTGGAGATAGTGGGGATGTGGTTACGGGATGTGGGAAGAGTGGAGAAAAAGTGAAGAAATTGTATACGGGTGTGTGTATGGGTTTGTGAATTTGGGTATGGGCTAAAATCCAACAAGAGATGGGCTACTCTGTGGGCTTCAAATGAATATAATAAATAACAATTGTTGGGCTTCAAACCAAAAGGAGGAGAGACAAGATTTTTAGTTTGAAATAAAAATTTGGGTTTCAATAGGAGATTCAAAAGGCTTTAGATGCATTAGAATGATTTATACGGAATTTGAAATACCATAATACATGGAGAAAGAGAAAAGAAATAGAAATCCGTATGATCAGAAACAGGGGTTACATAGGCAGATGCACCCTTTGTTTTGGAAAATTAAAATACTTCAATAATAATAATAATATCTAATTCTCTACCTAATTTCAAAAGAAAGTTACTTAAAATTAATTAAATATATATATGAAACTATGTTATACTTAATTTGTTAGTTTTCAAGAAAGATTAATGCCATTGTTATATCATCTCCTAAATTTCTCTATTATCTCATTCTTGCTAACATGGAACTAAATTGGATAAGTAGATTTCAAAAAGTGTTTGCAAAATTAATTTCTATTTAGTTGGATATTGGATAGCATCAATATCTACTTTTGTAACATTAATTTTCTTACTTGTGACCCATTGTAGGTTTTTCCGAATCAATATAGAGACCATATCATATATTGGACGGTATGTAGGGGAACATATACTTTTGAACAATTAAATCTAATTAATATACTCCAAATTAAGATTTTGTTATACTTGAGTGGATTGAGAAATCAAAATCTTAATTTTGTGCAGGTAGATAGATACCAAAGCACAGGGTGTTATGATCTCAAGTGTCCAGGATTTGTGCAAACCAACAATCATATGACAATTAATTTTGTGGTTGGACCAACATCTACTTATGGGGGCTCAAAATTTTCCATATTGCAACGCGAAATTATTATTTTTCTTCACACATAAAAGAGAACAATCCGGACCATACCCATCAAAATTCACAAATTTTGCATAAACTATACCAATTTGTATATGAAACATAGACTATACATCAAGCAAATGCATATTAAATTGTAAGGAGAAGACGAAGAGAAGAAGAGTAGAATACCTTTTGATGGAGAGGAAGGGCCGAAGGAGATAGGGATTTAAGGTTTAGGGTTAGGTTTAGGGTTTTGATGGAATCATGGAGAGGAAGAGCCGTCGGAGCTTCGGAGGAGAAGTAGTTACGATCGGAGACTCGGAGGTGGTGGAGGAGTTGGCGGAGAAGTTGAGGAATTTGGTTGTCATTGGGTTGGGTGACTTGATTGGTCGATTGACAAAAGAAAAGAGAGAAGAGAATGAGGGTCTGGAACGGGAAGGGTAAATGGGTTGGGAACTTTACACATAAACCCTTAATAAATTTCATTTTACCATATATATATAGTGAATTTTTTTTAAAATCCCAGGAGGCGCAGCTGCACCCCCTCGGCCCAATACAGCTACGCCCCTGCTTGTGCTTCATAACTTATCACTACAAATTACAAAAGTAACCAAAATTTATGTAGACAATTTATGCTTCCCAGGAAACCAGTAAAAAACCCATCCTCGTTCTTGAAAGAATGTTTTCAATCCAACAATGCTAACCCCACTATCTATCATGATAATCTGTTGAACCCCTGATAAGCGCTCTCCGGCACATGCTTGGAGCTTTGAGTAGCAGTTAAAATCTTGGTATTGGTACTGTTTTTAGCTATTGGTAGTATCAAGCATTTCAGTAGGAATGTTGGATTTTCTACTGAAAACATAAACTCTCAAAATAAAATAAAGAGCCTTTCAGAAAATTTGCAGCATTTAGAGAAATTTTTGAATGAACGACGATCATTAGGTTAGACTAAATGAATAGTTAATGTAATAATATTCCATCCTTCAAAAACATATGTTCACTTTCACATTACTTCATCTTAACTTTGTTTAACTTGATTTCAAAATAAATTCTAACTCAGTCAGCAAATATATATAATGCTTTATTACTATATGTCTAGCTTTTAGCAGCAAACAAAGTGATGTCGAGAGCAGAAGAACTGGGCAAAAATTTAGAAACACACAGATACAGAGAGTGCACATCTTTGCTAATGAGGTGGCGGGATCAAATCTAGCTTGCACCAATCCCTAATTCACACCTCTTATATCAAAGAGGTAGGCAAAATCTAACATGAAACCACAGTTATGTAGTTGTATCAGGAAAGAAACTAGGTCCTCTTAGAAGAACCTTTGAATAACCACAAATAATCATGTGTTATTCGAAAAATCTTTTTTTTTTTTTGGATAAAAGTAAAATTACAAAGTTCTGATATTTCATCTCCTCCGTAGAATTGTGTATAGGGCTACAAATGAATCGAGTTATTTGCGAGCTATTCGGCTCGAGCTCAGTCAAAGCTCGGCTCGAACCGAGCTTGAGCTCAAAACTGAGCTCGTTTCCTTAACGAGCCGAGCTCGAGCTTGGGTTTTTTTTTTAGGCTAAGCTCGCGAGCTATTCAGCTCGAATACGGTCAAAGCTCGGCTCGAACCGAGCACAAGCTTAAAACTGAGCTCGTTTCCTTAACGAGCCGAGCTTGAGCCTGAAGGTATTCGGCTCGGCTCGACCCGATTGCAGCCCTAATTGTGTATATGTGGTGATATATTTTTTTTGAAATATATATTCCTAACCCTAACCTTAATCCTAACTAGCCCAGTGGAGTTTTTTAAAATTTTATGTCCTTTTTAAAGTAAAAAAAATTTAGTGTGGTTTTTTTTAAACTGGCACAAAACTCAGTGTGATTTTTTTAAATTTAGCCCTGCCCACTAATATATAACTAAAATTAGTGTCAATTGTTCATGAAAATTAGTTAATCCTTTTTTTTTTCTTTTCTTTCTGTCAACTCTTTACTCATTTAATTCATATGAATTAATTCTTCTTATACATTAACATAATTGGCAATTAAAAAGGGGCCCGGGGGGAGAAGACAAACCATTAGATTCACTAATGGAATCAGATTCCTGTTTGAGGAGAAGATCCGGTTTGGAGTCAGGGCCGGCCCTGAGTTCCCGGAGGCCCAAGGCGAAAAGCCCAAAAAATTAATTTTGGGACCCCTGGTCACAATATAATTTTTTTACGCGCAAAATATGTGTTTATAATTACAGAAAAATACAAATTTTGGGGCTCCTAAAATTGCAAAAAAAAAATTGGGGGTCCGAGGCGGCCACCTAGGGATGGCAAACGAGTCGAACGGGCCGGGCTGGGCCCAAACTTGATTTAGGTGGCCCACCCAACCCGTGAACCCTTTAGGGTTCAACCCGGGTCGGGTCGGGTCGACCCGCGGGTTGGCCCGTTTATATAGGTAGGTTTTTTTTGTAGCTTAAAATAATAATAATAATAATAATACTAAGTAAGTAATAATACTAATAAACATTAAAAATCGTAATAATAATAATAACATTGAAAGAGCGAAATTGGCAAAAAATTTTGAAATATTATTCATATGAATTTAAGTCATACAATTTTCACAATTTCTAATGAAATGAAGAATTCAATTCACAAATAAGTTTTATACAATAACATATTTCTTATATACAATTTAAATTGACCCCAATTTCTCTAATTTAACATAACAAGCAAAGATATAATACAATTCCTAACGTGTGACCGTGTCGGTCGAGTTGCTATTACAAGCAAAGCAGCTATTGTTGTTGTTGTTCTTCCGGCGAGTTGCTCCTACTTGTGGACGTTGATAGTGCTTTCCCTTGTGTCCTATCTTCAGCCTTCCGCCAGTCTTCTATGCAAACGAGCATCTCTAACGAGTCGGGCTTCAAGCGATTCCTGTAATCAGTTAGAACCCTGCCACTTGAAGAAAATGCACTCTCAGAAGCAACTGTAGAGACAGGAGGAGTTAGTAAATCTTTAGCCATAATTGGCAGAATACTAAAAGTATATTCATGGTCTTTCCACCATTGTAAAATATCTAGTGGAGAAGTAGAAGGCTCAGAATCTTGTTGGTTATACCAATTTAATTCATTTGGTTAATTAGTCCTAGATATTTTTGATTGAATTTATTCAAGTAAATTATATGTTCTATCACCAATTCTACTTTTACCCTTACCTTCAGGAGTACCAGAAGAAGAACTAACTACAGAAGTTGAACTACTAGAAGCAAAACGTCTATCATAATAATCATACAAGTTATTTAACGTAGATTCAAACTGAACTAAAAAAGCACCGCAATCAATTACTAATTCTACATTTTCCCCAAGTAATGCAAAAAATATTTCTATCAAACTCTTCGTACCTTCTAATTTGATACGAGGATCCATAACGGTAGCAACACAAATCAACATAGGAGGAGAAAAATAATACTTCAAAAATTTTTTGTATGCAGGTTTTACAATCTCACCAACATTGATATCATTTAACATTTCGTTAAATGTTTGCATCATGCTAACTAATTCAATAAAAATGATACTAGAAGTAGATTCATATGTTTTTGAAAATTTTAAAGTTGCGGTTTTAAAAGGTTCTAAAAATTTCAACCAAGATTCGGCAAAAAACCAATCGGGGAGAGTCATTTCAAAATTCTGCATATTTTTTGCGATACAAAAATCATTTACAACTGCTTTATATTCGGTAACAACATTTAGTAAATCAAAAGTAGAATTCCATCGGTGTCTAACATCCTTTGGAAATCTTCTAAAAGGTACATTTCTAACCCTACACCAAGCTTTCCATTCTTGTAATATGCTTGGACTTAATGCAATGAAATATACACAATTTCTAATTTTAACTATATATGGATCGGCTATTTTTAATGTATCTTGAACACATAAATTTATAATATGACATGCACATCTAACATGAAAAATATTGTCAGATGGAGGGTTTAATATGGATTTTAAAGTAGTAATTGCTACATTGTTGTTAGATGCATTATCAAAACTAATACACATAATTTTATCGCGAATATGAAAAACATCACAAATTTCTATAATACGATTTGCTATTTCAGCGCCACTATGGGGATACGGCAACGCCGCAAGTGATATGATTCTTTTTTGAAGAATCCAATCTTTATCGATCCAATGACAGGTTATTCCCATCGTTGGAATATTGTTGACACCCATCCAACAATCCAAAGTTAAACTAACTCTACAAGTTAAACTCCATAAAATTGCAATCAAAGCGTCCTTCATTTCAATGTACATTTTAAAATAATCCGATTTGCAAGTATTTCTCGGAATTCTTCTAAAATGAGGGTTTAAGGCCGTTTGATTATAATTTTTCAAGTCCCTACTCTCGGGATAGAAAATGGTAACTCTTTCTTAATGACTAATCGGGCCATTTCCCGACGAACAAGATCGGGATCATAAGGGTGGCTATCAACTAGACCGGTCCTAGGGTTGATTTTTTGTTGGCCTTGTAGGTCAGCAAGAAGGTCTTTATGGTTATGTTGGATGTGCCTACTAATTGTACCGGTGCCGTCACCCCTATTGAATTTGTATATTTTACCACATGTTTTATATACTTTCAAATCTATATCCGGAGTATGTTCGTCCGGGATATAATCGTAAAACTTATGTCAATCACTAGTTTCACCTCTACTTTTCCTACTACTACGGGGTTATGTGGTTTTGGTTGGTTGGTTGTTGTTGTTCTTCTTCTTCCAATTGTATGTCATCTACAACCTCGTCGTGTGTACCCCATTGTTGGGTAGGAGGATCATGGTACTCTTGGGCGGGCTCACTAATTGGGACAATTGGTGGCCTACGGGAAGAGGAGGAAGAATCTTGCTCGCTACGACCGCTATCGCGTGATCTAGACATAATGTAGTAATGTAGTAATGAATGTAAAAAAATACACAATGTAGGAACGGTGATGTAACGCCCCGCCCCAATACTCAGACAATTTTAATATTTTTAGAAATACAAATTAGATACTATGTAGTACAACTGCCCACCACAGGCTGCCTCTCAAAAGGTGGTTAATCGAATTGGTGACTCTTGATCATTGACTAATAGTATTTATACTCAAATTAGTTCTTGTAAACCTCCCATGTGGGACTAAATTCTCAAATTCTTCTCAATTTTCTCAAATCCTGCGCATACCAGTCGACTGCTATGCATACCAGTCGACTGTTCGCTCTTTAGAAATCTGGGGTATTACATACAACCCACCTTTAGAAATCAGCGTCCTCGCTGAGTACGGGACACACATCTAGTGTAGGACCGCCCTTTCTAGCACCCTGCCTACTTCCGTGAATACCCCATGAAGCAAATTCCGGAGACTCATCTCCCTGCCGTGTATCAAATACACCCGGTGTGTCGAAAGTCGGCTCTGATACCATTTGTAACGCCCCGCCCCAATACTCAGACAATTTTAATATTTTTAGAAATACAAATTAGATACTATGTTATACAACTGCCCACCACAGGCTGCCTCTCAAAAGGTGGTTAACCGAATTGGTGACTCTTGATCATTGGCTAATAGTATTTATACTCAAATTAGTTCTTGTAAACCTCCCATGTGGGACTAAATTCTCAAATTCTTCTCAATTTTCTCAAATCCTGCTCATACCAGTCGACTGCTACGCATACCAGTCGACTGTTCGCTCTTTAGAAATCTGGGGTATTACAGGTGAATTATAAAAAAAAATCTAAAAAACAAGAGGGTTGAGATAGAGAAGATAAAAAAACCAACAATAATTTTAACTACAACGCAAAAAAAAATATAACGAGAGAGGTATGAAATTTTGATACCGTTCACCGTGGAATACGCGTATGTAAAATAAATCGTGAAAATAAGAATAGAATAGAACTAGAAAGAAGCGCTTTGCCGATTCCGCAATTGAAGAGTTGAGGAGAGCTTGAAGGAGATTTGACGAGGGTTGAAGAGAGTTGAAGATGTTGAAGACGTTGAATTTTGATTTCGATACGATCGAAAATTGATCGTGTATATGCCTCGTTGTAGACTTGCTTGTTGAATACTACAATTGTTGAAAAATTTCTTAGAAATGATGTATAATAGTAGAGAGAGTAAGAGAGTAAGGTTTGATTTTTTAGGAGATTTTTGGGGGGTATTTATAGGCTAAAAATGTGAAAAAAACCAAAAAAACAAAAAAAAACCCAAAAAACGGCTAAAAGAGCCGTTAAGAATGGCTCTGTTGAACAGTGCGCCAACGGGCCGCTGACCCGCGGGTCAACGGTCGACCCGTAACGGGTCGAACGGTCGACCCGTACGGGTCCAACGGGTCGTAACCCACGGGTCGACCCGCGGGTTGGACTGTTTTTAACGGGTTCGTGGGCTGGGTTAGGCGGGTTGAATTCGCATTTTCTTCGACCCGGGTCGACCCGTTATGTACACGGGTTCGACCCAAACCCGCCAATCTCTTAACCCGACCGGGTTCAATGGGCGAGTCGCGGGTGGGTCGCCGGTTGACCCGGCCCAGTTGCCATCCCTACGGCCACCTCACCGGCCTCAAGATGGGGGTCGGCCCTGTTTGGAGTGGGATTTGATTGGAGGGTAAAAGGAGAAAGAGGATGCTAAGCATCGGATCTCTATTATCTGATGGGTTTTGAAGCAGTAAATTCCATCTCCTGATTGAATATGCATCTGTACTACTATAATGGGAGAAGGTTAGTGTAATTTGTCCATTTACCAACCCGTGCAATGCACGTGCATAACTATTGTAAATGAAGTTTTAGATCAAATGCAGACTACGTCTGAATTTTTACTTTTTAAAAACCTATATTTATTAGGACGTGCTTCGCACATGTAAACTACTAGTTTATATTATCTGACAGTTGTAACTTTTTCATTGTTTTCAGTTCTTTTGTCACTGAATATGGATAAAGGAGGGCCTCGGGTTGCACTATATCAGCTTTGTCAAAAATTAGAATGGCCATTGCATCTCACTTTGAACCAATGGCGCATTTGATACGCGGTAATATACAAGATAATCTATGAGTATCTTTTGAATTATCTGGTTTGGTAAAAAATGAGTATAGTTTTGGAAGAATATTTAAATTATCATGAGAAATCCTTTGTTGAGGAGGATGTACATTGCTCTTTAAAATGGTGGGGGGATTTGTGGATTCCTCCACGTAAAAAATAACTGAAATTATCACATTACCAAAAATACCCTCCAGATTTTGGATAATCTTTTTGCCTTATCATATTGTCACTCTATGTTCCCTCCAACAAATTTGTTACTTTGCCTTATCAGGGTGGAATTTGTGCATATCTCTACTATTTTAATGGGAGAGTTGGGATTTGTAACCAACAAAGCCTAACTTTGTAACTATATAAACACGTATAATACACATTCAACATATTTCCAACAAATATAAATGTGCAACGCACGTGTAGCCCAAATCAAAACATTCAAATATAAACTATTTTTTTTCTTATTCAATATATATTCATTTTGAATCTTTGATGACTTTACTTTTTTTTAGACGTGCATCACACGTACATTTACTAGTTTATATATAAAGAGAAACATTCAATTAGAGATTGAACATAATTAAACAAGTACAATATATGTTTCAGTATAATGTATCAATTTTAACAATGGTACCCACTATTATTCAAATTGTTTTTGAAGGGGAAACCATACGTCTACTAAATCATAAATAATATATTTCATTGATAATTATAATCCATGTATGCCTAAGATCATGTGTTTGTACTGCATGAATTTCATTTTTTCTTTTTGTTATGTTTTTTATCTACCTGGTTGAAATATATTAGAATTACTAGATTTGCTCGTGGACACGTGCCTACGGCACGTCTTCAAAACGATATACTATATGAAAAGCCTTGTAAACAGTAAATCAACAATTATGTAGCTCAAGTTTGAATAGTATGACAATAATTAGTTGTAAATAAAAGTCCATGTTTCCATGAAAGCCCAGGATTTGAATTTGAGTTTTGGGGGAAAACTTTTAGAGGGGAAAATGTGTTTTGTGAGGTTAGATCCGGGCCCGTAATTTTGGGGAGATTGAAGGAGAGCCACTTGATAGCTTTCTTTGTGTTTTATTATGCAGATAATATAACTTTTTAAGTCATTTATTTGTTAATGTACTTATGTTATATATATATATATATATAAGTATTGGTTTTGCACGTATCACACATATACATCAATTACTAAAGTAGATAACAGTTAAAGCATCCACTATTGTTGATGCTAAAATATGCATATATAACATTTAGGAAATAAAAAATGAATGAGAGTGTTGCAGTCGTTTAAGCCAAAAAATAGAAGAGAACAAATTTTTTTAATAAAAATAATTGAAAATGACATTTTTGTAAATATGCAATGGTATTTTCGTAAATACGAAAAGAAAAGTTGTTAAGAAAGTTATGGGAGGGAAGAAGATCTTCCATCCCCCGAGATTATTTTTTATATATAATAGCATTTTTGTAAATAGAGAGCAGTATTTTCGTAAATTTAGAAAAAAAATTTACCCAGACGGAAGATCATCTTCCGTGAGGCAAATTTTTTTTTTTTATTAATTAAATCTTTGTGAACCTTTAACAAAAAATAAAATAAAATCTCTTGGTCGAGTGATCATCTTCTGTCTAATAGGAAAAGGGAAATAATAATAATAAAAAAGACGGAAGATCTTCTTCCGTCTCTCATCTTTTATTATTTTTAAAATAATACTTTTCTTTTATTATTTTTTTATATAATAAAAGTAGAGGACGGAAGATCTTCTTCCATCTCTCAACTTTTCTGCATTAAAAGTTGGCGGACGGAAGAAGATATTTCGTCCGTCCTATTTTAATATTGAAAAAAATTGACAGACAGAATAAGATCTTTCGTCTTCTACATTTAGCCATTGCTATATTTTCTTGCTAAATATAGCTCCTCACTGTTCACCACTTTTGTAATATATAGCTTTTTAGCGAACGATAGTGGCAGCGATTTTGCTAAATTTTCTATTTTTTAACTAATTAGCAAACGATACTGGATGCTCTTGTATTGGTTTTTTTAAAAAATAAAGTCAAAAGGGTATTTTCGGTAATATCTACTATAGTAAAGGATTGATGGAAATGAATTGATCTATACCAAACATAGTAATAAAATATTCCTTGAAACACAATATCTTGTATCAACACAGTATTGCAACATTTTTAAGAATCATGATTTCTACCCTCATATTTTCGGGAAACCGTAAAGAATTCTTCAATCCGCGTACCAAGAGCTCAGGGGTTAGTTACATAATTGTTTGTATGTGATATGATTTCAGCTGAACTAGACTAATAGGCTATCTGAAATCGAGATTTAGATAATATCATTCGACCTGAAACCTAGTACTCTCTGATTGTTAGAACTGTTGATGGTAACGGCATAAATAAGTTGTAAGATATACTAATTGTTCTTCCAAAGATGTGGGATATAACCAGAGAAGTTTATGGTCAGATGTTATTATTTGATGATCAGGGCCGGTCCTGAGGTAGTTTAGGCCCTGGGCGAAAAATAAAATTGGGGCCCTTTAATTGCATAACTTAATTTTTTCTCCCACTTGTAATTACATAAAATTTTAGGTATCAAATGTTCATAAGACCTAACATTGATAATTGTTTGTTCTGTATTGTTTTCATACACCTGTATATTTGAACTAGCACGTATATTTCATCCACATAGTATGACTATTTTCACAAACACTTGTATATCTAAATTGTTTCACTTCCAATTTTGTCCTTATTCTATGCTAATATAAATTATAATAGTAATACTTTCAAGTTGTTCAATTTCACTGAAACCAGACAGCGAATGGCAGACACCAAAACTGAATCTATAGTCAGGTTCCTGAAAAAAAACATGAATTTGATATCTCGATCCCTTTAAAGCATATAATGATGCAAACCAAAGAGATAAAACTGTAAATTGATAGTCTAAATTTTCAATTAATCCCAGGAGAGGTGTATATAAAGCACAATGGCTCCATAACAAATATTTGAATGTGTTGGGTTCCTTTCTTAATTGAGAATAATATGGAATTCTCTAGAGATATGGAGTATCATAGAGCTTCATGGAAGAGTGTGGAAGGAAGTTGAAAGGTATAGTTTCATGGAGATCTCTAGAAATGGAGAATTCTAGAGAGTTGGTATAGTTTCATGGAGATCTCTAGAAATGGAGAATTCTAGAGAGTTAATCTCCACCCTTGGATCAAATTAATCTCCACCGTTCATTGTGGGTGTGGAGTAGTATAAATAGGGGTGGAAGTCTTCATTCCTACTCACTCAAAAAACAAGTTCTTGTAATCCAAAGTGAGAGTTAGAGAGCCACTTTGAGAGAAAGTAAGATAACTTGAGAAGTTCTAATTTTCAAGTTTGAGTGAGCCACAAAATTATGAGAGTGTGTTATAGAGAGTCAAATTCTTGTAATCCTACTACTCTTTGTATAGTAGAAGAATCACCATTTGAGTTGTAAATCTCTCTTGCATCTATTTCTATCTATATCTTCAAGTGCCCATCTTAACTTCACGAAGCGGGAAAATACCGAGTTTTTCCCAACAGTGGTATCAGAGCCAGGTTCACACACCATCGTCATCATCTCGTGCAGTTTAAGATGGAGGACATCGTCACCCATGATGGAGATATGTTCAAACTCATCGCCAACAGCTACTCATATTGGAAGCCGATGATGGAAGATCATCTATATTGCAAAGACTTGCATGAGCCCTTCATCCACAATACCAACATGGGAGGAAAGAGCGATGCAGAATGGGAGTTGCTTAATCGAAAAGCCGTTGCCATGATCCGTAAGTACATCGACCGATCTCTTTTTGAGCATGTCTCTACGTATACAAATGCTTATGAATTATGGACAAAGCTTGAGTCCATGATTCAAAAGAAGATGCCTCGTAACAAAGCCAATTTAGTTCGACGGTTGGTGAAGTTGGAGTATAAGGATAGTCAAAGCATGATTGAGCACTTGAATAATTTCAAGGGGCTCGTAAATCAACTAATGAAAACTGAATTGAAGATTGAAGATGAGTTGCAAGCCCTTTTACTCCTTAGCTCATTGCCTGAAAGTTGGGATACACTCGTGATTACACTTAGTAACTCAACTCCTGAAGGAAAGCTCACCATGGATACCGTCAGTGATAGCCTTCTTGGTGAAGAAGCAAGGAGGAAGGAACGAGGCAATTCTGTCTTTTCCGCGGCAAATGTTTTCGAAAATCGGGTAAAGAATGATGGTTGTGGACATAGCAAGGGCCGAGAATCAAACCAATCCCGAGGTAGATCCAAATCACGATCAAAGATTACATGCTACTACTATAGAAGGACGGGCCACAAGAAAGTAGAGTGTCGATCCTTTAAGAGAGATCAAAAGGCAGGTGATGTGAAGCCAGACCAAATCAAGAAGCAAGAAGAGAAGAGTACTACCTCTGTTGCTGCAAAAGAAGAACTGATTTATCTCATTGGAAAAGGCAATATCCTAAACATTGCCTATGATGATAGTTCTTGGATTATCGATTCTGGTGCTTCCTTCCATGTCACTCCCCATGGAAGTTTCTTCTTATCCTACCAAAGCGGTTACTTTGGTACGGTGCAAATGAAAAATCAAGATAGGAGCAAAATTGTCAGGATAGGTGACATCATCCTTACAACAAGCACTGGATGCAAGCTTGTCCTAAAAGATGTGAGACATGTCCCAGCTATGCGTCTCAATCTTATCTCTGCTGCAAAGCTTGATGATGTGGGTCTGGTGAATTACTTTGGTGAAGGAAAGTGGAAGCTCACCAAAGAAAGTTTAGTCGTGGCTCAAGGAAAGAAGGAGGGGTCATTGTACGTGATGCAAGCCAAGCTCTGCAAAGGGGAGGTGAATATCACCACTGATGATATGGATATATGGCATAGACGACATGGACACATAAGCGAGAAAGGTCTTCACATACTCGCTCGTAACCAAGTTCTTCCTGATGTGAAAGGTAAAATACTTGATCCTTGTGCTCATTGCTTGGCTGGAAAACAACATAAAGTTGCTTTCAAAAGATCTTCTCCACCCACAAGGAGAAAGAATATCTTAGATCTTGTACACATCGATGTGTGCTCAATGTCCGAGACGTCCATTGGCGGTGCATCATATTTTGTCACCTTCATCGATGACCATTCAAGGAAGGTGTGGTTGCACTTATTAAAAACAAAGGATCAAGTGCTTGATGCATTCAAGGAGTTTCATGCCCGAGTGGAACGCGAGACAGGAAGGAAGATCAAATGTGTCCAATCAGACAATGGAGGTGAATATAGAGGTCCCTTTGAAGCCTATTACAGGAAATATGTGATAAGACTAGAGAAGACTCCACCCAAGACACCGCAGTTAAATGGATTAGCCGAGAGAATGAATCGAACTATCGAGGAAAGAGTTCGATGTGTGCTCTCTCATGCCAAATTGCCTAAGTCATTTTGGGGGGAAGCTGTAATGACCGTTGTTGACGTCATCAACCTTTCACCATCGGTACCTTTGGACGGAGCTATCCCAGAGGAAGTTTGGTCAAGCAAAAAGGCTACCTACAATCATCTCAAGGTGTTCGGATGCAGAGCATTTGTTCACATACCCAAAGACGAGAGAGCCAAGCTGGATGTAAAGACAAAAGAATGCATCTATTTTCGCTCGCCAAAGGATGAGTTTGGATACCGAATTTGGGATCCAATCAACAAGAAGATTGTTCGTAGCCGAGATGTGGTATTCTTCGAGGACCAAACAATTGAAGATATCCAGAAATCGGAGAGACCAAGATTGAAAAGCAACCGTAGTATAGACCTTACACCGGCTCATCAAGAGGAGAATGTCACACCAGAAAATAATGAAGCTGAAGATCTCGAGCCTATCCTAGAGCCAAATAATCTAGAGACTCAAGATGAGTCAAGCTCTCCACTAGAGTTGAGACGATCTTCGAGAGACCGAAGACCATCTACTTGTTATCCCACGGAGGAGTTTGTGACGGTCACCGATGAGGGGGAGCCTCAAAGTTATAAGGAAGCCATAACTGACACTCATAAAGAAGAGTGGATAAAAGCCATGCAAGAGGAGATGCAATCCTTGCATGAGAATCATACTTACGAACTAATGGAGCTTCCAAAAGGAAAAAGAGCCTTGAAGAATAAATGGGTGTATCGAATCAAGACCGAAGATAGTAGCTCAAAGCCTCGCTACAAAGCTCGGTTGGTTGTTAAGGGATTCAGTCAAGAGAAATGTATTGACTTTGAAGAAATATTTTCTCCAGTGGTAAAAATGTCATCCATCCGTGTTGTTCTTGGCCTAGCAGCGGTACAAGACTTGGAGATCGAACAACTTGATGTCAAGACAGCATTCCTCCATGGAGATCTAGAGGAAGAGATCTACATGGAGCAGCCAGAGGGGTTCAAAGTTCCTGGCAAAGAGAATTTTGTGTGCCGGCTAACTAAGAGTCTATATGGCCTTAAGCAAGCACCAAGACAATGGTACAAGAAGTTCGAGTCCTTCATGGCAGAACATGACTTCAAGAAGACGGAAAGCGATCATTGTGTCTTCATAAAGAGGTATGGAGGTGGCAATTTTCTCATACTCTTACTCTATGTTGATGATATGTTGATTGTTGGACTAGATCGCGCAAAAAATTGATGCTTTGAAAAAGGATCTAAGCAAGAGCTTCGTCATGAAAGATTTGGGACCGGCTAGACAAATCCTTGGAATGAGGATCACTCGTGATAGATCAAGAAAGTTATTGTGGCTATCACAAGAGAAGTACATTGAGAAAGTGTTGGAAAGATTCAACATGCACAAAGTGAAGCCGGTCAACATACCACTTGCTGGACACTTCAAGTTGAGTATGGAGCAAAGTCCAACAAGTGAGGAAGAGAAGAAGGAAATGAAGACGATTCCTTATTCATTCGCAGTAGGTAGTCTTATGTATGCAATGATATGCACAAGACCCGACATCCCCTATGCAGTTGGTGTTGTTAGTCACTTCTTGGCCAATCCGGGAAAAGAGCATTGGGATGCAGTCAAATGGATCTTTCGGTATCTACGAGGTACTTCCAAAAAGTGTTTATGGAAAACCTATGTTAGAAGGATACACAGATGTAGATTTAGCTAGCGACGTTGATTCTAGAAAATCAACATCGGGATACCTAACTACTCTAGCAGGGGGAGCTGTTTCTTGGCAATCAAAGTTGCAAAAGTGTGTTGCTTTATCCACTACCGAAGCTGAGTACATCGCAGCTACTGAAGCTTGCAAGGAGATGTTGTAGATGAAGAATTTGCTACTAGAGTTAGGAGTAGTCCAAGACAAGTATGTCTTGAAGTGCGACAATCAAAGTGCAATTTACTTAGCAAAGAACTCTACTTTTCATTCTCGCACAAAGCACATTGATACACGGTATCATTGGATCCGAGAAGCTCTCAAAGAAAGGCACACACATCTTGAGAAAGTTCACACGGAAGAAAACTGGTCCGACATGATGACCAAGGTAATACCAACAAATAAATTTGAGGATTGTTGTCAAGGTGCCGGTTTTCTACTACCTCCCAATTAAGTCAGGAGAGGAAGATTTGTTGGGTTCCTTTCTTAATTGAGAATAATATGGAATTCTCTAGACATGTGGAGTATCCTAGAGCTTCATGGAAGAGTGTGGAAGGAAGTTGAAAGGTATAGTTTCATGGAGATCTCTAGAAATGGAGAATTCTAGAGAGTTGGTATAGTTTCATGGAGATCTCTAGAAATGGAGAATTCTAGAGAGTTAATCTCCACCCTTGGATCAAATTAATCTCCACCGTTCATTATGGGTGTGGAGTAGTATAAATAGGGGTGGAAGTCTTCATTCCTACTCACTGCAAAAACAAGTTCTTGTAATCCAAAGTGAGAGTTAGAGAGCCACTTTGAGAGAAAGTAAGATAACTTGAGAAGTTCTAATTCTCAAGCTTGAGTAAGCCACAAAATTGTGAGAGTGTGTTACAGAGAGTCAAATTCTTGTAATCCTACAACTTTTTGTATAGTAGAAGAATCACCATTTGAGTTGTAAATCTCTCTTGCATCTATTTCTATCTATATCTTCAAGTGCCCATCTTAACTTTACGAAGCGGGAAAATACCGAGTTTTTCCCAACAGAATGTAAACAAAAATACTTCCAAACCTTTCTAGCATCAATCTGGCTTTCAAGAACCCGAGGAGAGAAGTTCAGGGCCAGTGAACTTGATCTGGACCAGTTAAAAAGAGATGCTTGACCTCTTAGAATTCTTCTTAGATGCTCCTGAAATACAAGAAAACAAATACTAGTTATAGCTTGATATTTCTTTAGGTCATGTTAGACTTAAAGTATTACAAAGCAAATGCTGAGTATCCAATTGTGCAAACTTGAACCCAAAGTAACTTAAGAATAAAGAACATGGCCAAATAAGATGAAGAGAAAACAGTTCCTGATAAAGGATGTGAACAGCAAAAAATGTTGGAAAATAATCTATGTGGGCTCACATATGTAACTAAATGTATAATTGCTATTCTAAAGTCTAACCCAAATTAAAGTGATATAATCAAGATTAAGTAATGGGTTAAAAGCATATAATTTAAAGTGTGATATAACACGTGTAGAGACTGTAAAGTAAATTTCTTGTTTTGTGATGGGCAAAATTGGAAATCAATAATTATCAATTAGGGTTATGGTCCCCTATATATACGCATCTTCTTATTCCATCTGTCATCCCATCAACAGAAGAATAGAGAAAGACTGCCTCTCATAGAAGTGTGTATCATATAGGAAGATCCAAACCCTCTGCGCAATCTCCATCAATGGCTTCAGGTTAGTGCTTCCGCTTTTAATGTTCTTCTTCTTTTAATTTAGCAAAGATCTATAGTTTCATGATTTAGGATTTTATATTAAAGTACTTTTGCAACATGATTAAGATCTAGATTCATATAAACATGATTTAGGTTGTTATTAATGTTTTATGCATGTTCTTAAGTGTATATAAAATTTCAACAATTGGTATCAGAGCCATCTTTGCTGAATTAATTGAAGAATTGATAATTTTTTGTTTAAGAAATTTAGGATTTCTTGTTTAAAGAAATTTAGGGTTTCTTGTTTAAAAAATTTAAGAAATTTAGGGTTTCTTTTTGATCTTCATGTTTAAGAAATTCAATTGATGAATTTACTTGATGAAGTAATTGGATCAATTGCTTCAGATCTGGAAATTTAAAAAAAAAAAATCAAAACCGTAAGAAGTTTTTAAAAAAAAATATGGTTTTGGATGATCCTTTTCTGTTGATTTGGTAATTTTGGATTTTGATAAATTTTATTTTAAGATGTGGTTTTAATTAATATTGGATTCTGTTATCTATCATTAATCTTGGTTTTAAGATGTGATAAATCTAATTGTGCAAATGGAACCCACGGGAGATATCTGGTTTTGACTGTTGGCTTCAGGATTTCATATTGAATAATTAATATAGTTTTTATGACGTTTTCATTTTGGATAAATAATATAGCTTATCTGGGTAATTATGCTTGGATGGGGCCCACGGGTAATGCTTCAGAAATGATGAGTAAACTAATCAGAAACTAATCATTATTCAGAAATGATGTGTAAACTCCAAAATGCCATCAGAAGAAACTAATCATTATTCAGAAATGATGTGTAAACTCCAAAATGCCATCAGAAGAAACTAATCAGAAGTATTAATTGCTGGGGTTATTAAAGAAGGAAATATTGTTGTGTTTTTTTTTCTACCAATGCTTTTATTTTTAAGAATCATTGTATTCAAGGATGTAAATTTTTGAAAACTTGTTGAGAACAGTGAGAAGTATTTGTTGAACACCACCCATGGGCTTCCGTGTTCAACCAAACACCCATTCTAAAAGTCAACGAACATCTAATGTTGTTCAATTATCTATTATGTTTTTAATTAATTTGATATTATCATATCAGTAGATAGATAAGGTTCAGTTATGGTATTGTTATTTTTTTAAATAGATATTATCTTGACATTATCCATCTACAAATAATGTAAAATTATAAAATTAAGGAAAATATAAAATTTTGGGAAATAATTAAATTCAAATTATGGTTTTGAATTTTCTTATGAGTGTCTAATATTTTGAATAGATTAATTGAAGCAAAATGTTGCTAAAGTGACCTCTTTTGTGTAGATTAATTTATTTAAAATATCAAGATGATTGTGTGTTTGTAATTCATGCATTTATTAACTGACCCAAAGGTAAGTTGATATTTGGCCGAATTTCATACACATCTATTGTAATAAATATGTGACAGTTATAAGGTATTCCATGTGAACAATAAGTCAGTCCAAAGAATGACTTATTATTTGATAGGATTTATTGTTAATATTTGATTACTACAACAAGAGTACCGCTTACAGTTAATATTACTGTCCAAAGACTTGATATTAACGTTGTGCCTGGTATCTTGAGATGGGATTAACCATTATTTAAGTTTATTGTTTTATATGGGTTCTCATGTGAGCTTATTTGTTTATTTTTGTTCTATATTCAGCTAATGTATCTTCTGCTGTCACAATAACTGCTAACATCAATTCTATTTCCATGCTTAATGGGACAAATTTCAAGGAATGGAAAGGGACCCTACTGATAACTCTTGGCTGTATGGAATTAGACCATGCATTAAGGGAAGAACAACCTCCATCTCTCATTGCGGAAAGCACTCCTGATGATAAAAGGGTATTTGAGAGATGGGATTGTTCAATTCGCATGAGTCTAATGATTATGAAACACAACATTCCAGAAGCCTTTAGGGGCACAGAATCCGATGGGATTACTAAGGCCAAAGATTTTCTCGATCAAATTGAGAAACGTTTTGCTAAAAATGATAAGGTTGAAATGACTACACTTCTGACTTCTTAGATGTTTATGAAGTATAAGGGTCGAGAAAATGTAAGGGAGTACATTATGGAAATGTATCATGTTGTTTCAAGACTTAAGGCACTCAAGCTTGAATTTCCTGAGAACTTGCTTGTGCTTATGGTTTTGGTATCACTTCTTGCACAGTTTAATCAATTCAAAATCAGTTACAACTGTCAAAAAGAAAAATGGACTCTAAATAAGCTCATTTCTCACTGTGTGCAAGAGGAAGAAAGGTTGAAACAAGATAAGACTGAAAGTGCTCATTTGGCCAAAGCCTCTAAGGATAAGGACAAGAAGAGAAAATCTGAGGATGAAAAAGCTAAGGATCCAACTTAAAAGAAACAACATAAGGATACAGAGAATTGTTTCTTTTGTAACAAGCTTGGATATATGAAGAAGAAATGTACTAAATATCACGCATGGCGTGCAAAGAAAGGTATGTTTCTTACTTTGGTCTGTTCTGAAGTTAATTTATCTTTAGTACCTAGAAACACGTGGTGGATAGATTCTGGTACTACTACTCACATAAGTGTTTCTATGCAGGGTTGCCTGAGCTGCCGGAAGCCAAATGATGGTGAAAGACACATTTTCGTGGGCGATAATTGGTAGAAGTGGAAGCAATTGGGCATTTTTGGTTGTTATTAGGAACTGGTTTCTTATTTGGATTTGAAAGACACTTTTGTTATTCCGTCTTTTAGACGAAATTTAATTTATGTTTCTTTGTTGGACAAATTTGGTTATTATTGTTTATTTGGAAATAATCAGTTTAGTTTGTCTTTAAATTCGAATGTTGTTGAAACTGGTTATTTGAATGCGTATGACAACCTTTATTTGTTTGAAACAATTGCATCCTATAATGAAACCTTGCATGTAGAGTTACGTGGTACTAAACATAAATTAAATAAAGAAAATTCGGCGTCATTATGGCATAAGTGCTTAGGTCATATCTCAAAAGGTAGAGTTGAGCGTCTTGTGTCTGATGACATTTTGGAATTCCAGGACTTCACAAGACTTTGATGTCTGTGTAGACTGCTTAAAGGGAAAACAGATCAAAACTAAGAGATTAGGTGCTAATATTCTTAATGTTACGTGTTATGAACACATTTGTTATTTACTTCGAGAAAACTTAGTCATGGTCTTCACAATCCAGAATATGTTCTTATGGTGTTGCATTCTCTGTTCTAAAGTTTAGTTCCGGTTTGGAGTTAAATATAACATTCTGATCATATTTTCTCGGATAAAAAAGGGGTAGTATTAATCAGATATTTATGAAATGACCAATGATTTTGATGAAGAAATAAGTATTCAAACCAGTTTATTATATCCTAGCTTAAGAATATGATTTGCAAATTGACAAAATCCATCTATGGACTCAAGCAAGCTCATCATCAATGGTACCACAAGTTTCATCAAGTAATTAGCTTATTTGGTTTTAAGATGAATGTAGTTGATGATTGTGTGTATCACAAGTTCAGTGAGAGTAAGCATATATTCCTAGTTTTATATGTCTATGACATATTGCTTGCCACTAATAATATAGATTTATTGCATGAAACTGAAAGGTTTCTGTCCAAGCATTTTGAGATGAAGGATCTTGGGGATGACTCTTTTGTATTAGAAATTCAGATACACCGAGATCGTTCTCGAGGTATTCTAGGATTATCACAAAAGGGATACATCGATAAAGTACTCAAAAGATTTGGCATGCAAGATTGTAGAGCAGGGGATACCTCTGTTGCTAAAGGAGACAAATTTAGTCTCAATCAGTGTCCTAAAAGTAACCTTCAAATTAAAGAAATACAAAAGTTTCCCTTATACATCAGCTATTGGGAGTCTAATGTATGCTCAAGTATGTACGCGTCCGGATATTGTGTACATTGTTGGGATGTTAGGCAGGTATTTAAGCAAACTTGGTATGGACCATTTGATAGCAACCAAGAGGGTCATGAGGTATCTTTAGAGAACAAAAGACTACATACTCACATATAGGAAATCAGATCATTTGGAGGTCGTAAAGTATTCTGATTCTGATTTCGCTAGGGTGCCAAGATAGCAAAAAGTCTACATCAGGCTATATTTACCTGTTAGCTGGAGAAGCTATATTCTGGAAAAGTGTCAAACAGACACTTATAGCTTCTTCCACTATGGTAGCAGAGTATGTAGGATGCTATGAGGCATCAAATTATGGAATATGGCTGCGGAATTTTGTCACTGGGCTGCACATTTTGAAGAATATAGAAAGACCACTCAAGTTATTTTGTGACAATAAGTCAGCAGTGATGTATTCCAACAACAACAAGAGTTCGATAAAGTCGAAATATATTGATATAAAGTTCCTAGTTGTGAAAGAAAGAGTGCAAAGTGGACAGATGTCCATAGAGCACATTGGGACAAACTCCATGATAGCGGATCCGCTCACAAAGGGATTATCACCCAAGGTCTTTTATGAGCATACTGCTCATATGGGTGTTGTATTATTTGAGAATATCATGATTTAGTGGGAGTTTGTATTTTATTTGCATTATGTTTGTGTGAGACATTTATACATTTGGTTATTTTCTGATCAGAAATAAAGAATTCAGTTTTCTCACTCATTTGTCATGTTTTGGTTCTGACCTCACTTAAGTTTTAAAGAGGACCAGTTGAAAATAGGCATGTGTATAGATCACATTGCATGAAATTTCCATGCTACACATTCACACTTGATCTATGTTGATATATGTGACCATTGATGAATTTAGTTACGATAAATGTAACGAAAATTGCTTTGATCCTATATTTACATGATTAATGGACGAGATTGTTTGGCTATGCTTTTGGTTATGATAGCAAAATTTTGAGCTCATAAAGTATGTACATTTATAAGGAGTAACATATGTGGCCAAAGTCGAAGATTGTTGGAAAATAATCTATGTGGGCTGTATAATTGTTATTCTAAAGTCTAACCCAAATTAAAGTGATTTAATCAAGATTAAGTAATGGGTTAAAAGCATATAATTTAAAGTGTGATATAACACGTGTAGAGACCGTAAGTAAATTTCTTGTTTTGTGATGGGCAAAATTGAAAATCAATAATTATCAATTAGGGTTATGGTCCCCTACGCATCTTCTTATTCCATCTGTCATCCCATCAACAGAAGAATAGAAAAAGACTGCCTCTCATAGAAGTGCGTATCATATAGGAAGATCCAAACCCTCTGCGCAATCTCCATCAATGGCTTCAGGTTAGTGCTTCCGCTTTTAATGTTCTTCTTCTTTTAATTTAGCAAAGATCTATAGTTTCATGATTTAGGATTTTATATTAAAGTACTTTTGCAACATGATTAAGATCCAGATTCATATAAACATGATTTAGGTTGTTATTAATGTTTTATGCATGTTCTTAAGTGTACATAAAATTCCAACAAAAAATTCTTTCTGCATATTGCAAGGCTCAAAGGCAAAGGAAGCAGAGAGAAGAGGCACAGGAAGATGAAGAGGTGCATGCCATCTGCATTGAAGACTGAAGAGGCGCATGCCATCTGTTTAGATTTTTCTTTTTTTTGAAGATGAAGAGGCGCAGGAAGCAAAGAGAGAGAGAGAGAGAGAGAGTCTGCTGCATGCCTATATTAATTACAAATCCATTAATAACATTTATACTTTAAAAAATTTTGGGCCCCTCCCTAAAGGTGGGTCGTGGGCGGTCGTCCAGCCAGACCTGGGCCAAGGCCGGCCCTGTTGATGATCACTGAGAATTGATATATAATTCAAATACCATGTCTTTATGCAGCTATATGGAACCACCAAGAACATCATCTGATTATCTTACCTCTTGGAGTAATTTAGAACCCAAAATACAATTGCAAGTCTTCCATATAGCATGCAACAGCTCTAAACTCAAATGTTATAAATCCTAGTAGTTTATATGTAGGGCTGTATATCGGACCGGACGGGATCAGACAACCATATGTACAAGCTCGGACCGAAATTCCTCTTGGACGGGCTTATGTCCGGCTCGGTCCAGATCGGTCAAAATTTGTATAGTCCGGGCTTGGTTCGTTATAAAAGCAGAAGGCTCGTGTCCGACCCGTTATACTTGTTCGGACAATAGACCGGATTCGGACCGGATTCGGACACGGACCGGATTCGGACCGGACTGACAATTGTTTTGCAAATTTGTCTACTATAACTTATTTCAAGAAGAAATATGATACTAGCTATTGTTTTGCAAATGAAGTTCAAAGGTGTTTAATAATATGCAAAATGAGTAACTAGTTTAAAATCAGCATGAGCCATATTTACCCATAATATCAACGAGACAATACAAAGAAGTTTAAAGTGCACAACAGAAAGTCTGATAGTCATTGCAATTAGTAAATCTTTAAAGAATTTCTCCAAAGATCATTGAGTTGTTTGATTCATTGGATAGTCAAGGATCTTAGAAGTTCATTTCTTACATGAGTAGACTTCCATTCAACATGCATCAAAATTTAAACATACAAATGTAACAAAAATTCATTCAACAAAAATATCCAAAACAAAAATTATCAAAAGGAAACACAACTCAAAACATCTATTTTGAACCAACAAAGTTATAAAGTTTCATCCTCGAAATAACTATAACAAAAGTTATGCCAAAACAGTTATTAAAATTCAACTTGATGGTTTGAACTTTGATTGATGCTTCACCTTCACTTGAATGTTCCACTTGCATTTTACCAAACCTACAAATTCTCAATCTGCTCCAAAAAATACAAAGAACAATTTAAAACGTTTTTAACAATAATTATATTAATAACAATAAGAATGGTTCTCAAACTATATACAATAATACAAAGCTTGCTAATAACAATAACAATATACAAAGCTTGCTAATATAAAGTAACACTAAAAGGGCATGAATGCAGGGCATAGATGCATGTGTGAAGTTACATGTACTCTGTAGTCAATTAAATGCATTGGACATTGATATATAGGATAGATTCAAGTATGATATGAAGAGAAGCAGAACAATTATGGTGTACCTAAATTCTTGTTCTGAAACATGTTTGAGAAAACCAACAAATGCTCTTATAAGACAAATATGCTTTGAAACAAATTTAAGAGATATGGTGTGATGTAGACCAACCACGTTAAGAAATAATTTGATTTGCAAGAAATGCTACAAACATGCAACTCCAAGTTCCAACTGCAACATTTCAAAAACCACTTCACTCAATATTTTGGAAGTTGCTCTTGAAGAAGCAAGAATGAGCCTAGTATAACATTTTACATCCTTAACGATAAATGGCTGATTTCTAGTGTTGTCTATCACAAAATGACACATAGTAACAAAGTTGACTTAGTTATTTTAATTTACTACAGTCTACTTACCTTCATAAACATAAAGAAAGAAACATAAAGAGTGTCGTTGGAAGTTACTCTGCTGCTCATTTCTTAAAATATGCTTCTAAACCTTCTTCTGGCACTTTTGGTGAACGAAACATGCCTGATTGCAACTGCATGTCGCAAGGCCAGTGTACTTTCATTTTTTAATAAAACCTGCACTCTCTCTAGTGCAGCACTTAGCTTTGATGCCACAGGGATCAAATGCATATGATTAAAAAAATTCTTTAGTTCAAGCAGTATCACACTCAATACACACCAAAAAATAATCAAACAATCAAGTTAAGGCTGTAAATTTTATTAGCTATCAAAATGTAATTTCAGCTTTTGAAATAAGTGCCTCTTGCCCTGAAGAACAATCTTGAACCATTTTTTTATCATCTCAGTATTTTTGTTCATGTCAATACCAAGCAAAGCCTAAAGAAACTACTGTATGATATGATGACTATCAGTATGAATAGTACAAATCTTAATGGCCTCACATGTTTGCAGGAATGTATTTCTCTCACAACATGTAGAGTGGAGGAGCTACAGGAAATTCTCAAGGATGCTATCTCTACCACGGAAATTGACTAGGTTGAGGGTTGATTCAGATATTATTTGATGTGGAGTTAGCTGGCATTAACATGGCAACTTACTGTAGGAGAGCATTCAAATGCTTGTTGCTTATGTTCAATATGGATGCTAACATACTGTAGGAGAGTATTCAAACTGCTTATCGCTTATGTTCAATATGGAAGCGACTTACTGCAGGAGAGTACAAACTTGAATGGAAGTTAATTTGGTAGTTTGCCTTCAAATAACCTAACTCTTATTTTCATTTCAGTAATTTTGCTCCTAGTCCTAGCAATGCTCAACATTATATCCAACTGTTATTCAGCTCACTCGTAAAATGATATTGTTAAGTCTTTCAGCTACCTCTGTTTTGTTTGAGGCTTTTGAATCAAGAAGATTTCGTCCAGCATTTTGCTGCTTTATTTTTTTGTACAATTCAACATTCTTCTGCCCGAAACTATATGTGACTTATTGATCAGAGACTCTCCGTGGATCCTTCAATTTAGATTCGAAGTATAACATGCTGACATCACTAACCTACTGATTTACAGATTACCAAAGTGCCATCAACTTCATATTAGTTTTGATTCAAAAACAACTTCACATTAGTTGTAGCTATAAATGTTCTTAATAACATAGCAGAAGGTTTTTAGAAGATGAATTTATTAGCTCGCAATCCATAAGCTTAAGTTAAAAGAATAACATTGCAGAAGGTGTTTAGATGATGAAATGAATCCTAAACCACAACCTACACTAAATGCAAATTTAAGTCAAAAGAACACATGAAATGAATCATGAACTACAACCTACCTGTTTGACTGAAATGAATCATGAAATGAATCATTTAAGTCAAAAGAATACATGAAATGAGTCAAAAGACTACTTGAAATGAATCATGAACTGCAAATTTAAGTCAAAATTTTCTTTAGTTCAAGCAGTATCACACTTAATACACACCAAAAAAATGAACAAACAATCAAGTTTAGGTTGTAAATTTTATAAGCTTATGGTAAAAACGAGTGTACAAATACTACATGTTTGACTGGTTTATACTTTGCAGAACTCAATTAAATTTCATCGGCAAAAATAATGAAAAAAAATTAATTCGTTCACTTACTCGAATCTGGTGGTGGTAGAGAAGCCATACTGAAGTTGGAGGAATGAACAGAGAGGAGAAATCAACGGCACCTGTGACGAGACTGCAGGTGGTCCGATGGTGATGGAATGAAATTGTAGCATGAATTAGGTTTTGTAGTGAGTTGTGACTGGTGGCCTTGGTGGGTATTTATATGGATGGAAAAAACAATCATTTCCCATGATTTAGGCTAATTTAATGAGATTGGCAGATTGTAGAGCTCAAAGAGTCTAACTGATTTTGGAAATCGAATTGGGAGAATAATTGATTTTGGAAATCATGGAATAATGGGAATTTGGAACTTGGAAGTTGAAAGGGCTGGGCGGAGAAGACAAAGAGAAAGAAATTTGAAGTGTCAAACTGATTGTAGAAGACAAAGAGACAGAGAGTGAGAGCCAGAGGGTGGGCTACTGGGCATATTTAGAAATTCTAAAGAAAATTGCCTGGGTGGCTGGGTTCACGGACAGATTCGAGTCGGACTAGTTAGTGACCAAGCTCGAGCTCGATAAAATAACGGACATAATAATTTGTTTGTGTTCGGTTCGTATAACAGTTCGGACGGTCTACGGTCGGATCATTTCTCGAGCCGGACTCGGACGACGACGGACCGTCCTGTTCGTTTTACACCCCTATTTATATGTACGTCTTGTGGCCAGAGGGTAGTTTAGATTTCAAGTTGATGACACATGTATATTACGTTCATTCCATATTGTTTAATGACTAAAAGAAGTTATGAGGCAATATTGTAGAAAGCAGAATAGCAAATTATTAGCAGATTTTTACGCACAAAAACGGTTAAGATTGTCTTCAGATAAAATAAAAATAGAAATACGTGATTAAATAAAGAAGAATCTAAGAAAGTGCTTGACCAATAAAGCAATTCATAAAATTAATAGGAAAAATATGAAATCTATATAATGAACACAAGACAATTCATAAGACAGCTATCAAGTGACTCTACTTCAATTGGAAGGAAATTGATCAACAATTCAGATTTATGCTTACAAAAGACATTTTCTCGTCCGCCACTGTAGCTACAGTATCTGTTACTGTAGCTACAGTAGCCACATTCAGATTTATACTTCATGTTGCGGAAGTAGTTAATAATTGTTTGAGTTTTGAAATTAATTAACCTTTAATCCTTACTTTTAATTAATTAAGAAAAGACTAATTAAAATCACACTAATCTTAATTAAGAAAAGTTTTAATTGTTGTCGTTTAATTAGTCTTTTCTTAATTAATTAAAATTTAGGGATTAAAAGTTAATTAGTTTCAATCTAATTAAACATAAATAACTCATCCAAAATATTAGGGATTAAGCTTAAATAAAATTAGTTCATCCCTAATTTTGGATTAATTTCATGTAAAACAAAAAATAAAAAAGTATTTTAAATTACTTTCGCTACAGTATTACTGCAACTAAAACAAACCTAACATTTAATTATTGCTACAGTAAACCTATATTCAACCAAAATTACTTTAAAAAAACCAAATCCAAGGAATTGCTTTCGCTACAATGTTTTTTCCTCTCTTCAATTTTTTTTTACAACCAACCAAACCACCCCTAATTGTTTTAGTATGTAATTATTTTACGACATTCTAATTATTTTTTATAACTTATCGTGTAGTCACTAACCAGATAGTATTGCTTATAAATGCTGACCTATGCAATTTGTTAGTCAAATAGGATTGCATATATTCACTGTGTTTTTCATATATATGTTGCATCGTTCAGAAGACGTGTCGTAGGCACGTGTCCACAGGTAAACCTAGTATAACTATAAAAAGCAATCTTATGAATATCTTAGAGCGGGGCTAAAACGTTATAGAAAACTAATACATACTAATGGGGAGCAGGCAGCGGAGTAGGAAATTGAAGAAGAAGAAGATCAAGATAATAGTAGGGTTTGTGCAATCACTCCACGAGGAATCATTCATCAATGTTCGACACACGGATTCACAAACTCAAAGCATCCAACACATGGAATACTTGTTTTTCAATATACATTATTCATATTCATTCAATACTATCATAGTCCCCTTTGTTCAATAATTTCAGCTTTTAAATAGACTATTACAAGATAAACTAGAGAGCCTTATCGAAATACTTAACGAAACAAACAAACAAATAAATCAACCATTCTTATCTTTTAATACTAAAAATGTATCCTAATCTAAATTAACTAACTAACTAAATAAAAATTGTTCATGGCAATGTAGAAAGTCAAAATTAGTGTAACAATGTTCTTTATGTCTTGCATCACATACTAAAAACAGGACTTTGCCGGGCTTTTGAAATAGTGCTATGAGGAATTTTATTTCTAGTCGATATTTATGATGCAAGTTTGTCATACATATATATACTAGATTTGCCTGTGGGCAGGCACGTCTTCAGAATGATACAGCATACAAAAAGTCTTGTAAACAGTAAAATAACAATTATGTAGCTCAAGTTTGAATAGTATGACAATAATTAGTTGTAAATAAAAGTCAATATTTCCATTAGTATATGTTGAAAAATAATTATAAATGGGGTGTAAAATTCAACTTCTTAGAACTTAGAGGGTGAAAAATGATGAAATTTAACTGTTGAGGAGATATTTGATATTTCCAATGTAACATGAGCAATAAAAAACACAGAAAAATCTGTACGTAAATTTACAAACCTGAAATCTGAAAAAATAAAAATTTCTAAGTAAATAGAGAGAGAATGAAAGAGAGAAAGGAAGAGAGAAAGAGAAAAATATGAAAAAGTGAAGAGAGAAAAGAGAGATAGTACTAAAGTAATGAGTTTTTTTAATTTTGGGGGAAAAACTTTTTGGAAGAAAAATATGTTTTGGGAGGATGAATCTGAGCCGTTGATTTGGTTTCAATTAAAGGGGAGCCACTTGATACCTTTCTTTGTGTTTTATTATATAGACAGAAAAATCTTCAATTGTGCACCATCCCTCCGTGTGCACTCGTGTGCACTCGGCCTTCCCGCCTTCGTAACGACGATCCGAACCTTTACATTGATCTACACATCTAAATTAGTCTAAATATTTAGAATCAAATCATTTGAAATTAATTTGCCCATCCATCATGTGACTATAAAAAATAATGATTTTCAGCCATACAATTTTGTAACACTTCAATTGATGGACAAATGAATTTCAAATGATTTGATTTTACATATTTAGACTAATTTAGATGTGTAGATCAATGTGAACAGTTCGGATTATCGATACGAAAGAGAATTTTATAATTTGTGTTGAGCATTACATTACATTACATAACATATACCTAACCGTTCGCGTATCAAATTTGAAGGAGAACCTCGCGATGATAAGAAGAGTTCACCAGACTCTGCTGCACTGCTCATGCTTTATGAGCTTCAGAAACAAGGCAGGTGTGACCTGATCCCCAGTGTGTAATTGACCCCCAATTACTATGATTTATGCTGTACATTTAAGGTTATTGTACATTAGATCGAATACAGAATGACTTGAAGGATAGTGCTTTTTGTTTAATTTAACTGCATGATTGCAATTACATTAATTTTAACACAGTGAGAAATCTCTTTGGGTCTGGTTACAGAATCAGTTTGCTTGATTAATGCCTACTTAGGTTTTTGCATGTACGCCTCTTTTTTACCAATTTAAACACTGTTTGTAACATTATTACAACAAAATCAAAATGCCAAATTATTGGAAGTAATAAAAGATTGGGAGTCCAATATTTGCAAACTGCAATGCCTGAGAATCACAACTGCAGTTTGAACTTTGAAGTAGCAGCTTTAATGTATATACAATCTTTCTCAAAACAAAGAATTCTTCACAAAATTACATTTTCGGGCTATTTCATTTTAAAGAGATAATGTACAACCATCCATTCTTCTCCATTGTTGTACCCAAAGAGCTCCGCCACTGAAATGAAGAAGGTTCGCCAGTAAGCAGTCCACTTTGTGGCCGAATCCTTACCGTAGGTTGACTCCATTATCGGTCTGATAGCTGATGCATTCTGATCCATTCTTTTTAGCCACTCTTCACTGCATCGGATATTTGTTCAGATTAACAAATTAATTCAGATTTTCATTCAAAAACTCAAGTGCTGAGAGTTAATCATGTATATTTATTTGCATATTATACTTATAACCAGATCATACCTTGTCCTCGAATAATGCATCCCATTGACAAGCCAGTGGTTGACGACTGAGACATCATCCTACGTAAATAAATAATTCAATGTAAATGATCAGTTTTAGATATACTATGTCGAAAACTAAAGCATGAAAAGAAAAGGGGGGGGGGGGGAAAATCAAAGGCACATAATCCGTTTGAGTTTTGCAAGGCTAGTCTCGGAGATGGTCAACTCACTTGGAAGTAGAGAAGTAGGTTGGCCGAAGGCATCGTTCCTCCACTGAAAAAATACCTTGTAATCCAGTCATCATCATTTGTATCCTGAATATGACATGGTCACAGAAATATAAGTTCTAAATCATGAAAGCTTAATATAATTAAAATGTGTCAGAGTAAACACAAGGCACGACTTGTATAAAATTTTAAGACATACAAACACGAGAGGAAATACCTCAAAATGATAAGCAAATACTTTATGACAGAAATGGTGCACGAATAGGAGACTTTCCGGCTTCATCCACATAGATATCTTCTTGAGAAGTTCCTTGTAATTCTTCATGTGCTGCATAAATAAACATAGTTAGGCACCTAAGCTAACAATTAACCGATTCCTCAAATCTGAAAAAGTTGTATACCTCAAACATCTCGATGGATATAACTCTGTCAAAACAAGCTTCCATTTCAAACTTGCTGATATCTGCTACAATAATCTTTACATTTGATAGCTCATAGTCCCTGTGGCAGGAATCGACATGCTCAGGTTCTAAGAACCAATTTGACTGAAAGTTTAAGTCAAAGAAAGTGATGTTCTTACCAATTAGTACCAGTGTTGACAGTATTATATAATTGTTAGATACTGTATTATATTTAGTCCCATATAGGGTTGTGTATCAGTTTAGTATTTGGTTTCTTCCTATATATAGGAGACATTGTACTCAGTTATAAGCAATCTAATAATATTTTCCAATCTCTCACTTAACCTTAACATGCTATCAGAGCAGTAATATTTCTTTTTCTAACTCCAATTGCTGTCATCATCAACAACAACAAACCCAACATAACCCCACAAACAATTCTTGTCATCGGCGATCATCAACAAGAGAAATCATCTCGTCATCGGCAGTCATCAACAACAGCAATCGTCGGTGCCTTCGTCCTCTCGATCGACGACTCCCCAACATCGACTCACCGACCCTCCATCCTTAATGCCAGCAACCACCGAACCCCTCGTCCTCACCGCCAGCAACAGCAACGACAACAGCAACCCACCATCCTCTACCGAAACCCTAGCCGCCTCCCGAAATCTTTTCCAATTTCTAATCTCCCCCGGAAACCCTAGCCGCATCCACTCCGACGACCTCCTCTTCGTCGCCACCACATCGTCAAACCCGAACTCCACTTCGTCCGTCAAATGACCTCCCCGTCACCATCACTTCTCCACGTCGCCGCCGCCGACCCAATACCCTAGCCACCACTGTTTCCCTTTCCTTCACACCCTACATCCAAATCCACATCCTAATACCCGAATCTGAAACCCACTATCTCTCCACCCGAAACACGCTCTTCCTAAACCTACTCCTCATAATCACTATACCCAAATCCAACTAAACCCTAAACCATACCCACAACCCAAAAGCCGAATACCTGAAGCCTACCTGTTAAAAAAAAAAAACTGCACCCGAACCAAACCCAACCCAAACCCAAAATCCGATATCCACATCCAAATCCCCATCCAACCCGACCATCCTAACCCTTACCCTCAGTTTGTTTGTTGTTGCTGCCATCACAGTTGTCACCGCCGCCGCCGTCGTCGTCGCCAGTCATTCCAAAAAATAATTACAAGTACTATTTCATCTCCAATGGCATCCCGACCTCGGTCACACCAGTCTATTCATTCTCCACCGACTTCCCTGCTACTACTTCTTCCTCTTTACTTCCCCTCATATCCCGATCTCTATCCAGATCCAGGCATATGCAGCGATGCCATCATCCCGATTCCGGTCTCCTCCCTCCCAACATCATTCTAACCCTGCACCACCCTTCTTCCGCAATTGGTAGCACCATCCAGCTCTCTATCCCGACCTCGACACCAGCAACATTCATGACCTCAATTCAATCCCTATTACAGCGACACCGTCTCATTTCTCCTTACAGCACTTCTTACCGTACATCTTCAGCCATGACAGTTACTCCATTCTTGCTGACTCCTGCTGATTGAGCTAATCTTTAGTATCACCTTGCTCAGCTGGAACTCTAGCTCTTGGGTCAGTCTGTCACTGCTGGCCCATCTACCCCTGCATTCTCTGTTACTCCTGGTATGAATTCTTCCTGAATTTTAGATTTTGGTATATCACATCATCTTACTAGTAATTATACATTGCTCACCACCAGCACTGCACTTCCCTTTCAATCCCTATCTCTACACACTGTCGATGGCTCACAACTTCTAACTATACACTTATGGTCTATTAGCTCTCCCACTCTTGCATTCCCTTATGTTCTTTATGCTCCTCATTTATCCATAAATTTTATTTCTATTAGTACGCTATGTGATAATGGTCTTGTCGTTACATTTGATTCTTTAAGTTATTCTATTACCGATTCACACACTGGTCAGGAATTTGGGTGTGCTAGTCGACATAGTCGTCTATATCATCTAGATATTCTTCATGCCCATAAATCTCATCCTAATTTTACTGGTTCAGTGTTCTCTGATGTTGATCTGTGGCAAAGACGTTTAGGTCATATTAGTGAATCTTGACTCAAGACTTTAGCCCGTAGTGGTGCCCTCGGTCCTCTTTCTTTTACTCATTTGTCTGATTGTCAGGATTGTCATTTGGCCAAACACAGCACTCCCTTTAAATCACAAAAACATTTCTCAAACCACCCATCCTTTTCAACTTATTCACTCTGACATATGGAGATCATCTCCTACACCTTCTCACAAAGGTCATCTCTATTATTATCTCTATTATGTTAGTTTCATCGATGACTTTACTAGATACACATGGGTATTTCTTATGCGTCAACGCTCTGAGATACCTAACATTTACCAGTTCTTACGAACACGGTTCACTCAGTTTAGTATGCATATCAAAATCTTTCGCTCAGACGGTGTTGTGAGTACACTTCTATTGCTATGAAATCGATCCTTCAATCCATGGTACACTTTTTCAGCAATTATGTCATCACACGCATGAGCAGAATGATGTCGCTGAACGCAAGCATCGTCACATCCTTGAGACGGCTCGCGCTCTTCTACTCTCCTCTTCTGTTCCTCGTTCTTTCTGGGTTGAAGCTGTCATGACGTCTATCAGTCTTATTAACATCACTCTCTCGTCTATCCTATCTGGCACATCACTTTATGAGGCTCTTCGTCACTTACCACCGAACTACAGTATGCTCCGTATTTTTGGGTGCACATGTTATGTTCTTCTCCTTACCACTGAGAGCACGAAGCTCACCGCTCGAGCTATTAAGTGTGTTCACCTAGGTCTTAATCCAGAACATAAAAGATATCGTTGTTTTGATCCTGTGGCGGGTCGTGTTTGTATTTCCCGACATGTCTCCTTTGTGGAAGACTCCCTACTACTTGACCTCTCCTGAGAATACTAGTTTTCTCGATTCTCCAATTGTTGGGCCTATCTCTCCGGTCATACCTTCACGCATTCTATATGATCCCACTCCTTTGGTTCTTTTTTCATCCCATACAATTCCACCTATTGTTCCTCTTACGGAGACACCACCTGCAACCCCCCCAGCATCCTGCACCTTTACCATCTGCATCCCCACAGCTGCATGCACACACTCCACCTATCTCACCCCCACACACTGCCCATCCACCACTGGTCTGTCAATCTACACATTCTACCTCAGGCATCCCACCGGCACGTTACACACCTGATGCCACTGATCATTCTAACCAGTTTGGCTTTGCCACCCTTGTCTCATACTCACCACAGTTTTATGCATATCTCATTGCTATACACTCCACACGTGAGCCCAGAACTATCAAGAAGCTATTCAATTTCCCGAAGGGTGGGAAGCCATTGCAGAGGAATTCAATGCATTTGATTAGATTGGCACTTGGAATGTTCCACTGCCTATGGGCGTTCAACTTGTTAGCTGCAAGTGGATCTTCAAGGTCAAATATCGACCTGATGGCTTTATTGAGCGGCACAAGACTCGTCTAGTTGCCTGAGAATTTACTCAAGAGCATGACATTGATTATGATGAGACTTTTGCTCCAGTTGCACAGCTGACTACAATTTGCACTCTCCTTGTCGTTACCTCCGTTCGTCAGTAGCCGTTATACCAGATGGACGTGAAAAATAACTTTCTTTATGGTACCTTATCTGAGATTGTTTACATGCATCCTCCTGACCTTCCCACTCATCGTCATATTTGTCGTCTACGTCGAGCAATATATGGTCTGAAACAGGTCCCTCGAGCCTGGTTTGAGTCTTTTCGCCATGTCATCACCCAGGCTGGTTTTCGTTAGCATTTATAGGACCACTTTATGTTTGTGTGGTCATCACCGCAGGGAAGAATACTTCTACTATTATATGTTGATGATATGATTATTACTGGGGATGACTCCGCAGGCATTACATTCACCCAAAACTACCTTCACCAGCAGTTCCATATGAAAGATCTTGGTAAACTATGCTACTTTCTGGATCTAGAGATTGCCCATGGATCTCGGGGCACTCATTTCTCAACAGAAATATATATTAGATATTATCTCCGCTGCATGTCTCTCTGACAGCCGATCAGCCGATACTCCCTTAGAGCTCCATGTGAAGCTTCATCCCACAGATAGTGAGCTCCTTCCCGATCTCACAAGATACAGACAGATTGTTAGACAACTTTCTACTTTTGCATGAGCAGACCCAATATTGCTCATGCAGTCAGTGTTGTCAGTCAGTTTATTTCTGTTCCTACATCAGTTCACTATGGTGCTCTTCTTCGGATCCTCAAATATCTTTGAGTAACTATCACTCGCTCATTATTCATGTCTTCTACATCCAAACTGGAACTTAGTGCATATTCTAATTCAGATTGGGCGGGTATTCTACTATCAGATGGTCTACCACAGATTTTTGTCTATTTCTGGGTGATTCGCCGGCGAAGTAAAAAATAGACATTTGTTGCATGTTCTTCCACAGAAGCTGAGTACAGAGTAATGACAGCTACTACTAGAAAGATTATTCATGTTTATTGGTTGTTATCAGATATGAGTGTCACTCTTCCAGGAGCTACTCTTTTTCTTTGTGATAACTGGAGTGCATTGCATATTGCAAGCAACCCGGTTTTTCATGAGCGAACGAAGAACATTGAGATAAATTGCCACTATGTTCGTGATCATTTTGAAGCATGGACCATTCTCTTCATTCTGTTACCTCTTTCCAACAGACAGCAACTTCACCAAATCCCACATTGTTCAGAAGATTTCGTTCCTTGGTGGGTAAACTCACACTATTCGACCCACCGTGAGTTTAAGAGGGGGTGTTAGATATTGTATTATATTTAGTCCCAAATAGGGTGTGTATCAGTTTAGTATTTGGCTCCAACCTATATATATAGGAGACATTGTACTCAGTTATAATCAATTTGATAATCTTTTCCAATCTCTCTGTTAACCTTAATAATAATATATGGTTTGAAGGGAAAGATATAGATCTACAGAGTGTAGCTGCAATGAGTGTAGCTGCAGGGTCCATATATCTTACGATTCACGTTACCTTAATGTAAAGATGTGGCAGTTGATTAAGTTGAATAGAATGACATCGAATTAGGATAATCGGACAATAATAGTCCGATTTATAGGATTTAGATTTTAGAGTCCGGATGAGGCCAAATGCACAATTTTGATCAGGATGAGCATATGCATGCATCAAATGTCGGGCAAGCAAGATTGCTGTCAATTTTGCAATTTTACAAGAATTCAAGACCATGAGTTATAAGGTCCTAAAACTGGTGTCAACACAAAGCAGAATCAGCTAGGGACAAAATGATTCGAAGATCGGCACCATATTCATCACTGGATCAAAAGATCCAGAGATTTTGATAAATACATAACCATGAATGGGAGGGAATTTGTGTTCCCAGTACTGGGATTCAGATTCCAATGCAACTGTAATAACTATCATTCCCTACGACAAGTTATACACTGCCTGTTCCGGGATCTGTAGAGTGACACCCAACTGTGTTGGGAAAAAAAAGGGTACTTAACTCTTGTCGGAAATAATGATGCAGGTTGCGTCAGCCCAATAAAGCGAGAACATATTAAGAATAGGTATACATGAATGGCTCTAGTTTACCTGCACTGCTCCTCTATATGAGCTTTTTGTGTAACTGAATTGCATATCCCAGTAATGCTGCAATTTTTGTACTTCCTTGCGATGAATAAAGATAGAGAACCCCAACCACATCCCACATCAAGAATAGTTTGTCCATCTTCTACTTGCGCTCTCTCACAATACATCTCCAACATGGCATTTTCCGCATCCTCCAGTGTACTCGACTTGTTCTGGAAGTAACAACCGCTGCAGATTAAGAAACTTCACCGGTCAGTATTACACTTTTCACATTTCTGATACTAGCGAACTCATATTCTGTTGTTCATTTATGGAGTTGTTCATATTTTATAAATTTGGCCTAGTGAACTCATATTCTGTTCTTCATTTATGGAGTTTTTTATATTTTATAAATTTGACCAATGGAACTACTATTACTTCGTACAAACTACATATATCTTATTTTAACTATGTAGCTCAAAATTATATCATTGAATGTTATTGAATTCAATTTAGCATAATTGTTATACATAATGATATGATATATAATATTATCGTCATGTCCCTTGTCCTGCTTTTTACAAAATAATCGTGATTTTTTGTGCTGTGTCCCATACTGTATATGTACCAATGCTATCTAGACAAATTTAATAGACAGTTTGTAATGCACTGAAAACGCTTAATCAAAACTTCATATGCCTTTTACATGCGAACTTTTAACTATTGATGTAAATAATAATAGCATAAAAAATGGTTAGAGTACCCTATTAACTATGCAATTATAACCAAAGAGGCGGACGTGGCTACGTGGAAAGGTTTAGTTTTCCAAGTATATAGCAATTGATTTCTATCTATATTTGTAGTATTGATTAGAAACTCATCAGTAGAAAAATAATAAGACTCTCCATGACCAAAATTATGAAGTAACTATCCATTGTGAGAATTCAACGAAATTCTTTATGATTAATATCATAAAGGGAAAACTCATGCCTTGTCTTGCTATTAATTAGGAATGCATGCATTGTAGTTTGAATACTTATCATTTAAAGGATATAATTGGATATAATTGTTTTGCAAGAAAATCTGAATGCAATTTCAGGAAGAGCAAGTTAATATGTTTCTGTCATTGTATAGCAAAAAAGAGATCGTCAAAATTTCAACAGATTATGTAAAGGAGATGAAATACTAAACTTTGGTAACAAACAAACATGAAGTCTTATACAACCTGTATTTGAGATTCTTTCCGAGCACCAGTTCGAAAAATGATGTAGGCAACTCATAATGTTGTTCTTTGGCTTTATCAGTTTCAACAGCAATAGGCATATCTTCAAGAGCTGAAATATGGAAATAATTTTTGTTATAGCAACAACCAGGAGATGTGAGCTTAGAATTTCCCATGATAAAACGAGATAATAATACATTGACACCAAAAGAATATCTGAGAAGAATGAAGTAAGCATGCAAGGAATACGAACCAGGACGATAAAGACAAGCTTCTACGCACAACTTAATAAGAATTAATAGTATGTGCTCACATAGAACCTATAAACTCTTACGGAAAGAGGCTGTATTCCTCGCCTAACATATCACCTGAAGCAAGTTTAGCAATGAACCGAATTTTCTACGAACTGAGGACAAGGGAACAACATAAATAAACAAAAGGAGGACTTTATTTGCTACGATCATCTACATGGAAAGAGAAATGGTGTGCAAAACAAAAGCAGTCTGAAATATACAGCAGGACTTGACTGCGTTTAGGTAACAAAATACATTCATATCACAAATTAAAACTATTGTCCACACACAATTTTGAGTATAACAACAAAGCCTTTCTCCCAAAAGTTTGGGGTTGGTGGGGTCGTCTACGTGAATCCTTCTTCTCCATTCAACTCTATTGAGTATTGAGTGCCACCTTCTTCGTCAAATCACAACTTCTCAAATCTCTATTAATAACGTCAACCCAAGTTCATTATGATTCACCCCAAGTCATATTTGCTCCCCTAACTACCATCCTATCATTTATCTAACTGGGGCGCAGTTATCGGCCTTCATTGCATGTCTTGCAGTAGGATAATGGCTAGGAGAATTTGAAAGGCATTATGGCATTAAGATATCCAAGGTTTAGCTCAGGACCCACTACTCGTCGTATTCAGTTTGGTATTCCCACCGCGCATGACTTTAAGAGTTATGTTTGACCGAGCTTGAGAATGAGAGAATGCAAATCTTATCTATTGGGGCATACAAGCCAACAATATATATCAAACTATACAAGATAGGATAAACATGTGTCAAACACATGAAACTATATATATACATAAATTAACAATGATGATATTACTGAAGAACGTCTCTATCGAAATATTTTTGTTTCTGACTTTGGGTCGTTAGCAATGATCTTTTCGTGGACGTCCAGAAATATGTTTCATGTAGTAGCTTGGCAAGAAAATTTTGAGTCATGGATACATGACCCTTTGCATGTAAGACCTTGCTCATGCAATTTGGGATCCTGATTTTGGTCAACCAGCTATAGAAGCCTTACTCAAGGAGGTGCTACGGGCCCACGAAATATTGTTTATTCCGGTGGTTGTCCGTGGTGGTATACAATCAGAATATGCACCAATGAAGATCTTTATACTAGAGCTCTTTTTCTATTATTTCTTTCGTCTATATCCTTAATAGCGAGTTGGTTACACCTACAACCCAAATGGAAGCACTCTCCAAACCACCTCAATTGGTACTCCGCATTTATCATCAACTGGGACAACAATCTCTCTACTTTCTTCCGTAGTAACTCATTTCTTAATTTGACTTTTAGTATGTTTGCACTCATCACCTAAGCATCCTCATTCGGTTACAATTATTTTCTACACATGTTTTGTTCCTCCAAAAAAGGTATGTCAGGTTCTGCTGGATCATATCAACCGGGGGCGGCCGCTGCGGCCCTGGGGGTGGGCAGGTGGTGCAAGCGCATAGAGCCCCCGATATTCAATATACTATATGAATATTAAATTATTAATTAAGTAATTAAAAAAAATGTTGTATTAATAGTTGGTATTGTCGCTTGGTTAAGGCTAATGAAGAATGTTGAAAGGGGTGTGGGATTGAATAACGCCATGTCATTTTTTCCTTCTTTTTTAAAAACTAAAATTGTACGTATAACCCATTCCCCAAGAGGCCAAGACCCCAACTCTCCTAGTTGTTCAGAATTCCCAAAAAGAAACCAAACCGTCAGTCCCCAACTGGGAACATCAAAAGAAAAAAACCCTCTTCTTCATTTTTTTTCACTTTCTCACAATTAAATGAAGGGTTCAATCTATATCATAGATACAACATCATCTCTCTCACTCTTTGTAACTAATTATCTGTTGGAAAACGTTTTTGCAGATTTTCGAGCCGGATTCCGGTGGGCTCCGGCCACCGGTGGCGCCAGAAATTGATTGGATCATGTTCCTCTCGTCGAGTACTATTCCGTGATGTACTCATGTGCCAAAAACGAATTCCGTATGAATAAGAAATGTTGGTCCAAAGTTCAGTACTCCCTATGTACTAACTTGGATATTTGGAGAAAATGGATAGTCCCATATCGGAAATGGGTAAAGTTTTTTCTAGTATATATACTAAAAATTTGGACTAAAGGGCGTGGTCCGGGGTTACCACTAACGTGTAGTGGAGAGAGGACTTAGCCAAAATAACAAACACACGCGCGAGCACGGCCTGACCCGACTCTGGCACCGGCTCGGCTCGGCTCGGCTTGGTCTGGCCTGGCTTGGCTCGGCTCTGGCCTATAATTTTTTTTTTCCCAGTATACTGTTGAGGCTTTTCAACTTCAGTAACTGGTACCATTACTCTGTAACAGCAGAGTAATGGCTCATCAGTTGTGACTTTGAACCACTACTCTACTGTTATAGAGTAATGGACCATTACTCTACTGTTACAGAGTAATGGACCATTCAGTTGCTCTCATTCTCCTATAAAACCAGTCCATTTTGTCTGCCAGAGGTACAGTTCTGAAAATATGCAAAAACGGAATACGGCCCGGAAAATCTGCAAAAACTTTTCCCAACATTATCATCATTCAAACTCCAAAGTCTTTTCATATGGATTCAATTATAATAGAAAATTAGAATTACCATCTAAAATATACTTTTATTTGAACATTTGAGTTATAATTTGCTTTATGCGGGCATCTCCAGCCTTTTAAAATATACTTTTATTTGAATATGAGAAATGTTTTTTGGCGAGTCCTGTTGGAGCATATTTTTGTCTCTAAATTAGCTATTTTGAGGGATGAGTAGCGTGGTTGGAAATGGTCCAAGAACAATCAAGGCATAAAACAATAAACCGATCATAAATATTTTTATATTAGTGTCCAATCTTAAGTTCCGCACATGCCTCTTATTTCTCAGGACCGGCCCAGATATCAACCATTGCCTGGCAAAAAATCATATGCCCAAATTGTTCATAAAATAAAAGTATGACAAAAGATACACTTTTTTGTCTATGACAAATTGGGCATAAGATTCTTTTCCGCCATCAACTACTAGATTCCAAATTGCCAAAATTGACGAAGCCCAAACAAACTAAAAACACTAAATTATCTCACTGCATATTGAGACATGTCAAGGCAATAACGATAGCAACTGCTTACATTGCTTGAAATGGATAAGGTCGGTGAGCTGGAGCTCGGCGGAGGGGCAGGTATCCGAGGCGGAGCCGGCCGGCCATGAGGAGGCGGCACAGTCTCCGTACGAGCAAGTCCGGCAGCAAGTTCTTCTCGAGTAACGTCAGCATTGCGCGGACGGTCGCGTCGTACGGCATCTTCATCAAACCCTCCATTGCTGCTTTTGCTTGCTGAATTTTCTGTGGATCTGACTGCCGCCACGTCTGCCTTCTTTAGATTATCCAATAATGCAGTACTAGTATAGTAGATGAGAAGTCAATTGGGCCGGGCCGACTGGGCCAGTTAGATACTTCAATGGATGATAGCTCAAACTGGGCTTGGGCCTGAACAGATTCTAGAAGGTAAAAAAAACAAGTTTAGTTAAGGCCCCAGCAGGATGTACGTTTGTAAAGGAAAGAAATAAGAATATGATGTACATCGAGGAATTTAAGATAACTAAAATTATCTTTGCCTCGTGGTTAATTTATTTGGAATCTTTTGGGAGAAATAAGATATTGAAAGTGGAAAGTCTTGGAGTGTCAATCTTCGTAACTGAAACTATACTAGGGGAGTTTTTACAGAATCCACTACAAACTGCAATAATGTCTATCTCGGTGTTTCTATTCCTACGTTTGAGTAGCAATGCCGGAATAGAGTGCAGTTTTATTTTTAAAAAAATAAGTTTCTACCTATCCCGACGTTTGTCCACAACGCCGGGATAGATATACATATCCCGGCGTTTGAAGAAAAAAAGTCGGTATATATGTTGTCTATCCCGGCATTTTAGCTATAAACACCGGTATAGCTCATGTAAAATGTATAAAAATTAAATTAATATCTATCCCCTAAATATAAAATGCCCAATCTTGTTGATTGCCCCCTATCCCAGTTCTCAAATTCCCAACCCTAGCTCGACTCAAAATCCCAAATCAAAACCGACGCCGACCCTAGCTCTGTCGTCGTCGTCGTCAATAGCCCAACGTCAACACCTATGTTTGATTCCCGAGCACGACGTTCACAACTTCCGTCTCCTCTCCTCTCCATTGAAATCCACGTCAGAGGAGAGGCAAGATTAAACAAAGTCATGTCTCCTTTCCTCTCTGTTGCAGTCGCCGTCGCCATTATCGCGCTGTTACCCTGATCACCATCATCTTCCTCCATCATCATATTCCTCCATCTCTCAAACCCTAGGTATGAATTTTAGAATTTGTTAATTTGTGAAGTTTAGAATTTGGGTTTGTGAGAATAATTATTAGGGTTGAGATTGTGAAATAGTTGGAGAGGATGAATTTCCATATTTCCTTTCAAATTTTGCATTAATTCAAACTGAAGTTTCATGTGTGCAAGTTTCAACCCAATTAATATTTTTATACAAGTTTTTGTTTGTAAGCATGCTTTAATTGACCCTTTAGAAGGATTAAGACATAGTAGTAGTTATTATACTAATCCTCACATTTACAAAGAATCGGGACATAGTTATTGTCATGATCGTCACACTAACCATTACAATAATTGAGTTTTGTATCTTACGAGCATATTGTTAAGTCAACGATGGCTGAGATTAGTTTGAATTCCATTCACTCGTTTGATGCATGCTTTCTTTCATAATCTTCGTGTGTTCTTCATAATTTTGAAAAAAACATGCTCATAGCTATTAATTTCGATGCAGAATGAGATAACTTTGTTAGGAAATCTAGACCCGATATAATCTCTCTGTTGGGTTATTGTAATCATGGTGAAATGAGATTTCTTGTATACGAATTGATGCAAAATGGATCTCTTGAAACCCAATTACATGTATTGACTTTGCTCATTAGCCTTTTGGTTGAACAAGAAGACAGAACCTAAAGATTGTACTAATTTTTTCTATTTTGGTTGCCTTTTATTTTACATTTCATTCATTGGATTTTTAAATTATTGTTATATGATAGCTGAATTTGTTGACGTTGTCCTTATATAGAGGATTAGAGTACCTTCATGAGCATTGCAACCCACCTATGATCCTTAGAGATTTAAAATCATCAAACATTCTTCTCGATTCGAAGTTCAATGCGAAGGTACTTGTGCTTTCTTTTTTGTTCAGATCAAAGTTATTTGAGGTTTAGTTTCAAGTTCAAATTTTGATGCTTCAATTTGTATTACTTGGCACAGATTTCAGATTTTGGCCTTGCTGTGACTGGCAGTAACCAAAATAAGGGCAATATCAATCTTTCAGGAACTCTTGATTATGTAGCTTCAGAGTACCTTCTAGATGGATGGTTCTAACTGTCTTTTGTCGTTTTAATATCAAGCAAAATCTTAATACTTTTTTATTCTATGTACTTATTTATGTCGTTATGTTTTCTATCTTTTTGAAGCTAAATGTGTGTCTTTTTTCAGGTAAACTAACTGATAAAAGCGATGTATATGCCTTTGGAGTAGTTCTTCTCGAGCTTCTAATGGGAAGGAAACCAGTTGAAAAAATGACACCATCTCAGTGCCAAACTATAGTCGCTTGGGTATGCAACATTCCTTTACCCCTCGAATTTTATTACTAACATTAAATGATCAAATTATAATTTCATGTTGTTGTTGTTGTTGTTGGTGGTGGTGGTGGTGGTTTGAAATTTTGCAGGCAATGGCTTAGATCACTGATAGGTCAACGCTTCCACACATAGTGGATCCAGTTATTAAAAACACAATGGATTTAAAACACCTATACCAAGTTAGATGTTTTTCTCTACAGTTTATTAGTTTCTGATCCTTAGTTAGGTTTCTTATGTTAATGTTAATGTTTTTATTGTGGTTTTTCGTATAGGTGGTAGCTGTTGCAGTGTTGTGTGTCCAACCTGAACAAAGTTATCGACCTTTGATAACTGATGTCCTCCATTCTCTTGTCCCTTTGGTGCCTATAGAGCTCGGAGGCACACTTAGACCCATCACCTCCAGGAGTTCAAAAGTCATCTTCTCACTAATTGCATAATCTAATATGATCAAACCTAGTTACTGAGTGCGATATCATTCTTCATTGTATTTTCATGTCCAGCTTGAGGAATTTTAGTATTGCGATGAGCTAGTTCACTTAAGAGGAAATCGTTTTTCCCTCATTAGTGATGTTGTAAAGAAGGTAAGGAAGAATATGTTAGCTCTGGGGTACTCTTTTGTACCTCGAGATTGTTGTAATGTTAATATACAAAATTTCAAGCTGTCGCTAAGACAAACTTTGATTTTGCTCAGAGATTTTAATCTTAGATACGACAATGTCTTCAATTATTGTTATTTGAAAGCATCTAACCTACATTTTGGCATTAACTATTCAGAGATTAGATATCTTGTTCTTATATTTCAGATATCGAGTTCAGGGTCAATAGAGGCAGGAAGTATTGCAATCACGTAAACTGGTGTCTATTACTAGATTGATGCTTAATAAGGAAAAACTACATGAACATAAAGCACAGGTGTTGCTTGAGATTGGAGATGTGTGGAGTGCTTTGAAGGCAGTAACTCGTATGTACATGAATTCTCTTCTTGCAATTCGAAGTTTAATCCTTTATTGGTTTAGTTGTTTGGTAAACAAATTCGTAGCGTTATATGAAGAATAAGTTTGTAAAATTGATTTTACATTGGCATGAAGTTTTATTGAGTTTGTCTGAACCATAGGTTGGATAGTGATTTGATGACTGCCTTAACTGCTGATGTTGTGGAAGAATCGTGTCTATCTATAAATGTACATCCAAATTTGCGGCAATGGGCAAGGTGTTAGTGTTCATTCCGGTACGCATGTTATTCACAACAACTCCGTAGGTTGTATTGAATGCTATTGAGGAGTTCTATATTGTTTTATAACATATATATGAAATTTTATTTCATGTAGGGTTAGGGCTGTCAATTGACCCGAGCCCGATCCGAGCCCGATCAAGTCCGACCCGTTTTTAGTAGGACTTGGGCCTGATTTTTTTCATTTTTTTCGGACCCGGGCTCAACAAATAAGCCCGATTACATTTTCGGGCCGGGTTCGGGTGTGTATGAGTCCGACCCGAACCCGACCCGATTTACATAAGTCTAATAAATACTCCCCGTCCCTTCACCTCTCTCACCTTTTTCCGCCTAATAAAAAACAAGAATGCTGAATGGGCATTAATTAGGATTTTTGGTACTACGTTTTATGATTGTCAGAATACTATTTTTTAGGCATGCAACAATTATGGGCATGCAAAAAAATAATTAATTCCCTGTGGTAAATGCATGCAACAATTATGGGCATTATGGGCATGCTCTCACTGTGGTAAATGCACAGTGAATGCACAAGAATTCCCGAATGGGCATTAATTTGGGCATGCAACAATTATGGGCATGCAAAAAAATTTCCTATTCAAAATAAATTCCCTATTATGGGATGCAATAGAATTAATTATTTCTGTTCTGAAATGAAGAGCATATCTGGTTTTCAGAATTTCAGTGTTTCAAAAAAAATTTCCTATTATGAGCAGAATTAATTTTGGGCATGCAACAGAATTAATTTTGGGCATGCAAAAAAATTTCCTATTCAAAAAAAATCGGGCCGGGTATGGGCTTTTTTGGTTAATTCGGGCTCGGGCTTGGGCCTGTATTTTGGAGCCCGATGCAAAATCGGGCCGGGCTTGGACCCAAAAAATAAATTCGGGCTCGGGCTCGGGCTGATATAAGTCCGGCCCAAGTCCGGCCCGTTGCCACCCCTATGTAGGGTAATTTCTTTTATTATTATTTTTTAAAATTCAATTCTTTTTTAAAAAAAGGATTCCTATTTATCCCGGCATTTTTGGCCGAAAACGTCAGGATAGGGTATTTTTTTTAATAAAAATAAATAACCTATCCTGACATTTTTGGTCAAAAACGTCGGGATAGATTACCTTTTCCTTTTTCCAGATAAAAGCTCTATACCGGCGTTTTCTTAGTTGAACGGATAGATATGGGATATAGTGGCATTGATAAAAAACATCGAGATAGACTTTATATCTGTCCCGACGCTCGTTATAGCGGTATTTTCAGAAACACCGCTACGGTCTATTCCTATGTTTATAAACGTCGGCATAGCCCCAAAAAAATGCTGGGATTGGAGTTATGTGTTGTAGTGATTCGTACTTCGGGTGGACATCTGGGAGGATGGTTTTCTCGTCAAGCATTCAAAGAAGCTATCATTTATTGAAACATCAAGTCTCCGCACTGTGTAAGTTGTTACTTGAGAAGCCAGTGGCATTGACCACTGAATTAATGTTGACAGTCAGTAATTAGCATTTACATAAGAGACCTAGCTAGTTACTCATTGTATGAAATCCGCACATGGCTTTGTCATTATAGTAGCTTAGGTGACGAGCTGAATAACAACATGGTGAAACCGTTTGCTATTTCAGGGAAAAGACAAAAAGAAAACTACAATCTCATATTCGATAAGGTCACCGTGAAGCTAACTAACCAAGGTATTTCTGTAGCAATGTGTCTTGAATACTCGTGGTTTAGATTAGAAAAAGGTAAGATGAAGTACGGAGGTCAGAGCATCGAAGAGAGTAGAAGAGAAAATACCAGCAGAGTTACGGTGGACTGTCATGGGGGAAGGTCGCACGCACACCTGACCACAGTTGTACAGGATTTTGCCGAGAGGAGGACGGTCGACCGGTCTTGTTGGACGGTCGACCGCCGGCGGTGCTGTGTATTTTCTAGACATCGATTTGTTAGGTCGTTTCAGCCCAATCTTCAACTCCAAGTCAGATCGTATGACTCATATTCAGTTACTTCTCCTACATGTTATATTGGACGACTGAGGATCAATATTAAACCTATGGATCTCTCTATTCTTCTATATATATTGTAAACTTCTCCAATATGAGAGCAGCGTACTTCATTGATATTTTCTCCATTGCAAAGAGAGGTTTGAGAGAGAGATAGTTCTTGGTGAGTGAGTTTAATTCCTTGTATTGGGTGAATCATTAATTCATTGTAATCTCTTCTAGTTAAATATCAGATATTCCTATATTTTTCATCGGATAAAGCAAAAGCTAACCGGGATAAATCCTCGTTGTGTTTGAGTTGGATTTGTGGATATACTTGCTTGCTCAATTGATTCGTCTCATCTACTTCAACTTTGTCATTGTTCTATTTAGTTCCGTTGCAACACCGGGCATTTGTTGATGCTCCAATCCCAACAACTGGTTGTTGGATAATGGCTCGATTCTGGTTCAGATTATTTTGGAGTATCTGTAGCAAATGAAAGTTACAGTATATCAGTCGACTGAATTGGAGGATCAGGCGACTGTCCAGAGAAGTTTCAAAGGCTTGGGATACAGCAGCAACAGTCGACTGCCCAGTCGACTGCCCTGAACAAGACCAGTCGACTGGTAATTGGACCAGTCGACTGTCGGCGGGTTTTGGATCCAGAATAGGCCCAATTCGAAAGGCCCAATAGTTTCCCTATAAATACACCCGTTAGGGTTTTGTAAATAGTAACACCTTATTCGGATTTTGCAGCCGTCATCTCTTGTAAAGGCTTTGTTTGCCCATTGGAGATCATAGTAAAGAATCCCAACCGCCCCTTGTGGATGTAGGCATTGTTTTGCCGAACCACGTAAATCTTGTGTTCTTGTGTTGCTTGCTTTTCTGTGTTTTCTGTCGTTGTTTCTCTCTTTGATTCCGCATTGATTGGTTTTGATTTGTATTCCGCGCACAACAAGTGGTATCAGAGCAATTGGTTCGACCTAGAGGGAGATGGCGAGTGATGCAGATGCAATCAAGGATGTTGTGGGATCAAGTTCGTCCAGAACAACGATTCACAACGCAAAATTTGAAGTTGAAAAATTTGATGGGACAAACAATTTCGGGATGTGGCAATGTGAGGTGTTGGATGTTCTTGTTCAACAAGAACAAGATGTTGCTTTGGAGAAAGAAAAACCAAAGGATATGTCCGAAGCAGATTGGAAGAAGTTGAATCGAGTTGCGTGTGGGACTATTCGGCTCTTTATTGAGAAGGCTCAGAAGTATGATTTGATGAGGGATACCATTGCTGCGGTGTTGTGGAAGAAGCTCGAAAACAAATACATGAGGAAAAGTTTGGAGAATCGGCTGTATTTGAAGAAGAGACTTTTTCGCTTCACCTATACGGAAGGTATGTCTATGAATGCTCATGTTGAATCATTTAATAAATTATTGGCTGATTTGTTAAATTTGGATGAGCAAATTAAGGATGAAGATAAAGCTCTAATTCTGTTGAATTCATTACCTGAAAGTTATGATCATTTAGCAACTACTTTATTATATGGAAAAGATACTGTTAAATATGAAGATGTTGCAAATGCTTTGTTGAATAATGAAACTAGGAGAAGGGATAAAATGGTTGATAGAGAAACTTCTGAAGCTTTGATTGTAAGGGGCAGGACTGAGACCAGATCTGAGTCCAAATCTGGGAAAAAGGGAAACAAATCTCGTTCCAAATCGAGAGGAGTTTCGAAGGACAGGAAAATACCGGCCAAAGATGAATGTGCTTTCTGTCATGAAAGGGGGCATTGGAAAAAGGATTGTCCAAAGCTACGAAATAAGGAAAATTCGACTGCAAATGTGATTGTTGATAATTTAGAAAGTGGCGAGGATTTTTCTTTTGCACTTGCTTCTAGTCCCTCACTTTATCAAGAAGTATGGTTTCTTGATACAGCAGCCTCCTATCATATGTATTGGAAAAAGGAGTGGTTTACTTCTTTGGAGTATATGGATGGTGGTGTAGTTTTGATGGGAAATGATGCACCTTGTAAGAAGGTAGGAATCGGGAAGATTGAATTGCTAATGCACGATGGTCTTATTAGGGAGCTTTCAGATGTATGGTATGTTCCAGATTTGAAAAAGAATTTGATTTCACTTGGTGTTTTGGAGGCCAGTGGATTGAAATTTGCCAGTGAAGGTGGCATTCTGAAGGTGACTAGCGGATCACTCGTGGTGATGAAAGGGCAAAGAAAAAGGAACTTGTTTTTCTTGCAGGGAAAAACATATTTGGGTGAGGCTGCCAGTGTAACTGAAAGGCCTAAACAGGTTGTTCCCGACTCTACTAGGTTGTGGCATATGCGACTCGGGCATGCAGGAGAAAAGGCCTTGCAGGGGCTTGTGAAGCAAGGGTTGCTTAAAGATGCTAAAGGGTGCAAGTTGGAATTTTGTGAACATTGTGTTTTGGGTAAGCAAACTAGGGTGAAATTTGGTACAGCTGTACATCAGACAAAGGGTATCCTCGATTATGTGCACACAGATGTTTGGGGCCCTACTCAAACACCTTCTATGAGTGGTAGACACTGGTTTGTTACTTTTGTTGATGATTACTCCAGACGAGTTTGGGTATATACCATGAAGCACAAAGATGAAGTTTTGACATTGTTCACAAGTTGGAAGAAGAAAGTTGAAAATCAGACTGGTAGGAAGATTAAGGTTCTGAGGTCAGATAATGGAGGGGAATATAAGAATGATCCGTTTCTGAAATTGTGTGAAGATGAAGGGATCCAGAGGCACTTCACAGTTAGGAAGACTCCACAGCAAAATGGGGTTGCAGAAAGGATGAACAGAACCTTACTTGAGAAGGTGAGATGTATGCTAGCACAGTCTGGATTGAAGAAGACATTTTGGGCAGAAGCTGTTGTATATGCAAGCCACATTGTCAACCGTTTACCATTAGCAGCACTTGAAGGCAAGACGCCTATTGAGGTATGGAGTGGTAAACCTGCATCTGATTATAGTTTTTTGCATATATTTGGTTGTCCTGCTTATTTTCATGTAACTGAAACTAAACTTGATGCAAGAGCCAAAAAGGCTATATTTGTTGGTTTTAGTACTGGTGTCAAAGGTTACAGGTTGTGGTGTCCAGAACAGAAGAAGTTAGTAATCAGCAGAGATGTGACTTTTGATGAGACCAGCATGATTAGCTCGGGACAGTCGACTGGTGGTATAGGACAGTCGACTGGTGAGCAGCAGAAGAGTGGGACAGTTCTCCAACAGGTGAGTAGCAGAAGCTCGGGACAGTCGACTGGTGTACAGGAGCAGTCGACTGGTGGTCCAGAACAGCGGAAGTGTGGGAGCTCGGGACAGTCGACTGTTGGCAATAACCAGTCGACTGGTAGGAGAGTTCTCCAACAGGTGGAGTTAGAAAAGTTGTCAGGTGAAAATCCTGTTCCTGTCCAAGATGAAGATGATGTGGTTGATACTGAGAATGATGAAGAAGTTCCTATCCAGCAGGAAGAATCAATTGCAGTAAGAAGGCAAAGAAGAGATATCAAACGACCGTCTCGCTTTACAGATACAGTTGCATTTGCTCTTCCCATTGTGGATGATGAAGTTCCCTCCAACTTCAAAGAAGCCACTAGAAGTTCAGAAAATGCAGATTGGAAAGTTGCTATGGATGAAGAGATGAACTCTCTTCATAAGAATAAGACTTGGGATCTAGTGCAACTACCAAAGGGGAAGAAAGCAATTGGTTGCAAGTGGGTGTATACGAAGAAAGAAGGTCTAAAAGGCAGTGTTCGGTTCAAGGCTAGACTAGTTGCAAAGGGGTATGCTCAACAGGAAGGTATTGACTATAATGAAGTGTTCTCTCCAGTTGTGAAGCATCCTTCTATTCGGATTTTGTTGGCATTGGTAGCACAGTTTGATCTTGAATTGACACAGATGGATGTGAAGACTGCATTCTTACATGGGGATCTAGATGAAGAAATTTATATGTCGCAGCCAGATGGTTTCAAAATTGCTGGGAAGGAAAATTGTGTTTGCAGGTTGAAGAAGTCTCTCTATGGGTTGAAGCAATCTCCAAGGCAGTGGTATTTGAGGTTTGATCAGTTTATGAAAGTGCAGGGATATTCCAGAAGTGAGTATGATCATTGTGTCTACTTCAGAAAGTTGCAGAATGGTTCTTTCATATATCTGTTATTATATGTGGATGATATGTTGATTGCCTCTAAAAATGCTAAGGAGATTCAAAACTTGAAGAATAAGTTGAATTCTGAGTTCGAGATGAAGGATCTTGGTGAAGCCAAGAAGATACTTGGGATGGAGATAGCTAGAGACAGAGCAAAGGGCATAGTGAGTTTGACACAGAAGCAATATCTTTTGAAGGTACTGAAACGGTTTGGTATAGATGAGAAAACTAAACCAGTCAGTACACCCTTAGCCCCTCATTTCAGAATTAGTGCTTCTCAGTCTCCAAGTACAGATGAAGAGAGACAGTATATGGCTAATGTACCTTACACTAGTGTGGTTGGCAGTTTGATGTATGCTATGGTTTGTACTCGACCAGACATCTCTCAGGCGGTGAGTATGGTTAGTCGATATATGCATGATCCAGGCAAAGAGCATTGGCAAGCAGCTAAATGGATTTTGAGGTACATAAGTGGCACCACAGATGTGGGTTTAAAGTTTGAAAGGGATGACAATATTAGCAGGTTATTGGTGGGGTATGTTGATTCTGACTATGCAGGTGATCTAGATAAGAGGCGGTCTACTACAGGCTATTTGTTTACTATGGCTAGAGCACCTATAAGTTGGAGATCAAATTTGCAGTCCACTGTAGCGTTGTCTACTACTGAGGCTAAATACATGGCGGTTGCTGAGGCCATGAAGGAAGCCATTTGGATACATAGACTTTTGAAGAGCTTGGGAATTCATCGGGAGAAGGTGGAGGTACACTGTGACAGTCAGAGTGCTATTCATTTAGCGAAGAACCAAGTTCATCATTCGAGGACCAAACATATTGATGTCCGTTATCATTTTGTGCGTGGGTTGATAAAGGATGGTGATATTCAATTGGTGAAGATTGGAACAGCTGAGAATCCTGCTGATATGTTGACCAAAGTTGTTGGGGCAGCCAAGTTCAAGCATTGCATGAACCTGGCTAATATTTTGCATGTTTGATGATTTGGCATGGGCGGTTGGGATAGTGCTTTGCTATTGGTTTGTTTAGTATGTGATATCATACTAAGGTGGAGTTTGGGTGTTTTGTTGCATTTGGTGATGAGCAGTTGTTTTTGGAGTATTTGTGGAGATTGCTTGGGCTACTTGGAAGATTTCACCAAGGTGGAGATTGTTGGATACTTGGAAGATCTCGCCAAGGTGGAGATTGTTGGATAATGGCTCGATTCTGGTTCAGATTATTTTGGAGTATCTGCAGCAAATGAAAGTTACAGTATATCAGTCGACTGAATTGGAGGATCAGGCGACTGTCCAGAGAAGTTTCAAAGGCTTGGGATACAGCAGCAGCAGTCGACTGCCCAGTCGACTGCCCTGAACAAGACCAGTCGACTGGTAATTGGACCAGTCGACTGTCGGCGGGTTTTGGATCCAGAATAGGCCCAATTCGAAAGGCCCAATAGTTTCCCTATAAATACACCCGTTAGGGTTTTGTAAATAGTAACACCTTATTCGGATTTTGCAGCCGTCATCTCTTGTAAAGGCTTTGTTTGCCCATTGGAGATCATAGTAAAGAATCCCAACCGCCCCTTGTGGACGTAGGCATTGTTTTGCCGAACCACGTAAATCTTGTGTTCTTGTGTTGCTTGCTTTTCTGTGTTTTCTGTCGCTGTTTCTCTCTTTGATTCCGCATTGATTGGTTTTGATTTGTATTCCGCGCACAACACTGGTATCAGAGATTCATGTTGCTAAGTTCCTTGGTTAAGATGACAGCTCATAGTCTTTTGAAGATCAAGCAATTTGATGGAAATATCAATTTCAATCTTTGGAAAGTTGACATATATGATGTTCTTGTTTAAGAACATTTGCAGTTAGCTGTTAAGAAGAAAGGAAAGACATCCGATATGAGTGTTGTACTGGACTGGGAAAAAGCAAGCGTCGGCGGATTTCCCACATATCTCATGGCAGGGAGAATGAAACATAATACACATAACAGTGGAGGCGTTGTTATGTGTATTTTTTTTTTTAAAGATATTCGTGAAAGAGCCATAAGTCTGATCCAACCATCATTGGCGGACAAAGTCAAGTACAAATTTCTTGAAGAAACTGATGCGACGAGTTTGTGGGAAAAACTCATAGCTGACTAATCTAGTTCGTCGTTATTAGACCGGATGCATTGGAAGAGAAAGTTATTATGTCAATGATGGAAGGTACAAATCTCCAAGATCACATTACAGAGTTTAATAAGTTATTATCTGAACTTTAGGCGATCAATGCAGATGTATTTGAGGAAGATAAAGCTTTCAACCTGATATATTCATTGTCGGATACGTACGAGCTTTTAATCACTACCATGCTACATGGTAAATCTACCAAGAAGAGTATTTTGATAGATGGTGTAATCAAAGCATTGAAGGAAATTCAACTTAGGAAGGAGACTAAAAAATCATCGTCTATTGTCTAGCAGTGGAAGGTCCTTCAGGAGGACGATAAAGTGCTATGCAAAATGGTTCAATTTGTTTGCCGATATTGTAAGAGGTCAGGGCATATCAAAAAAGACCGTTGAAAATTGCAGAATCAGGAGAGCGCCAAGAATGAGAATTCAGTCGCTAATGTGGTTAGTGCATTTGATTCAGGTGATTCGTGTCTTCTTATTTCAAATTCTTTAAAAGTGGATTCTAGTTGGTTTCTTGACTCGGGGAGTTCTTGTCATATTTGCTCCGAGACGGAGTTGTTTTCTACTTATAAGTTTACTACATGACATTGTGTAAGAACGGGAACTGAAGAGATTTATGAAGTAGTGGGTGAGAGGACAGTTGAGTTGAAGATGCCAGGTCTAAATATGTCCACTCTAAGGAAAGTTTTTCATATTCCTCTGCTTAAGTAGAATATGATTTCCTTGGGAACTCTTGATGCACAGGGTTGTAGGTACATAGCTCGATGTAGAGTTCTATCTGTTTTTCAGGGTCGTCGAAAGAGATTAGAGTTATGATAATGGCTGGACCAAGCCAAAACAATCTCTACAAACTTTGGGAAATCTGATATACTTGGCCAAGTGTTGTTCATTTTCCCATTATTCCCACAAGTTCATCTAGTTTGATGCAACTAGCACCATCAATTTGAGACCAAGACGTTCGAATATCGTCGCGAGGTGGAGATTGCCTCGATATAGGTGGAGTTCGTGCAGAGGTTGGCAACTCTGTGATAGCGCTTACTGAGGTGTGCCCTTGATAGAGTGTACTGATCTGTGAGATTGAGTAGAGATTTGTTCAACTAGAAAAAAAAGCTATTGTTTAAAGTGTTTTTGCAAGTGGAGTTTTAGTAGAGTTTGGAGATGAATAATCACATTATGTGATAGCAATTGTATGCAATCCAATGTGGAGATTATTAGGAATGTGTCTTGAATACTCGTAGTTCAGATTAGAAGAAGGTAAAATGAAGCACGGAGATTGAAGCGTCGAGGAAAGTAGAAGGAAAAACAGCAAAAACAAGGTGCATCAGAGTTACGGTCGACTGTCCTGGGGGAAGGTCGACCGCACACCCGACCGCACACCTGATCGCAGTTATACAGGGTCTAGCTAAAAGGAGGACGGTCGACCGCCTGTGGCACTGTGTATTTTTTGGGCCTCGGTTTGTTAGGTCGTTTCAGCCCAATCTTCAACTCCAAGTCATATCGTACGGCTCCTGTTCAGTTACTTCTCCTACAAGTTATATCGAACGACTGTGAATTAAGATTAAACCTGGGGTTCTCTCTAATATTCTTCTATATATATTGTAAAATTCTCCAATATGAAAGTAAAGTTTTCCATTGCAAAGAGAGACTGGAGAAAGAGATAGTTCTTGGTAGATGAGTTTAATTCCTTATATTGAGTGAATCATTAACTCATTGTAATATCTTCTAGTTGAGTATCAGATCTCCGTAATTTTTTCTCCGGATTGAGCAAAAGCTAACCGGGATAAATCCTCGTTGTGTTTGTGGTGGATTGGTGGATCTACTTGTTTGCTCAGTTGATTCGTCGCATTTACTTCGACTTTCTCATTGTTCTATTTAATTTCGCTGCGACACCGGGTGTTTGTTGACGTCCCAATTCCAGCAATTTCAACTTTGCACATAGGTAAAAGCCAAAGTTATTTGTAGGTTACATACTCATGCTTAATAGATACCTAGCCTTAAGTAACTAAACATGTTTGAAATTGTGTAGGTTTGTTAAAATAGAGTTCTCATCCTTGTTCACATCTCTATAGCAGTGATGGCTAAAAAATGTTATAAACCAGTTGGAGATGACAAAATGTGGACAAGGGTGGGAAAACTCAACTAATCCCCTAACCTTTATATATAATTTTAATCAAGAAACTCCCTAAAGTTAATTTTCGTAACTTAAACTCCTTCACCATTAATTCTGAAATATTCTATTGAAAACTGTTATGTTATGACCCAAATTGCTCTTAGGGCCTATTGGGCTTAGTATCTTCATATATGTAATACTTAGAATCAAATGAATACTAATCAACATTTTTGCCCTAATCTTTCTCTCTCACAGCCGACATCTCCTTCTTCCTCTCTTCTCATCCATCTTCTCAAAACCCTAACAATCCACAACCCATTCAAATCCTAAGAAACTGGTATCAGAGCCAACACCAAAACCCATACCTTACTACCTTGCCGTTGTCGACGATCCCCTTCTCCTCCGGCGCCGTCGTCGCCGTTCTCCTTGCCGTCGTCGAGCCCGAGTTCCCTTCCAGTCCAGATCTGATTACTTCTTCTCAGGCCAGATCTGTGGTGATTTCTTCGTCCAGTCGCGACTAGGGTTCTCCCGTCCAGTCCAGATCTCCCGGTGGTGATTCCTTCGTCCAGATCTCCATCCAGGTTGCTGATTTATTCCGGAGGTATTCATCCCACAGCACTACTTCGTCTGAGCGTTGGAGGAGGAAGGATATCAAGAAGGAAGGTTTGATTTTTGTGATTTGAGTAATCAATTTTGGGGGAGAAAATTTTGGTGTTTTGTTGAATTGGGTTCAAGAAATTTGTATGGATATGTCGGAAAAATATGATATTGAGAAGTATGATGGGAAGACGAGTTTTGCATTATGGCAAGTACGTATGGCAGCGATTTTGTCGAGCCAAGGCGTTAAGGATGCCATTTTTGGTCGAGAAAAATTAATTGATGTGGTGGCGGATAAGAAATGGAGAGAGATGGATGATAAAGCGCTCTCTATTATCCAATTGTGTTTGAGCGACTCGACATTGCAAGAGGTCCTATCGGAGAAGACCGCTAAGGCTTTGTGGGAGAAGTTGGAGAACATCTACATGAAGAAGTCCCTCACCAATCGACTGCAGTTGAAGTTGCGCCTCTACACTCTTCGCATGGTTAAAGGTACATCAATTTCCGATCATATTACGGAGTTTGCATCTATTTTGAATGATTTAAGTAAGATTGATGTTAAGGTGGAGGATGAGGACCAAGCCCTTTTGTTATTATGCTCATTGCCCGCATCATACAAGGCTTTTAGAGACATGTTGATTTATAGTAGAGATAAAATTTCTCTAGAGGATGTTAAGAGCAATTTGCAAGTCAAGTTGCACATTGATAGTGAGATGACCAATAATGAGAAAGGGAGACAAGGTGTTGGTTTAGTTGTTGATCGAGGTAGGTCATGGGACCGAAACTCGAAAGATACAAGGACCCGTTCGAAGTCTAGGCACAAAAATTTGACGTGCAACTATTGTAAGAAGAAGGGACATATTAAGGTCGATTGTTTCAAGCTCAAAAATAAACAAAAGGCGGATAGTAAAGGTTCTTCTTCGGAGGAGGCCAATGTGGCCGAATGTGACACGGTTGATACTCTTTGTGTGACAGATACTAATGTTGATGATATGCATTGTTGGGTGATGGATACGGGTGCTTCGCAACACATGACTCCGAATAGAGATTGGTTTGAGACTTATGAGCCTACGGATGGTAAGGTTCTCATGGGGAACAACAATATGTGTAAGGTTGCCGGGATTGGTTCGGTGACAATTAAGTTCCATGATGGAAAGGTCCGAAGGTTGACGGGTGTGAGGCATATACCCGATTTGTCTAAGAATTTGATTTCTTTGGGGTCTCTTGAAGAAAAGGGGTGTAAGTTCCAAAGTGAAGGTGGAGTCCTCAGAGTCTCTAAAGGGGCTCTCACAATCATGAAGGCGAAGAGAATTGGAACTCTTTATTTCTTACAAGGTTCCACGGTCACGGGCTCGGCCGCCATTGCATGTTCGGGTACTATGTCGGATGAGGAGACTACTAGGCTTTGGCATATGAGATTGGGGCATATGAGCGAGCGAGGAATGACCATTTTGAGCAAGAGAGGCTTGTTGTGTGGCCAATGCACGGGCAACTTGGAGTTTTGTGAGCATTGTGTATTTGGCAAGCATAAGAGGTTGAGCTTCTCCACGGCCATTCATTCGACCAAGGGAACACTTGACTACATCCATTCGGATCTTTGGGGACCTTCTCGTGAGCCTTCCAAAGGTAATGGTTCTCGTTATATGCTTACTTTCATTGATGATTTCTCAAGGAAGGTTTGGGTTTATTTCTTGAAAGAGAAAAGTGATGTGTTTAGCACCTTCAAAGAATGGAAGTCACTTTTGGAGAACCAAACAGGAAGGAAAGTTAAGAGGTTGAGAACCGATAACGGTTTGGAGTTTTGCAATCGTGAGTTTGATAATTTTTGCAAGGCTGAAGGGATTGTTCGGCACAAGACGGTGGTCAACACTCCACAATAAAATGGTGTTGCAGAAAGGATGAATAGGACACTACTTGAAAGGTCTAGAAGTATGCTTTCAAATGCGGGCTTGGGTAAGGAGTTTTGGGCGGAAGCCATCAACACATCTTGCTATTTGGTAAATCGATCTCCTACCACTTCAATTGAGTTGAAGACACCCGAAGAAGTGTGGTCGGGTAAGACGGCCGATTATTCGAATTTGAGGGTGTTTGGTTGTCCCGCTTATGTACATGTGAATGAAGGAAAGTTGGAGCCTAGATCGAAGAAGTGTATTTTTGTTGGGTATCCCAGAAATGTGAAGGGGTATAAGTTGTGGTGTCCCGAATCATCCAAGTTCCTTATTTCAAGAGATGTCATTTTCAATGAGTCGGCCATGTTGAAGGCAAATGATGTTGCACCCGAGCCGACTATTAAGGAGAATGAGAAGGTTGAGAAGAAGGTGGAGTTTGAGGTGCCGGTCCAAGAAGGTGATGATTTGATCTCACATGATGATGTCAATTTGGAGGAAGCCCAAGAAGAGGTACAACCATATGCATTAGCAAGGAACCGAGCTAGAAGAGAAACAAGACCACCTACAAGGTATGGATACTCCGACTTTGCTTATTGTTTGGCAATTGCAGAGGATGTGGAGTATTGTGAGCCATCTTCCTACAAGAAAGCCATTTCTTCTAATGATGCGGCCAATTGGGTTGCCGCTATGAATGAAGAGTTACAATCTTTGCAACAAAATGAGACTTGGTCTCTTGTGAAGCCTCCCAGTGGTAAGAGGATTGTGGGTTGCAAGTGGGTGTTTAAGAGGAAGATTGATGGCTCAAATTCCGCGGATTTTCGATACAAGGCAAGGCTAGTGGCTAAAGGGTATAGTCAAGTCCAAGGTGTGGACTTCAATGATGTGTTCTCTCCCGTAGTTAAGCACACCTCCATTCGAGTTTTGCTCTCTTTGGTGGCAATGAAGGATTTGGAATTGGAGCAAATGGATGTGAAAACTGCCTTCTTGCATGGTGATTTGGAGGAGCAGATTTACATGAGCCAACCGGAGGGTTTTGAGGTTGCGGGAAAGAAGGACTGTGTGTGTCTTTTGAAGAAGTCCCTTTATGGCCTTAAGCAATCACCGCGGCAATGGTATAAGAAGTTTGACTCATTCATGGTGAGTATTAATTTCCATCGTTCCAATTATGATAGTTGTGTTTACTTCAAGAAGTTGGATGGTGGGGATTTCATTTACTTGTTGCTCTATGTGGATGATATGTTGATTGCATCCTCAAACTTGAAAGAAGTTAGGAGGTTGAAAGAGCAACTAAGTTCGGCATTTGAGATGAAAGATTTGGGGACCGCCAAAAGGATTCTCGAGATGGAGATCACAAGGGATAGGTCCAAGAGAAAGTTATTTCTTTCACAAAGGAGTTTTGCCGAGAAAGTGCTACGCCGTTTTGGCATGGAGAAGGCGAAAGTTGTTTCAACACCTCTTGCGGCGCATTTCAAGCTTTCGGCCGCTTTAAGCCCAAAATCCGATGATGAGAAGAAATATATGAAAAAGGTTCCATATTCGAGTGCAGTTGGGAGTCTCATGTACTTGATGGTGTGCACTCGACCAGACATTGCTCAAGCCGTTAGTGTGGTAAGTAGATATCTCTCTTGTCCGGGGAAAGGGCATTGGGAAGCAGTGAAGTGGATCTTCCGCTATTTGAGAGGTACTATTGATGCTTGCTTGGAGTTTGGTAATGGCAAGAAACTGACGGGCTTTGTAGATGCGGATTTTGCGGGTGATTTGGATAAGAGGCGTTCCTTGACGGGTTATGTTTTTACCCTTGTAAATTGTGCAATTAGTTGGAAGTCTACACTTCAAGCCACCGTTGCACTCTCAAGCACTGAGGCCGAATATATGGCAATTACTGAGGCTATTAAGGAGGCTATTTGGCTCAAGGCGTTTGTTGGTGAGATGTTTTCACTTGAGGGTCCTATTACGGTGTTTTGTGACAACCAAAGCGCGATCCATTTGACTAAGGACCGCATGTACCATGAGAAGACGAAGCATATTGACATTCGATACCATTTTGTTCGAGATGTGATCTCGGAAGGCAAGGTTGCCGTGAAGAAGATTGGTACCGAATCGAATCCGGCCGATATGCTCACAATGCCTCTTCCAATTGCAAAGTTCAAGCTTTGTTCAAGTTTGATGTCGGTTTGTTTCTAGCTAGTTTGAGCTAGTTTTGTTTCTAGCATGTTGCTAGTTTGTTTTAGGTTATGTTGGTTTTATGTTTTAGTTTGTTTTAGATGCAATTTGGTTCAAGGTGGAGATTGTTATGTTATGACCCAAATTGCTCTTAGGGCCCATTGGGCTTAGTATCTTCATATATGTAATACTTAGAATCAAATGAATACTAATCAACATTTTTTCCCTAATCTCTCTCTCTCACAGCCGACATCTCCTTCTTCCTCTTTTCTCATCCATCTTCTCAAAACCCTAACAATCCACAACCCATTCAAATCCTAACAAACACTAATTATGAAATGTCTAAATTGTCAATTTCTCTTTTATTTACACCACAACCCCCTTTTTCCTTATCATTTTCATCTGTCTTTTACCTCTGTACACTAACCCAACGCTTAAGATCAACGACTTGAGATCGTTGATCTCAACTAATGTTTGAGATCGACAATTTGAACGACGGATGTCAAGGATTTTTTAACGATGAATCCGTCGATGGGTTGGCCAACAACACTGAGATCATGCCATGGTTCTCAAACAGCAGCCTTGTTTGAGCACCACGCCCACGATAAAATTTGATTTACGGCTAGTGTAGAGAGTTAGAAGAGAATATTGAAAAGAATTAGACAGAAATGGTTGTTGTATAAACAAAATGGAAAAGAACAATTTAGACATTTCATTATTCATTTTTACTGGAATATTTTAAAATTGACGTTGGAAGATGTTTCAGCTATGAAAAATAACGTTAGGGGGTTTCTTAATTTAAATTTCAAATATTAGGGGATTTGTTTATTTTCCCCCAATAATAGTAGTAAATGCCAAAATATTTTCTAATAAATTTGTGGCTAAATAAAAAAAAAAAAAACCCTCGCCTATTGCCCATTTTATATAAAACTCCATCAGCTATCATTTTTATTATTAAAAAACCCCTAAACTAAGTTTCTCAAATAGCCCCTTTTTTGGACCAAAAATAGCCCTCAGGTTTCTTGCAATTTAATCCCTAAAGTAACAGATAATTGCAATTTAGTCACCAAAATTATAGCATTTACAATTTAGTCCCTCAATTTATGAGTATTGGTAATATAATCCTTCAAATCATAGACCCTCAATGAGATGGACATTATTAACGGTTTATTTTTCAATTTAGTCCCTTAATTTATACATGGATAATTATAATTTAGCCTCCCAAAATCAATTTAGTCCCGAAATTTTAAATTTCTTTTAAATTTAATTTTAGTATATCTAGTGATGTCTCATGAATATCAAAGATATAGAAGAGATGTGAGACACTGGCAATTGTCATTGGATTCATCATGTACCCTAATGTTTTTTATAATATTATGTAATCTACATCGTAAGTCATACTTTTATAGAGCTGCAGGATAAAAATAGGAAGGGAGAATGAGAGGTTTGAATAGTTTATAACATGTCCACTTGATGAATTTACAGCCATACAGGTAGCATCGAGAATTTTAAATCTTAAAAAACTGAAGCATAATCATTTTACCAGGATTGTTAGCAAATAGTAATAAAAACATCAAAATAATAATAAAGTAATTAGAATATAAGTTATAACATTTTCAAATTAAAGTATTACCTTCTTCGTCCTCTTTTCTTCTCTTTTTTAAAAAAATTCATTCTCACTATCCTCCTTAGATTGTTCTAATACCCATATTCTTGAATTGATTTAGCCATTAGAGCATCCACAGTCGTTTGCTATATATACCATTTTGTCATATTATAGCAAACGAACCGCTGCAATCGTTTCTCATTTTGCCATTTTATAGCAAACGTGCTATATTCGTTTCTCATATATGAGAAACAGAATAGCGATTCTCAAATTATAAAGGACGGGAAAACATACCTCGTCCGGGATATCATACCCCGTCTCTGCCACTTAAAAAATTAGTTTTTTTTTATGATTCCCTCAGATGGGGAAACATACCCCGGCCGGGGTATGTAACCCCGTCTCTCCTTTTTTTTTTTTTTTTTTTTTAATGAATGAACGACCATGATTGGCCGATTAGACAAAAAAAAAAAACCAAATGGTGGGACGGGGATACATACCTCGGCCGGGGTATGATACCCCGTCCATGAAAAAGCATCCACAGTGTCTCATTAATGCTGATTGGGTATAATTAGGAGTAGTTATTAGGTTTAGGTAGTATATTAATTAGGTTTAGTTATTATTATATTATTTAATTTAGTTAATTAATATAGTTTAATAATTAATAAGTAATTAACTTTTTTTAATTTATTTTAAACGATGAGACGGTATATCATATACCGTCGCTCGCTTATTTCTAAAAAATGAGAAACAATATAGCAAACGACGACTGCAGCGATCGATTGTATTTGCTATTACTGTAGCTGTCATTTTATATCATATGAGAAAAACGACTGTGGATGCTCTTAGCTACTTTTTTTTGGTAAAAATTTTAGGGACAAAATTGATTAAGTCATTCTAATTAAATTACAAATATTTATTAATTAACTGATTAAATTGTAAAATTTTGTACTAGGTCATTCTAATTGATTGACTAAACTGTAAATGTTGCGATTTAGGAAACTAAATTGTAAATATCAGTTAATTAAGGGACTAGATTGAAAAGAAAACCTCTATCTTAAAAGTGAGGGGTATTTTTATCAAAAAAAGGGAGATATTTGAGAAACTGAGTTGACATATTTGAGAAACTGAGTTGACAGGAAGTTTTTAATTAAAATAGTAGTTGAGGGAGGTTTATATAAAATATCAATAGTTGAGGAGGGTTCTTTTTAAATTTAGCCTAAATTTGGTATATATGTTGAGTAATGCTTTAGCCACTACCAATTTCACTACCATTTCCTTCACTACCTTAGGTGGCATATTTCTATTGGAGAGTTCTCCCACCTACTCTATCATCCCCTACCTATTGGAGTGTGCCACCTAAGGTAGTGAAGAAAAATGTAGTGAAATTGGTAGTGGCTCTAGCATTACTCATATATGTTAGGGTAATGCTACACCTACAACCTTTTCTTACAACCTTGCTTTTACAACCTTAGGTGGCACAATTTTATTGGAATATATTGTAGAGTAGGTTGTAGTGAGTTGTACACATCTCCAATGAGATTGCGCCACCTAAAATTGTAAGGTTGTAAAGGTTGTAGGTGTAACATTATCCTCTATGTTATTGCAATACCTAGGTTCTGCACTTAATATTGCCCATAAATTCAAAGAAAAATGATAATATGACAAATTGACAATACACTACCTAAGTATGAGATTATGAGGTTTATTATAGTTTTCTTTGCTCCACCTAGAAGTTGTGATCAATCTCTAATATTATTATGGAAGAAGGCTTTAGTATCATTTGTCATTTTGTTATTCTACCAACATGTGCAACACACGTACATAACTAATATAAAAAAGATTTCCAGTTCAAATTCTCTCTATATCAGAGTTTTTATTTTTATTTTTCAAAATTATTAAATTGTGCATATCGCACGTGTAAATTACTAGTTTGAAATAATTGCAAGATGGTCAATCAAATTAAGGGAGATGCAGATATGTATATGGTCAACAAAACCCTTTGACCATTTTGAAGCATGGTGTACATTTGGAGTTGCGTGATCTTCCTCATATATTAATTAGCATGCCCCCCAAACTAGGGAAAGAGCAAAGCATATATGGCCAAGCTTTCTATATAATAAATTACAAAGAAAGCTATCAAGCGGCTCTCATTCAATCTCCCCTAAAATTAATGGCCTAAATTGATCATCACAAAATATATTTTTTCGTTTAAAATTTCAAACTCCAAAATTAAACTTTTCCCCCCAAAACTAAGAAACTCATTACTTTATTATTATCTTTCTCTTCTCTCTTCACTTTTTCATATTTCTCTATTTCTCTCTCTCCCTCTCTCTCTCATTCTTTCTTAACTTACTTAGAAATTTAGATTTTAAGATTTCAGGTTTGTAAAATTTTCAGAATTTTCATGTTTTTTTATTGCACATGTTATATTGAAAATAGTAAATATCTCTTCAACAGTTAAATTTCATCATTTTCCACCCTTAAAATTCTAAGAAGTTGAATTTTACACCCTCATTTATAATTATTTTTCAACATATACTAATAGAAATATGGACTTTTATTTACAACTAATTATTGTTATACTATTCAAACTTGAACTACATAATTGTTGTTTTACTGTTTATAGGCTTTTCGTGTGTTGTATCGTTTCGAAGGCGTGCCGTAGGCACGTGCCCACGGGCAAATCTAGTACTTTTATAGAGCTTTAGAATATAAATAGGAAGAGAGAATGAGAGGTTTGAATAGTTTATAACATGTCCACTTAATGAATTTACAACCAAATAGGTAGCATCGAGAATTTTAAATCTTAAAAAACTGAAGCATAATCATTTTACCCGGATTGTTAGCAAACCAATAGTAATAAAAACATCAAAATAATAATAAAATAATTAGAATATAAGTTATAACATTTTCAAAATAAAGTGTTACCTTCTTCGTCCTTTTATCTTCTCTTTTTTAAAAAATTCCTTCTCACTATCCTTCTTAGAATATTGTTCTAATACCCATATTCTTGAATCGATTTATGTCATTCTAATTTTACGACTAAATTGCAAATACCATTAGGAGACTAAATTACAAATATTCATTAATTAACTGATTAAATTGTAAAATTTTGTAATTAGGTCATTCTAATTGAGTGACTAAACTGTAAATGCTACGATTTAGGAAACTAAATTGTAAATATCAGTTAATTAAGGGACTAGATTGAAAAGAAAACTTCTATTTTAAAAGTGGAGGGTATTTTTATCAAAAAAGGGAGATATTTAAGAAACTGAGTTGACAGGGAGTTTTTAATTAAAATAGTAGTTGAGAAAGGTTTATATAAAATATCAATAGTTGAGGAGGGTTCTTTTTAAATTTAGCCTAAATTTGGTATATATGTTATTGCAATACCTAGGTTCTACACTTAATATTGCCCATAAATTCAAAGAAAAATGATAATATGACAAATTGACAATACACTATCTAAGTATGAGATTATGAGGTTTATTATAGTTTTCTTTGCTCCACCTAGAAGTTGTGATCAATCTCTAATAATAATCTCTAATATTATAATGGGAGAAGGCCTTAGTGTCATTTGTCATTATGTCATTCTACAAATATGTGCAACACACGTACATAACTAATATAAAGGAGGTTTCCGATTCGAATCCTCTCTAGGTCAGTTCTTATTTTTATTTATTGAAATTATTAAAACGTGCATCGCACGTGTAAATTACTAGTAATAATAATATTATAATGGGAGAAGGCCTTAGTGTCATTTGTCATTTTGTCATTCTACCAATATGTGCAATACACGTATATAACTAATGTAAAGAAAATTTTCAGTTCAAATTTTTTTTATGTCAGAGTTTTTATTTTTATTTTTCGAAATTATTAAAAGTGCGTGTAAATTACTAGTTTGAAATAATTGCAAGATGGTCAATCAAATTAAGGGAGATGCAGATATGCATATGGTCAACAAAACCCTTTGACCATTTTGAAGCATGGTGTACATTTGTAGTTGCATGATCTTCATCGTATATTAATTAGCATGCCCCCCAAACTAGGGAAAGAGCAAAGCATATATGGATCCATATACAGCCAAAAGAACCTCTCTGGCCTCACTTTGACCCACCATTCTTAATTTTTCTTTTTCTCCATCCCTCCATATTTATATATTTTCAATCAGCATTAGTATTGATAAATAGTTAGATCATAAATTGATAAATTGTCGACTGTCAGAAGTTTATTGTTGAGGGCTAACCAAATTCTGGTTTGGTTAGCCCTCAACAATAAACTTCTGACAGTCGACAATCTCAATAAAAGAAACATCGCATGGGGCCAACTATGCCCCTTATGTGTTGAAGCGCCCGAGAATGGCAACCATTTATTTGTAGAGTGCGACTTCACGCGCTCTCTTTGGAAAATTGCTGTCCTTGCTTGGGAAGCATCCAACATTCCTCTCTGTCTGTTTGAATGCTGGACGAAGCGCCCCCCTAATCGGGCTTATCACAATTCTTGGATTCTATCCTTGCAAATCATTATTTGGTTAGTCTGGAGGGAAAGAAACAACAGATTATTTCGTCAAGTTTTATCCCCGGCGCGTTCTTTAGCTAATGAGTTCTTATTCTTATTCAAGTACTGGATTACCCCGTTAAAATTAGAAGCTAGAGAAGCTATGAAGGCTGAGCGCCTGGAGAGTGCTTCAGTTTGCCTTATTAACCTCAACGCGATTTAGTTTGTTTATCGTTTTCTGCCTTTTATCGTTCAAATTGCTCTTTTCAGCATTGATGCTTTTTGTTATGTTGCGTTAAGTTATCTAGCAGCTCTTTTTTTCTGTATTATCTGATTCGGATTTAGTACGGTGGTACTTCTACTTTCTTGTCGTTCTCTCACTGTTTTCGTTTAATGTGCAGGCTTGAAGAGTTTTCTACCCTCCTTTTGTTGGTTTTTTGTGCCCAGTTCTGGATGGGTAATCCCGCTTTTGGTTTTAGGTCGTGGCCAGCTCTATGATTCCTCGGCACAACCCTCCATGCTTTATCACCCTATTTCGTTCTCTCCCGACTTCAGTTATGGACGGTTTTAGACCTATTCTCTACTGTTTTGTAAAGTTCTTAGCTGCGTGGCTTATGTTCCATGTTGTCGTATTTGGCTTATGTTCGTTCTGAATGGATCTGTGCTATCTTTTGGTTATGTTCGTTAGCTGTTGTGGTGTTTATGGGCATGGGTTGGGGGTACTCCATGGATTGTGCTTAGTTTCTTGTTTTCCATTGCCTTGCATCTTTGTTTTATTTACTGGTTGCCATGGCCTTGTAGCTATGTTTAGTGCTGGCTGCTCGTTTTATATGTTTGGCTTTAGTTCTATCCTGCTAAGGGGCACTACTTTGAATATTTCTTTGGTTATCATCTTCATTGTTTTTTGTTCTTCTGGTTGGAGATTTGGGAGATGGCCGTTAGCTTATTGCGCTCCTTTTAGTTCGCAATATATTTTGCTGCGTTTGGTCTTGTGATCCCGTCAGCGTGTGCTCGGGCGAGGAGTTTTCTTTTCGCGCTCCATTTTCCGTTCTCGGCGTGTACTGCTCTTGTTGGGAGGGCCTCTAGGAGGTTTTCGCAGTTTCGATCGCTCCCCCCTGGGTGGCTCCTGTGCAAGGGCGCTGTTCGATCTGGAAGTGCTCGATGTTGTCTGTTGCAGAGTCGTTTTGCCTTTGCTATTTATTCTGTATCTTTCGTATTTGTGTTAGTTATAGCGTCATTTATCCTTATTGTTTTACAACTTGTAAGACCTCACTATTGTACTTCATTTCGTATTATTTATGCATGGCTGGAGTCTTTAGACTCTATCCGTTTCATCAAAAAAAAAAATTGAAGAGATTACTAATTTGTAATATATACTATGAATACACTTTGTACACACAAAACAAAAGGAAAAAAGAAAAGAATAATATATTTTGTTGTAAAATCTATAACTATTATAATAGGAGAGACGGGGTTGGTAAACAAATAAACAATTTTTTGTTTGTGTGCAAACACGTGCAGCGCACGTGTTGGTGATTTTTTTGTCTTTTTCCTTCTTTCTCCACGTGCATCGCACGTGCATGATACTAGTTACATCTCTACTACTATAATGGGAGAACCCCTTAGTCCTTAACCCAACCCGTGCAACGCACGTATTGGGTTATGAACTAACTTTGGTAAATATTTTCGAAAGTGGACCGGTTTGGTAAATATTTTCGACAGCGGATCTGTTTGGAAATTATTTTCTTTTTACCTTTTTATTATCCCCTTCAATTTTTTCCACGTGCACGTGTGCACGTGTATGATACTAGTTAAATGTTAATGTGACAACTCTCTTTTGATGATAATGCATTGTGGATTATGTAATACTCTTATTTGTACTACACTTACTAATACAACACATGCCATTAACTTTACAATCATTTTAGCAAGAAATCAAATTCTCTTCACTTTACCCGCACACCTAAAAAGAACAACAAACCACAACAAAGCCGTTTTTCCAATTAGTTGGAGTTGGCTACATGAGTCCTGATTTTTCATTCTGCTCGATTTAACGCAATATCTTTTGTACATCTAAAAAGAACACGACTCATATATAATTAAAGTTGTATGTCCATAGCTATAATAACGATTCTTATATAACGGAACAAACAAACAAACGAGCCCGTTCTTTTAGAATTTAAAATCTTCAAAATCAATTCGATAAATAATCTCTGCTACCACAAGCAATACCTTGCATGATAGTAGGGTGAATAAAAGGTCCCTAAATTTGAGGTCTAATGATGTCCTTTAACACTAAATTAAGAATAATATCTCTGCCTAAAATAGTTTATCTGCAAACAATATTGATCTGTAACTAACTAGCTACGTGGCTGCAGTACCACTCCAAGCTTTTTATCATCTCCTTTCTTTTATCTCTCGAATATACAGAAAGAATCCCCATCCCCATCCCCATCCCTCTTCATAAAAGGGACCAGACCCATATTTTTGTACCAAGTCATTTCTCCCTCCTTTGCTACCCATATTGTCTGCTCTCAGAGCATCCACTATGGTCGGCTATTTATTTAAAAAAATGAAAATTTTGAGAAATTTTACGCCACTATCGTCTGCTATAAACCTAATTTATAGCAGAGTAGTGAACATGAGTCGGCCATATATAGTAGGGTAGAATAGCATTTGGAAATTATAGAAGACGGTAAACGATCATCCGTCTATCAAAAATTTTGATTTCTTTGGAATTAAAAATTCGAATAGACGGAAGAAGATCTTCCGTCTATACAATTTGACCGGTCAAAATTGTATAGACGGAAGAAGATCTCCCGTCTATCGAATTTATTAATTTTTTTTAAAAAAAATTTATCAAACGGAAGATGTTCCTCCGTCTTCGTAATTTTTTTAATTTTTTTTAAAAAAAATTGAAAAAGACTTCCGTCCCTTTCATTGATTTAAATTTTTTTTTTCATCCTTTTCTTTTTTTGTCCTTTTCCTAAAAGACAAAAAAAAAAAAAAAATCAAAAAAATCACAAACGGAAGTTGAACTTCCGGCTGATGTGTTAAAAAATTTTTTAAAAAAATTTAAGAGTGCGTTTGTTTTGATATTTTGAATAGAGTTTTCTGAATAGAGTTTTCTGAATAGAGTATTCTGAATAGAGTTATTCTGAAAGTGAGTTTAAAAGTTGTTTGTTTATATTGTATTCTGAAAACTGTATTCTGAAAGCTGTTTATCTGAAAAAGAGAGTTTAGAAGCTGTTCTATTATATTTCTAGCTGAAAACTGTTATATGAAAGCGGTTTTCTGAAAAAACGAGTTTAAAAGCTGTTTGGTTATATTTCTAGCTGAAAACTGTTATCTGAAAGCTGTTTTTCTGAAAAAACGAGTTTAAAAGCTGTTTGGTTATATTTCTTACTGAAAACTGTTATCTGAAAGCTGTTTTTCTGAAAAAGAGAGTTTAAAAGCTGTTCGGTTATATTTCTTGCTGAAAACTGTTATCTGAAAGCTATTTTTCTGAAAAAGAGAGTTTAAAAGCTGTTCGGTTATATTTCTAGCTGAAAACTGTTATCTGAAAGCTGTTTTTCTGAAAAAACGAGTTCAAAAGCTGTTCGGTTATATTTCTAGCTGAAAACTGTTATCTGAAAGCTGTTTTTCTGAAAAAGCGAGTTTAAAAGCTGTTCGGTTATATTTCTAGCTGAAAACTGTTATCTGAAAGCTGTTTTTCTAAAAAAAGAGTGTTTAAAAGCTGTTTGGTTATATTTTTAGCTGAAAACTGTTATCTGAAAGCTGTTTTTCTGAAAAAGAGTGTTTAAAAGCTGTTCGGTTATATTTCTAACTGAAAACTGTATTCTGAAAGCTGTTTTTCTGAAAAAGAGTGTTTAAAAGCTGTTCGGTTATATTTTTAGCTGAAAACTATTATCTGAAAGCTGTTTTTCTGAAAAAGAGAGTTTAAAAGCTGTTCTGTTACATTTCTGACAATTTTGAATATCAATTTGAAATAATAATAATAATAATAATAATAATAATAATAAATATAATAATAATAATAATAATAATAATAATATATTATAATAATAATATATATAATAATAATAATTATATATATAATAATAATAATAATATATATAATAATAATAATTATATATATAATAATAATAATAATATATATAATAATAATAATAATAATAATAATAATAATAAATAATAATAATAATAATAAATAATAATAATAATAATAATAATAATATATATAATAATAATAATAATAATAATAATAATAATAATAATAATAATAATAATAATAATAATAATAATAATAATAATAATAATAATAATAATAATAATAATATATAATAATAATGTATATAATAATATATAATAATAATAATAATAATAATAATAATAATAATAATAATAATAATAATAATAATAATAATAATAATAATAATAATAATAACAATATATAATTATAATAATATATATAATAATAATAATAATAATAATAATAATAATATATAATAATAATAATAATAATAATAATAATAATAATAATAATAATAATAATAATAATAATAATAATAATAATAATAATAATAATAATAATAATAATAATAATAATAATAATAATAATAATAATAATATATAATAATAATAATATATATAATAATAATAATATATATAATAATAATAATAATAATAATAATAATAATAATAATATATAATAATAATAATATATATAATAATAATAATAATAATAATAATAATAATAATATATAATAATAATAATAATAATAATAATAATATATAATAATAATAATAATAATATATAATAATAATAATAATAATAATATATATAATAATAATAATAATAAATAATAATAATAATAATGTATATATAATAACTCCCCCGTCGTGCGCTACCAGCTCTCTTGCTTTGTAGTTGCTGTGAGAAGAGAGTAAAGGAGGTGTTTTGGAAAATAGGGGGTATGAGTATTCTGAATATTGTTTGGGAAAAACACTTAAAACAAACACCAACTCAGAATAGAGTATTTTGAAAATGAAATTCTGAATACTAAAACAAACGCACCCTAAAAAATCCAGACGGAAGATCTTCTTCCGACTGAATTTTTTTAAAACAAAATTATAATAATGAGAGCAGACGGAGGATCTTCTTCCGTCTATATATTTTACTATTTTTTTTTGCAAATTATAGCTCTCACCATAGTGACGGAAGAACATCTGTGCTAAAATTAAATTTGCATATAGTTAAAATATAGCAGAGACAATAGGGGATGCTCTTAGTGATGACTTTTCCCTCCTTTTTCTAGATAGTCCCATGCACACCCAAAAAGGAAACTCTCTCCCCATGAAGAACGCTCCAGATTAACCCTAGCTAACCCACTAAACGACAAAATCCACGTTTCAACTCCTCAACGTTCAAGATCCATCCATCAAACCTTGATGATCAAAGTCAGACGTAATTGGTGATGTTCACATTAATCCACTTGCCATTGTAAACTTACAAGTCATTATCGAAAAATTATTCCAATAATCTCTCCTGGTTCTCTCTCCTATAACAGACCGACAGCAGCAGTGCGCAGCACCATGCTGTACCACACAAAGGAAAATTATTACCCTTATTATAATATTATAAAGAATCACTAAGAATATATATATATATATTAATTAACATTCTTTTCAAAAAATATTAACCACTTTATGTCTGTTTTTCCAAAAGCAATCCTGTAGTAGGGGTGGCATTCGGGCTGGGCTGGCTCGGGCCAGCTCGGTCCGGACCGGTCTGGCCAAAATCAGGGTCAGACCGCTCCAACAGTAGGGACCGATCCGGTTCGATAATTTGCAAAAAAAGACCGGTAACGGCCCGGCCTGCCCCGCACTAGCCCGGGACCGGGTTGAACTGGCCCAGGCCGGTCCGGGCTGGCCTGCGGGCCAACCGTTGGCTGTTACCATTTTTTACTTTTTTTTTACTTTTTTTTTTCCAGAATTTGTTTTTAATTAAAAGGGTGTAGTGTAAAATTACCAAAATATCCCCCCCCCAATGGATTTATATTAGCTAGTTTTTTGGGGGTATTTTGGAAAATTGACAAATTACAATTTCTATATATACAAACTCATTTCATTCAATTCTCTTCACAAATTCACCCAACTCTCTCTACTATCTCTCAACTTTCTCAACAACAATCAATAACAATCAACAACATTCAACTACTCTCTTTCAAAAATCAAGATTCAACATCAACCACATCAACAACATTCAACTACTTTCTTCTTCAAGATTCAACATCAACAACATTCATCTTTCAAGATTCAACATCATCAACATCCAACAACAATCAACACAATAGTACAAGCTCTCAACTCTCTCTACCTTCATTCTTCAACCTACATTCTACACTCATACATTATTTTCTTATTTATATAATTTTTAGAATTATCATTTTTGTTTGTTTTCATTTATTTCTCATAATTAGATTGAGTTTTCTTGTTCTTGTTCTTGTTCTTCTTGTTCTTCATTTTAGATTTTTTTTTGGTAAATTGGTAAACATACACTAGAATAATAATTTTATAGTTGTTGTTTTATTTGCTTTGTAGAATAATTTTATATAACATACACTAGTTTATCTATCTTTACTGTTTTGTAGAATTAAAATTTTAAAATATACACTACAATTAATTTTTATAATATACACTAGTTTAGATGGTATCTAACCGATCATGTGGTAGACATAGTAGCTAAGAGTCCACTAGTAGTCGTCACATTTCTTCCATTCCTCTTCATATGTAGATAGTGAAGAAACACTTTACAATTATGATACTATTCCTGATATTCATGAAACACACACAGATCAAGTAGAAGTAGAAGACATAGAACCACAACCATTGGAACAAGACTCATCTCAATCCTGTAAGACAAGAGGGAACAAATCCGAAGTACACAAATATTTTGACTATGTCCCTTCACAAAATGATAAGAATGTAGGATTAAAAATTTGTAAGAAGTGTCAAACACCCTATAAGTTTAAATTAGGATCGAAAACGGATACACTTCAACGACACTTAAGTAAATGTCAACCCGAATTTTCTAAATACAACATCACACAACAAAAAATACACCATAAAACCTGGCTAAATAGATAGTCATAGCTATGATCATGATATTGTTCGGAGAGAAATGGCTAGGTTAGTAATTAGAGATGAATTACCTTATTCATTTGGTGAAAGTAGGAATATAGAGACCTTTGCACAAACCGCATTAAATCACCATTATAAAAAAATTCCTAGGAACGTAGTAAAGGATAATTGTAAATTAGTTTACAATGAGGCTAAGAATTTTTTAGTAGCAATACTTACGTCACTAAACACTAGAGTTTCTTTGACATCGGATTGGTAGGTAGGAGTGAACGGTGTACCAAAAATATGTATAACATGTCATTGTATAGATTCCGACTGGCTACTTCAAAAAAGAATAATTTTATTCGGATTTGTTAGCTACCCACATAAGAGTGAAATAATTGCTACACACATCATGGAAGCATGTAACAATTTTGGTATTTTTGATAAAGTTTTTGCTATTGGTTTTGATGATGTCTCTAATAATACTAAACTAATTGCTAGTTTGCTAATTACACTTAATCATTTAGAACCGAATTTTTTTATGTTAGGTGTGCTTGTCATATTTTAAATTTTTGTGTACAAGATGCACTTAAATATGGATACGATAAAATTAAGGTAATGAGAAATTGTATTCATTTTATTACGTTGAGTGGTCCAATATATTAAGCTTTTCATGATTGGTGTCAACTTAGGAGAATTGTATTTAAACGTTTTCCTAAAGATGTTACACATCGTTGGGATTTTGCTTTTGATTTATTAAGTGTTGTTCTTCACTATCATTTTAATCTTAGAGAATTTTGTATTACAATGGGTATGCAAGATTGTATGTTAGATGATGATTTTTGATTTTTTATCGATAGTTTGTATAAATTTTTAGAACCTTTTAATGATGCTACTTTACAATTTTTTAAAATATATACATCTACATCTAGTAGTATTTTACTTGCAATTGTCACTATGATGACAACAATTAAAAATTTGGTAAATGACCATTTCATTGAAGAAATGGTTTATGCCGCTTATATTAAAATTTTAAAATATTTTCATCTGCTTCCTATGTTATGTTGTGTTGCTAGTGTAATGAATCTCATAATTAAGTTAGATGGCACAAAAAATTTTAATTGAGTTTTTTTATACTATGCTCCACACGAAGAAATTGATGATTTTGACCATGTTATTTTCATTAAAAAATTTGAAAATATTTTGAATAGTTTATATGATAGTTACGATAGAATTTATTTATCTAACAATACACAGACATAAAATGTTAGTTTTGTTCTTCTTCTATGTTATCAAAGGGAAAGAGTCTTACCACTAGTAATGTTTTAAATCTTTTAAAATCAAAAAAATCTAGAACTAATTCACCAAATGAGTTGAATTTGTATAATGCACAACCTCTCACTGATGATGTAGTATATGTGTTTTCCATTTGGAAAACTAATGAACATATTTTTAGTATTTTTTCTCGAATGACTAAAGATTTGCTAACGGTACCGGTGTCAACCGTTGCATCGGAAAGTGTTTTTTCTCTTGGTGGCAGGGTTATGAGCCCGAACAGAAATCGTTTGACGGTAAAGAATTTGGAGATATTGGTATGCGCCGAAAATTGGATGAAAACGGAAGAGATGACTCAAGACTTACAAGAATTACCATACGAATCAACAAGTAGCGACGAGTGAAGAACTAGGTAGAATGTAATTTGTATAATGTATTGTAAATAATTGAAAAAATTTAGGGGATGAGATTCTAGATTTAGGTTAAGTAGAACTGCACGACAATAGTCCAATGGCTTCTCTACAATGTAAATAGAGACCATCTCAATCTCTAAATTTAAATAATTTTCTTGTTTTGTAATTTGATCTAATTTGCATGAAATTGTATTCATGAACTTAATTTTATTTAACATCATGTAATTTATTAAATCAATATAATTTGTTTTTAATTTATTTTATTTATTAGTCCTTAATTTGTAATTGTTATAAAATTACAATTTAATACTTGATCTTTCATCTTCCTTTAATATATATATATATATATATATATATATAGAGAGAGAGAGAGAGAGAGAGAGAGAGAGAGAGAGTAATGTGAGCCTCATATTTGTATGAGAGGAAATTTTCCTGATACAAAGTTATTATATTTACTTGGTGGGGCCCTCATGAAAAATCCACTCCGTTCATCATGTTTATCATGCCAATTGAGATATGTGTAGAAAAAATCAAGTGGTTTGGAGGTCATTATCCATGCATCAGGTGGGTCCAATTTGTGGTTCGATTTGTATTACTTTTGAAGTCATTCATATTTCAACCACATGATGCATAGGTGAATAACTTTCGAAGCACTTGATTTTTTCTACTCATATATCTGTTAGCATAATAAACATGATGGATGAATTGGATCTTCCATAAGGGCCCCACCAAGTGAGTGTAATCACTTTGTATGAGAAAATTTTCTCATACTCTATATGAGGCTCTCTTTTCTCTCTCATATATATATATATATATATATATATATATATTATACTCAAAAAATGACTCAAAAAATGGCCCGGTCCCTTTCTTATTTTGTCAAGCAACCTGCTCAAAGATTTGCACTAAAAAACCTTGGATCTCTTTCTTATTTTTTAGGTGTGGAAGTTATTTCAACAATGCAGGGCCTCTTTCTAAGCCAAAGAAAGTACATCACTGACCTCCTTGACCGCACCAAAATATCGAATGCTAAGCCGGTTCCAACACCAATGGTCATTGATTCTACACTTTCTCTTCACTCTGGTACGTTAATTGATAATCCGACGGATTATCGAGCTGTTGTTGGAGGTCTTCAATATTTAACGCTTACATGACCTGATGTAGCATTTGCGGTAAACAAGTTATCCCAATTCATCAACCTCGCACAGCTCATTGGGCAGCTTTAAAAAGGCTACTTCGTTATCTAGCCGGCACATTAGATAAAGGTATCACCATCTATAAAGACTCTCCGCTCAATCTTCACGCCTTCTCAGATGCCAATTGGGCTAGAAATAAAGATGATTTTACCTCAATAATGGGTCAAGTTGTTTTCTTGGGACGCACACCTATCACATGGAGCTCTAAGAAGCAAAGGTTTTTAGCTCAATCGTCGACCGAAGCTGAATATAAGGCTGTCGCATCTACTGCGAGTGAATTCTTATGACTACGAAATTAGCTCCATCAAATGGGTGTTACTCTTTCTCACGTGCCTGTCATCTATTGTGATAATTTAGGTGTAACTTATCTTAGTGCCAATCCAGTTTTTCACTCCTGCTTGAAGCATCTCGCTCTTGCCTTCCATTTCATCAGTGAGTAGGTTCAACATGGTACGTTACGTGTAACTCATGTGTCCACTGGAGATCAGCTAGCTGATGCTCTTACAAAGCCTCTAAATCGAACAAAATTTGAAATGTTACTGTCCAAGATTAGTCTCTCGTCATCGACGTCCATCTTGCGGGGGCATGTAAAGGATACTAATCCTTAGCTAGTCTCAAGCTGGTTGTTGTAACTATCCGAGTTTGTTATAACTATCTTGTAGCAATCTTATCTTCTCATTCTTATTTCTTAGCTAGGTTGTTGTATAACCAAAGTTGTTACCTATTATCTCTCTCAATCAGGTACAACTTGTATCTATATATTGTAATCATTTCCATGCAATAAGATAAAGAGAAAATTCTCTCTTCTCTACACATAGGACTAATCCCAGAAGGAGAGAGAGAGAGAGAGAGAGAGAGAGAGAGAGAGAGAGAGAGAGAGAGAGAGAGAGAGAATAATAATAATAATAAAAAACGGCCCACACTTACATTTCAACATATGACCTAAAGCACACGTCAATCACATTTTCAAGCATCTAACACTAGCTAGAAAGAGGGTAAAAAAAAGGGACATGAACGTGTGAGCTACAAGAACTTCAGTTAGATCGCACAAATATAAACGGGAAAGACGATGAAGGATGGAGGGAGAAAATTCAAAAGACAAATATAAATGGGAAAGACGATGAAGGATAAATAGGATAATTACTTGCATTTTTATGCACTTTTATAGTTTATTCATTTGTATTTTTATTTGACTTTGAATATTATTTATTATGAAATATTCTTGTTTGTTTGTTATTTTCTCCTTAATAAAATACATTACCGTTGTCAAAAAAAAGAAAAAAAAAACCAAGCATAACCTAAATCATGCATTTTCTATTTGCGTTATCTCTACTATTTTAATGGGAGAGTTGGGGTTGTAAACAAACAAATCCTAATTTTGTAACTGAGCAAACCCGTGCAATATACGGCTAAACTAAATTCACCAAACATACCCTGTGATGCACGTGCTGCCCCTAAAAAAGGGATATTTAGCAAATGCCCTCATTTAAAATGTGAAAACTAGCATATACCCCCACTATTTTTAAAAACTAAGAAAGAAGGCCTTTCACTTTGTCAGTTTTTTTACTTTAATTTTTTTTATATTGAACATGCATCACATGTGTATATTAATATCCATCTATCTATCTATAATATAATATATTTACTTACTATTTATTGGAAGAGTTTGTCACAAATAAACAATTTTAAATATTTTTTTGTCACAAAAGAAACATCACTTATGTCACAAAACAAATAGGTGCATCGCACGTACAACTCCAAATCTATTTTCAACACGTGCATCGGATGTACACATCAATATTTTTCTTTCTATATTTTTAAAAATACGTGTACGTTCAACTACATTTTTTTATAAGGACATACGTGTATCGTACGTTTAACTCCAATTCTTTATCAAACGTGCATCGCATGTGAAAAATACTAGTGTATAAGAATGAGAAATCTTGTAATGTTGATATGTTATGTAAAAAATATAAGAATACTAGATTTGCCTGTGGGCACGTGCCTACGACATGTTTTCATAACGATACAATATATGAAAAGCCTTGTAAACAGCAAATCAGCAATTATATAGCTCAAGTTTGAATAGTATGACAATAATTAGTTGTAAATAAATGTCAATGTTTTCATTAGTATATGTTGAAAAATAATTATAAATTGGGGTATAAAAGTCCATGTTTCTATAAATATATATATAATTAAGTAATGCACGTCCAACTCCAAAACTATTTCTTAATACGTAAATTGCACGTGACAATCCTCCAATTCTTATCAAAACATGTATCGCACGTGAAAAATACTAGTATATATATATAGAAAGAGAGAGAGAAATACTCCCTCCGTTTCACTTTAAGTGATATTCAGGAGTTTTGCACATAGATTAAGGAATGGTGAGATAAGTATTTGTTTCCCTCTACACCCTTATTAATAAATCTTCATGATTTAATTACTAATTCTTTTTTCAATACAGATTCTGATTTCAAGAATTTGTAATTAATATTTTTTCAATACAAATTCTATTTTCAAGAGAAAATAGAATTACTATTTGTAAAAAAAATTTCAATACAGTTGGCATTAAATTTTTGGAGAAAATAAAATCTAGAAAGTTGAAACTACAATTTTCTAAGAATATTTTATAGGATTAAGATGAGTAATTAAGACAAAATTTCAACATAAATAAGGGTTTTCTTGAAAAAAAAATGGAAGAAAATTGGATAATATCACTTAAAGTGAAACAAGAAAAAAATCCTAAATATCACTTAAAGTGAAATGGAGGGAGTATATAATTAAATAAATAAATGAGTTGTTTTGGGATAAATTGAATTTAAGTTTTGGGAAAAACTTTTTGAAGGAGAGATGTATTTTGTGAAATTAGATCTGGGCCTTTAAATTTGAGGGGATTGAAGGAGAGCCATTTGATAGTTTTGTGTTTTATTATACTAGTATAATGCACGTGCTATGCACGCATACAAAAAAACATGTATACTAAGTAGCCTATGACAGTGGGTACCTAGTGGATCTCTCTAGTCCCCTCCAACAGTGGAGAACTCATGTTCATGGGAGAAATGCATAGGAAACCTCAATAAAGCAAAACCTCTTTACTTTGATTTCCAAAGGTAGAAGCCAGGCAGTTTCATAAGTTTGGCTTTGGTATACAAAAATGGAACCACACATTTAAATGAGCTTTCAAAATGTTTCATTTCCCATTCACATGTTGACCATGTCATGTTGCAATATCAGGAGATTATGGAGAAAGGTGATATATGATCTTCATTCAATGAAGAGACAAAGATGGTTACTTATGCCCAACAGTTTGATAATTCTTGCAGTTTGGCCAAAAACAACTATCTGATCTGTTTTACTGTAAATCAATGTTGCATCCTTTTCCATTTAGAAGAACTCATTATAATCTTAACTAAGTAGTGTTTTCACAATTTCTAAACCTTCTTATTGGAAACATACGTACACTGGGATAGGTAGAGACTACAAACACAGGTAAGATAAGATAAACCCTATGCCCACATATTTGCATTAAATGGATAGGTAGCGCAGAGAGCAAGATAAAGTAATTATTATAATCTGATTAAAAAATGGCTGTAAAAACTTTATAAGCTGTTTATTGTAATTCATAGAGATCTTATATGCTTAAAATTGTTATCATGAAAAAATGAACTACCATATATCTACAATTATGGACCCATAAATATATATATACATAAAAAGATTGTTATTCATTTTTACAAATTCGTGTAGTTGTGACCTTGGGTGCTGCTTTCTAAGGAATTGTGTGGTTGTGAATGATGTGGTCTTGGTGTCCTGTTTCCTATATGCGTATCTACGGCTTTTAGATTGTGCTAAAGATTCAAAACCATTTTTTCTTTTTGTTGTGATTGATTTATTTGTGTGCTCTGTCTGTGTGAGAAAGCGAGGCTGGCATGTCTATTCTTCACTGTTCCAGATGCTACTTCTCAGTTACAACCTTGCTTAATGCCTGCAGTAATGTGAATCTTCATAACATATAATTATAGACAGTGTGAAATGACTAAATGTGACTCTAATGAGGCTTCAAGAGGAAACCATCTAATTTAGACTGTCTTTTACTCATGTTCTGATGTACTACATTTAGGTAACAATTGCACGCACATGTGAAAAAACATGAAGAGGTCATCATAAGCCTTAAAGCTTCCTGCAAGACCAAGACAGGCCCTCTAGGTGTCTACAGAAACTAAAGAACGCATTTTAGGTAATGCGATTCTTACATATGGATGCTCTATATCCTCCACACAGTGATGACTATTGTCATGGGGAGCATTCATGCATTATCACAGTGAACTTCATATTCCAAAACGGGCGTCATATTGATCTTGCTCATTTGATACAAATATATAAAAATAAAAAGAGAAAGTAAATGAGTATTTGTGTAAAAAATAGCTCAAGTAACTTACGCGAGTCGGAGCATGATGGGTGCACAGTTCTTGCTGGAGATGAGGGCTCGAAGGTCCTTTCGGGCCTTCTCGATCTCTTTCAAGTACTCGGCATCAACAATTGGGGCTGGCATTTCTCTCGGTTTGAGCTCGAAAATTAAGACTGTTAGAGAAGAAAGAGAGAGATGGGTTAGATCTTATAGTTACAGATATGTATTTAAAAAGAAAAGGATAAGAGAATGAGGTAAGAAGATAGAGAAGATGAAGAGGCAGCGCTTGGGAATCGGGAAAAGAGAAGATGAAGAGAGCAGCGGAGTTGGGATTCATCAGATATATTTTTAAATGTGAATTTTTCAATTGACAGAATTAATCCTAGATGATTTTTTTGCCTTTTATGTATATGGATGCACGATAGTTAAAAGGCGTCAAAATAGAGCTCTGCTTAATAATAGTATAGATGGAGGCACTGACAAAACCCTACTTTCCTTATTGAAAAAAAACCATATAGCATCTTCTATATATCTCTCGGTCTCTCTCATTCTAGAGAGAGAAAGGTAGAGAGAGACTGATAACCTTCGAGATGATTGGTTGAAGGGGAGGTGGGATTTGGAGGGACTTTAAGATTTAGAATTACTAGGTGCATTGGAAGGTGGAATGTATAATGTAAATATATAAATTATTACTTTAATAAGAGTGGTGTCCAATAGGGAGCCGCTACTCATTTATTCCATTCAAACTGGAAATGAAGGGCTCCTGATTATCCAACGATCATCATGTCTCCCTCTCCCTCCTTCATTCCTCTATATAAACCCTAGCCACTGCTTTCATTCCATTCATCCCAACCACAGTACTTTCATAGATACGGAATATTAGATTTTTCGAGAGCTAGAGTGTTTCACAAGCTCCATCTACATATGTAAGATCCATGCATATGATAAGGGAGGTAAGTATGAGGAGAAGGGAGGGGCAAAGAATGGAGGTTGACAGAAGAGAGTGAGCACCCATGGTGTCTTTCTTGCATGAGGAGTTACATGCTTGAAACTATGTGTGCTCACTCTCTATTTGTCACCCACCACCATGCAAAACAACTCTACATCTATGTGCATATCATTCTTGGATGTGTGGGTTTTTTCTTGGTGTACATACTTGCCCTATATAATCTTCTTCTCCTTTTTTGTGTTTGTTTATGTATTATGTCTATTTTGTATATTTACCATATAGATTGAAGGAAACCCTAAGGTGCACTAAGGTCATATGTTTGTTTGAAGTACTAGAAATTATATAAGTAGTGAAGGATTTGATGTATATATGTTGAAGATTAATTTAGTTTGATGTTTGTTTCAATCTTAATGTTTCAGAAATATATATGTTAATTAACTGTTTTAGTTTTTCATATTTGCTCTTGAAGAACAATTTGTAGGAAACCCTAGGGTGCACTAAGGACGACATATGCCGTTATGCGTGTTCTGAAGTACTAGAAATAATAATAGAACTGAAGGATTTGAAGTATATATGCTGAAAGATTCAGTTTAATGTTTGTTTCAGCCCTAATTAAGGGAAGAGTTATTTTTTTCAGGAAAAAAATACATAATTGTTCTTAGCTTTTCATATTTGCTTTAGAAGAACAATTTGTAGTGTGAAAACTTAAAAGAGAAATGCTATATATACTCCAACTCCAACCCCTAACTTATCCCAAGCACTAAAAGACAAACCTTTATCTTTAAAAAAAATAAAAAGTTCATAAAATTTTATCTTTTAGTGTTTCGGATAAGTTTGGGGTAGGATTAACACTGTTACATTTACCCGATACCTAGACCTGACTTGAACCCAACTCGGACCCGGCACGCGCATTAGATCCGAATCGATCTGATCTATACAAGTTTGGATTCCAAAATAAGCCCCTGGTCCGGGACCGGGTCCTCTCAAAATATAATCGACCCGGATCCGTTACAAAATACTCCAAAAATAAATTGAATTAGAATAATAGGGTAATAGAGATATACATGTAAATATTGATTGTTGAAGATAGATGTGTAAATATAATATTTATTCATGTATTTAAGTACAAAATTGTTGGAACCGTAGGGTATCATATACAAAAATATTTAAGTGCAAATATTTATTCTTCACTACGGGATCCGACGGGTAGATTTTTTTAACTATGACCCGGATCCAATTTTTTTAACCTGTGAGGTTCCAGGTCCGAATCTGGATATTGGAGGAACTGACCCGATTGAACGTGATACCATTTCTAGGTAGGATGTTGGAGTGTGTAGCATTCGTCAAACTTAAAAGTGATATAATTAATTTAAATTCAAATTCTGAAAAATTCTACTTTCAAAATAATTTATGAATTTTATCTGATGACCCTTCTATATATAGATCAGTCCTCATATTGCATATACATACCTTTGCGACTCTCTTATCTAATGATAAAATTCTATATATAGCACAATAACATTTTCTTTTCCATGCAGATATATAGTTGCAGGGACTGCAGAACAAGAAGTCAACACGTGGACATTGTTGCAATGATAGTAGGGAATAAGATTTCTTAGCTTTGAAGTATATAGTTTTTTGTTCCCGTCATCTAATGATCAAGTGATCAATAAGTATAAAGCAATCAAGCTTTTGTACCGATATCTGAAAGCATGAAGTGATTGTGATGTTTTCTTTTGATTTTTTTTTTTTTGTTTTTTTTTTTGATAATTTACCAACCGCCCCATTCAAAATATAGAAACTACAATATACTCTCACTACGTTTAAAAAATTAAGAAACATCCTTAGTTTGGATGGAACTGTTTAAAATTTTGTTAAATGAACTAACGTGTGTCACATATAATATGTAAAATGACCTAAATATCCATTATAAAATGTATTTTAGCAAATGTCTCATTAAGAATGTGGTAACTAGCATATTTCTCTACTATTAAAAAAAAAAAGATATTTAAGCAAATGTAACTAAGAAATACTATCGGTTTGAACGGAACAGTTTTAGAATTTTGAATAATATATTATATATTTGTTTTTTTGACCAAAAAACATCAATGACATCAATGCTTTATTTCCACATCTTAATTTGGATGTTGTTGAAGATGATGCACAACCTAGTGTGACAGTAGGTAATACCAAATTAACAATGTTCGTGAATAATTCGTTAAATTATTAAATTATTCACGAAGAAATAATTTGTTGAACAAATACGTGAATTATTTACAGGTTTGTATTTAATTCCCGCAGTTTGCGAATTATACAAGATATATTTATGAATTTATATAGTTTTTTACTTAGGTGATGAGTACTAATTACTTAGATGCATTAAATTTTGTATTTCTTTCTTTCTGAACTTTTGCCGATTTTGTTTTCCGAATTTGCTAGATTTTTGTTGATTTTTGAATATAAAATCTTGTCGAATTAATTTTAAACGATGAATTTGTGACTATGGGTAATACACAATCTAGAGTGGAACAAGAGATCACACAATCTGTTGTAGTGGATGATGGAACACAAGCTAGTGATGATGCACTACAATTTGTTGTAATAGATGATGGTTTGTGTTTTTTGGAGTAAAAATCTGATGTAGAATCTCTTTCCATTATATTGTTATCATTAGTGCATGAAGGTGTTCAAACTGAGTAACAACACATAACACTCAATTTTTTCACAACACCTAACAATAAGTAGTGGGGGTATAAGTTAGTTTCCGTATTTTAAATGGGGGCATTTACTGAAATATACAAATATCATTTTTTGAAATAGTGGGGGTATATGCTAGTTTCCACATTCTGATTTGGGGTATTTGCTAAAATACATTTTATCGTGGGTATTTAGGTCATTTTTCATATTACGTGTAATGCAAGTGAGTTCATTTAAAGGAGATTTTAACGGTTCCATTCAAACTTAGGGTATTTCTTAGTTTTTTTAAAAAATATTTAAGATATATGCTAGTTTTCACACTTTTGAATAAGGACATTTGCTAAATTATTATTATTTTTTGATAAGAACAGGATAGAGTCGGACGACTCCAGCCCTTAAATAAATTAAACACAAAAAAATACAAAATTCATAGTACAAAAGGCACAAACAGGTGGGAAAAAAACAGGAAGTTTATAAGGCAGAAACTGACTGCCAACATACAAACTCGACGACAGGAAAAAATTAACAAAACTCCGAGATACTGAGGTAGTATCTTTAGAAAAGGCCGTCGGGCAAAGATAAAAAAACCACCCAAACGTCACCACAATCAAGCCGCCACAGCGATGGACCAAAGACCTGGAGCATAACAAAAGAAAACAACAACACTGAAGGGCCAAAAAGAAATCACAGCCCATCGAGCATTCCATCGACCATCCAACCTGCACAGCGCATAGAAAAAAATAGAAACACAGAACAAAATCCAAAAACAAGAGCAGGCATAGGCCCGCCAGACATTCCATGAAGAGAGGGGAACGCCGGACCAGCACAACAAAAGAAATACAACAGCCACAAGGAAATGCCACACTGAACTGCAACAAACAACCACAAGTGCAATAGGACCAGAACAACAAAACCACACAGCAAGCAAATCCACAACAGCGGCGAGTAGAAGCATAAAAGACAAGGGAGATAAAAGAGCTTCCACACATGCCAGAAGTGGGGCTAGAGAAGGCCACCACCACCACGATGGGGAGAGAATGAAACAAAAAACTCAGAGAAAAAAAAGAGAGTTAGACATCTCAAAATTAATAGCTCGCAAAATTAAAACAACCCCGCAGGACAGCCACTAGGCAGCAAAAAGCCGACCCACTACACAACCTGTATACAAAAGAGAAGATGCTGCAGAAAGAGCAAAAAAAACATAGATGACAGGATGCAACTTGAAATCCCAAGCCCAAAAAGCAGGCTAATAACCACCATAAAATAGTAAGGCGCTCCCAAATTTATATCTGCGCAAGAAGAAGAGAAGAGTACATAAGTAGTAAGCCAAAGAAACGTAAAAAGAAATAGGTAGTCAGAAAGAGATAGTAACAAAGAAAAGATTAGAGGAAATTAATCAAGAGAAGAGAGGAAACCATGCTGATTGAAAAAACACAAAGCATTATCGATACGGTTCAGCTGCAGTTGAAGTAACTTGGCAGGATTGAGCAACGATGCCCAAAATTTTGTGTAAAAAAGGAGATCGTTGACCAATGAATTTATAGGACGCGAAGAGTTAGAGAAAATTCTATCATTTCTCTCCTTCCAGAGAATCCAAATTAACGCCATCATGGATAAGTCCCATGAGGCACGCAGAGGAAGGTTAACCTGTTTGGTTCTCCAGGAAGACCACTGCGCTGGGAAGGACCTCAGCCTCCCACGCACATTCCAAGCTCTTTTACAGAGTGCCTAAAGAGGAAGGATAAAAGGACAGTTAATAAATAGATGCAATTTGTCTTCATGCTGAGTAAGACAGAGAGCACATTTTTGATCCCACACAATGTTCCTTTTGTTGAGCACATCAATAGTCAGAAGTTTATCATGGATAGCTAGCCAAATAAGGATCTTGACTTTAAGCGGTGCAACACCCTTCCAGATGAGCTTGTGATAGAGGGAAACAACTCCACCTGAATTCAGAAAATTATAGCAAGATTTAACCAAGTAAACTCCAGATCCGTTCCAACGCCAAGAAATGGCGTCACGGGTGGACCTATTGTAGGAACGCAATAAAGAAAGGAAGTTATGATACTGGAGAAAAAGTGACAGGGGAAGAGCCCCTTTAAAGGAAATATGCCATTCCCGACGATCACCGACAGTAGTGAAGTAATCAGCTACAGTGGCTTGGGGAGTCCGGGCTATGGAAAATAATTGAGGAAAATTAAAAGCGATCTTGTTGTTATCAATTCAGAGACCGATCCAAAATTTAACCGTCAACCCTTCGCCACAATGTTTACGCACTCCGCATTTAAAAGGCTGAACCACCTTCCAAATGCCCTTCCAAAAAGGGGAAGCGAAGGGGGAGATCACGGGGAATAATTCCCAGATTTTGTGTCTTTTATGGTAACAGTGCGATATAATATTGGCCCATGCTAAGTCAGGTTGATAGAGGGCCTTCGAAATCCATTATCCAAGTAAGGCAAGGTTTTGGTGCCTCAGATCAAGGACACCAAGACCGCCTTCGCATTTGGATTTGCACACCAAATCCCACTTGCAGAGGTGTTTGCCCATATGATAGTCGGGAGAGCCAGACCAGAAGAAATTCCTGCGTATCTGGTCAATACGTTTAATGACCCAGGAGTCCAAGTAGAAGAAAGACAACATATACAGTGGTATGGCAGATAGGACCGAGTTAACCATCACCAATCTACCACCGCGAGAAAGGTGCCATCCCGACCAGGAACTCAGTCTCCTTTCAACTAATCAATCATAGGGGACCAATCATTCCTGTGGAGTCTGTCTTATCTCAGAGGGATACCGAGGTAGGACAAGGGAAAAGAAGCTGAAGCACAATTAAAGAATTGTGACACCTCGAGTTGGCGCTCATCGGAGCCACCAAGCCAAATTACAGAAGTTTTATTGAAGTTAATGGAGAGACCCGATGCTCGCTCAAAAATATAGAGCAGAAGCTTGAGATTACAGAGAGAGATACCATTTGGTTTAGCAAAAATGATAGTGTCGTCTGTATATTGCAGATTGAGAACACCCTGGAAACCTTGGAAACCACCCAAACCTTCAATCACATTAGCTTGCCACACCCTCGATAGTAGCTTGCTAAAGACATTAGCTACCAGGGAGAAAAGAAGCGGGGAGATCAGGTGTCCTTGACGGAGACCCCTTTTACACAAGAATTTTTTTCCTTCCGAGCCATTGATGATGATGGAAGAAGTACCAGAAACCAAACTAGATCTGATCCAAGCGATCCACTTCGGGCCAAAGTTGCGATTAGAAAAGATATCAAAGAGAAAGTCCCAGTCCAGTTTGTCATAAGCTTTCTCGAAGTCTAATTTTAAGAGAATCCCTTCAGACTTAGACCGGTGATAACCAAAAATAATCTCCTGCACAGGGCCAACGCTATCTAAAATGAATCTATCGTGAATGAAACCCATTGGGCCGCATCAATTAAAGGGGAAATGACGATTTTGAGACAGTTAGACAACACTTTCATAACAATTTTAAAGAGGGAATTAAGGAGACTAATCGGTCTGAAATCAGACACCCGATCAGCACCATTCAATTTGGTAATAAGGACAATGTGGGCATAATTGATACGTTCAAAAGATAATTGCCCGTTGTAAAGGTCCTTAAACATCAAAAGGCGGTCCTCCTTAAAGAGGTCACAAAATATTTGGAAGAAGAATGTCGAGAAACCGTCCGGTCCAGGGGTTGCATCACTGCGAGAGGAGAAGACTGCCCGTTTAATCTCCTCTACGGAGAACGGAGCTTCGAGGGAAGAAAGGTCATGATGCTCATCCCCATACAGTTGATTCCAATCAAGCTGTATGGAGCGATTACCATGGGAACCCAGCAGATTTTTAAAGAAAGAAAAAAAGGCAGAGTGAAATTCAGAATCCGAGGTCAGAAGGATATTGTTGTCGACAATTGATGTCACGCCCCGCTTCCCAAAATACGGAATACGAGTGCATGACTAAGCCCAGCGAATGATTTCTCAATCATCCATAAGCTGTAGGATCGACTCAGCATCATAACGAGAATATAACCAGATTTATATATAACCAAGCATGCATGAATAACTATTTAAGCAACAGAAACAATTTAAATAAATGATAATATTCAAATAGTTTCCCATGTCTGGATCAAGTGTAAACTCGGAAACAAGTCTTAAACAGCAGAAGAAATAAATACCTTAAGGAAAGCAACCATTTAAACAGGTCCTTGCTCCAAGCAAAACCTGAAATGTCTGCTCACCAATTCCAGCAGGAACCTCGTCTCCAAAGTCTGCTTAATAATATAAACAGGGAAACAAAGGGGAAACAAGGGAAAATGCCCTTAGTGCAAGCTAGGGCCACAAATAGTGAAAGCAAGTACAAGTAAGGAAAAGACAAGAGTTGGAATCAAAAATATAGCAAGAATTATGAGGAGTAGTAGGCAAATTCAAAGACTAGCTAGCAAGAGGGATCATCTTAATAACTAGGTTGGATAACAACTGCTAGTGGTGAATCACACGTCAGGTACACCTATAAGGGTAATTAATATCAAGTGTCAAACTCAAGTCTAGTGTCATATGTTATTTTAAATGTTAGGTCTCAAATGTCTAGTCATCAAGTCCAAGTGTCAAGTTATCTAGCTCAAGTTTCTCAAGTCCAAGTCTAGTTCAAGTTATCGAGTCCAAGTTATCAAGTTCAAGTCTAGTGGTGAGTTACTAGCTAGGTAGCACGACATGCATCCATTATACTACATGGTTGCTACAGTCAAATCAGTTACGTTTAGACCTAGTAATGGATTTTATAGGGCGGCGTACTCAGGTATCAAGTATCAAGCAAGCCTTGGTTCATGAATCGAAAAATTAAATAATAAGTTCACGAAGCAAGTTCGCGAATCCACAAGCAAGTTCAAGAACCGCACAATGGGTTCAAGAATCAAACAAGTTCATGAGCCGAGTAACCGACTCCATGAATCAAACAAGATACAACAAGTTCATGAACCAAGTATTGGGAAACACGGGCCCCCTTCCGAGTACACGTATCTATATTGTCCACTTTATAATCTTTCCCAAACCCCGGCTTGTTATTGTTATTAACTCTTATCAAGCAAGCACACCTAAGTAAATATTGTAAATTAATTCTAGAAAAATTTAGGGATGTCCTAGATGATGTCCAGCAGCTACACACAAAATTTGGGGTCAAACGCACGCTGTTTGTACAGCTAAAATAATTCGCAAAGTCAATATATACAGCAGTTTTTACAGAACTGCGCCTACTGACACAGCTGCAGTATAACAGCCATATCTCCTAGACCGTAACTCCAAATTCGATCATTCTGGAGTCTATCAACATCTACACATCCTGATCTACGTTTCATATTCAGGCCTCGGGCCCAAATTCCAAAGATAAGAGGGTCGAAACTGCAAAAGAAAATCCAGACAGCAACATAGGGAAATAATTCACTAATGTAGATTTCATAGAATTATGTAATTTGGTGTCTAAAATCATTATGTGGCACAAATATATGGTAATGGGAATCAAACAGCGAATAATAATATTTTTCAAGTCATAATAATCACAAATTTGCCAAAATACTAAATTTATATGCGTCTACAATTTCTAGGGGTCCTTAATTCATATGTCCATGTGATTCGCAAGTTCAAGGAGATAAAAAGAGTCCAATTGAATTATTATTTAATACGAGGAAGCTTTGTGACTCTTAGATTGGTGAGTTTGAAGGTTCAAATTGTTTTACTATGATATTTCAAAGGAGAGTCACAACTAACTACATGTGGTATTTCAAGGAGACTTGTACTAGGACAATAAGATGTACAAGGTTACTTGCCTTAAATGACGATTAAAATCTCCGCTTGTAGAAGCGAAAAGAGTAGAAAAATCCCCGGAAATATCCTCGAAATGCGCGTGCAAAATTTGATCGAAGAGTGAATTTCTCCCACACCGGATCTGCCCAGAACAGCGTTCAGCAAGCTCGGATCTGGCGCGCCCAGAACAGCGAACAGCAAAGCGCACCAATCGAATCTCTCCTGTGCACCGGATCCAAACCCAGAACAGCGAACACGGCTTCGGGATTTGCTGCGGAACGAACACAGAACAGCAAAACCCAGCCACTCAGATCGCAGCGATGCAGCGGATCAGATCCGAACAGGGGACAGCGGATTCGGGATCTGGTGTGGCGAAACACGGGACACCGATCACCAGCACGAATCTTGATGAGATCTGGCGGCTGAGAAACGTTCCCGCTCTTTCTCCTCTTCTTCTTCGTTCGATCTCCTTCTCCGTTCTCCGATCGCTGAGCGAAGCTCGAGGGAGAGGAGCGACGGCGTGGCTGGTTCTCAGGCGGTGACTGCGGCGGTGACGGAGTGCGGTGAGGCGGCGACGTCGAGAAGCGACGCTCGGCGGGGACTCTGTTCGTGGTTTCGAACAGGGGAGAGGGAATCAGGGACTCGGTGGCGCTGAGGGAGATGGAGGCGACGCCGATGGGGGTTTGTGGAGGCGGTGGTGCTGAGGGGGTCGACGAAGCGATGAGGGGTCGAGTAGAGGTGGTCGGAGGCGTTCGAAGGATTTGAACGTCGAGGGAGAAGATGGGTTCGGAGGCGTTGGGTTAATGGTGATGGTGACGGAGTGGGTTGCAGTGGAGGTCGACGAGGATGGATAGGGTATGGCGAAGGTGATCGGAGTGGGGGAAATCTGGGTTGGCGGCGGTTGCGAAGGTTAAGGAGAAGGGATCGGGGTGAAGACGATGAATAGCGGCTGAGTAGAGATAGGTTTAAACAGTATTAGGGTTAGGGATTAGGGTTAGGGTTTAAATACTAGGGTTTGAGGGTATTGGGTTTAAGGGTTTAGGGGACCCATTTCAAAAAGGGCCCAACAGAAGAAATGGTCAAAAAGCACAATAATGGGGATTAGAAAGATAAAAGAGAAGAATCGGGCTATTACTCATATAGAACGGTGCAAGATGGCACACAATCGAATTTGATAAAAAGATCCAAAATTTCGAGTTGAGACAAAAATAATGATTTTATTCGAACAGAAATAAAATACGGAATCTCAAATAGACAAAAGAGTACAATTGAGAGAAATACAGTATAAAATACGAATACGGGGTAACAGGAGTTACAATTGAATAGATGCGATTACATCGTTGGCAATGAGAGGCAAAGTTATGGAAAAAGGAAGTATTCACATCACCCTTAAGAAGCCAATTGCACTTAGCTCATTGGGCCCATTTGATATGATCATGTTGAAGCAAAGAGTTATACTCTCTTTTACATTCACTTCTGTGAGATCTCTCATGGTCTCCAATCGATCCAGTCTCTTCCCACTGGTCAATGGCATGAAAAGAGGATAAGAGAAGGTTTTTGAGGGCATGGAAATTGGAGAACCTTTCCTTCCTCCACACTTTACAACCTCGCTTAACGGAATGCATTTTAAGTAGATACTCCCAAGGCCAAATGATCCCATAATCGAAGAGAGGCATTGGAGGATCCGATTGATAAAAATTTAATCCTCCAGCCAAAATTTTTCAATTCGAAATTTGTATGGTTTAGCAAAGTTGAAATTAGAGTGAAAAGCGATAGGGACATGATCAGAACAGGGATTAGGAAGGGCCTGGACAAAAGAGTTATGAAAAGAGAAAATCCAATCCTGGGACACCAGAAAACGATCTAATTTGGCCATAGAGGGTGATAGTCTCATGTTAGACCAGGTAAATGCTCTACCATTAATGGGTAGGTCAACAAGCTCTAGAAAGTGAATACAATCATTAAAGTGGAGGGAGTCACAGAGACTAGATGCATTACCCAACTCTCGTTAGAAAAACGAGTAACATTGAAATCTCCACAAAAGATCTAGAGCCCGAAAATGCTACCAACAAAAGACATGAATTCTGACCAGAATTCTTGCCGAAGATCCATCTTGGAAGGGCCATAGAAAGATACCACAGTAATGGGACGGATAAATTCATACCAGTGCACTGTAGAAACAAGAAAGAGATTAAGGCGACAAACCGAGATAAGTTTGTAGGAAGAAGGTTTGAAACCCAAAAGAATACCCCCACATGTGTGGTTAGCGTCGAGGCTGACCCAGTGGGTAATCAAATGCCCACCCAATGAGCGATTGATAGCGAGAAAGAAGGAATCTAGCTTAGATTCTTGAATAGAGATTAAGTCACATTGGATAGAAGAGATCAATTGGAGGATAGCTTCTTTTTTGTAGGTGCTACCTAATCCACGGATATTCCAAGAGACGTTAATCATTACGAGATTGGAACTCATAAGCTCTAGCAATCTCTAAGGATCTGATTTCATCAAAGATCTCAGGTCTCGACGGGTCAAAAATGACACCCATACGGAAGGATAAATTCAACATGTCATCGTTAGAAAGAGAGTCAAAGTGGATTTGATAGACTGAACACATATCAGTACTATCAACACTGCTTTTCGAGGTCACCTGGAAGAAGGGAATTTCCAAGTTGTGGACCTGGGCCGCAAGAGAAGCTTTGGAGGAAGACGATAAGTGAGTGTCATTCTTAGCTCGAAAACGAGCACTCGAACGAATAAAGGGGGAGGTGTTCCTTGCCTGCGTTGATTTTCTTTTAACAAGACGAGGAGGAGAGGGCACCTTAAGACATAAATTGTCCAGGCCAGAAGTAACCATGGGAGATTTCCTCCCCAACATTAGAATAGATGCCGATTGTGGGGACAGAATAGGGGAAAAGGGAGTGGGGGGAAAATAAGATTTGGACCTTAGCGACAGGCTAGTGATAACAGTAGTGTCTTTGGTCAACTTAACCAAAATAATACCATGATCTTGCACTTCGAAATAACGAAAGTAATGAGCACAGAGGTAACTAATAGCAGGAAAAAAAGCACAACGGGAATCCAAATATTTGAAAAGCTCAGCCGAAGAGAAAATGAGATTAACAGTGCGAAAAGAATCTAAAAAGGAGGGGGTTACCTTGGGGTCTGCCTGGAGAGATGAGAGATCTCTCATTTCTTCGGGGAGGAGGTCGTCATTCTCAGTCCAGTCCACCGGGGACTGTTTGGAAGAATATGGGAAATTGAATTCCTGAACAGCAGCATCAGCGACAACATTGAACAAATCGTGCCCATTATTAACCAAAGCAAAGGAGCCCATGGGATAAGAGAACAGAGCAAAGGACTTCGGGGCTGTCTTAGTTTGGAGTGAAGAGACATATTTATCCCAGTCAGAAGAGAAGTGAGGGTTGATGCTCCAGTCTGGCCAAGAGCTGCCATCCTCAACTTTAGGCTGGACAGAAGTAGCAACCAAAGAGGGGAGAAGCAAAGACTTGGAAGGCGTGGAAGGCACAGTAGCATGTATTTTCAAAGCAGACGGTGAGGAGGTGTCGGAGGTAACCGGTGGCACTGAGGTAGAAGAACAGAGAGGTAGAGACTGCGAACCTTGGGCAATGTTGGGATTGATCCAAACCAAGTTAGGGGGTTTGAGAGGTGAACGAGCAGTAGCCAAAGGTCCCCCGCTCCCACCACGAGCCCTCCCTATAGAGTTGGACTTAGCTTTGAAACGATCCTTAGCGGTGGGCTTGGCGGAGGAGCCAACCTTGAAAGAACCAGATGCAAAGGGAGAGTCCCTACCAGGAGAAGAAGGAGTAGGTAATGCGAAAGACACAGGCGCAACAGAGGGGAGCTGGTGGTAAGTTATAGAAATCGGAAAAGAAGCATCATCGATACGGAGGGTGTATGAAGAGATCCTGACACCACTATCAAAGCACAGAAATTCCGCCTATACTTGGAGACAACCTGATGCAAGGAGAGTAGTTGAGGAAGTACAAGTAAGATCCCTGATACATTTAGTCACATCTGCAACCCATCGAGGATAGTCACAAAAGGGGGGGAGACCGAAAATGGAAACTTTAGTCGGCTTTTGTTGCAAAGAAGGGAGAGGAGTTCTAAAACAAGGCCACTTGCGTGGTGAGACTGATAGAGCCTAACGAAAGAGACTTAGTAGTAACCAAATCCTAAAGTATGATGGGGGATGGACATTTGATGACCACATCATCATTCGAACAAGCATTCACCGACCAGGTCCAGTTGAGAAAATTGCAAGTGCTACAAAGGAATGCATCAAGGGAAGAGTTCGGTAATGAACCTTCGCTAATGGTGACAGCACAAAGCATTCCAGATTAGCTTTCTTTTCCATCAGCTCAGGAGATAGTGAGCAGCAGACAGTCAGTTGAGAGGAGGGGCAGGAAAAGGTGGAGATCGCAGTTACCTGCGGCGCAACATAAGGATTAGGCAGAGCCGTCGACTGAGAGGAAGGGCTAGAGGAGTCAGAAAGCTTTTGGGATGCCGGAGGTGTGGGGAGAAGAGCAGCTGATTCGGAAATTTTAGCCTTCTTTGGTTTTTGGGCTTGAATCTCCACCAGTTTAGCTTTAAGAGAGTAGAAGTCAAGAAAGGCCAAAACTTGATCCGAAATTGGGGCCCCCATAGGGAGGCCGAGGAGGTGCTGAAGAGGGTAGCAGCGATTCCTCGAATGGCCCAATTTTTCACAAAATAAACATTTCATTTTGTTTAAACAAAACACTTTGAGATGTCCTGGTTGAAGACAACGAAAATAGAGGGGGCGAGAAAGGGAGCTGAGAGAAGACCTCGAGGAATTAAGGGAAGAAGATGAAGAGGCGCGAAATTTCCTGCCCGAAATAGCCAGCAGAAAGTTCTCGACCTTGGGCCGTATAGGATAGGGGGGCCTGTGACCATTTTCTTTAAAGTTATTATTAAATTTTTTCCCCCTTTTAACTACCTCGACCCAAGACGAAGGCGGGCCCATAGGAAAAAGCCCAAGCCAACAAAAAGGCAGGCTTAAAAACTGAGAACGAAAAGATCGGAAAAAATCGCTACTGTAGCGATCGAAGGAAGGAAAATAGGCGACAGAAAATCACTAGAAGGGGAAAGTCAAAGGACACAGGAGAGAGAGGATGAAAAAGCGTAAGGGAAGGGGGCAGAATAAAATAGGAAGAAGAACAGAAATTAACCCCAATACACCAAAACAGCAGTGCTCAAACAGAGCACCACAGATCTAGAAAAAACGTACAAAAAAAAAATACCACAGAACAAGAAAATCCCGCACAAACAACAAACAACCGAGCTAAATCAGTGCATCACAGATCTAAACAAAACTAGATCCAAACCAATTACCACTTGGTCAAAAAACCAAATACCGCAGCACTAGATATGGATAAGGAGCCAAAACAAGTACAACAATATCCAAAAAGCCAAAGTGCAGTAATTGGAAGAAAAAACCGGTGAGGGTTAACAGGCTTACCCACTCTCTGAGGCACAGAGGAAGAATCCCTGTAGGCGGCGGCAGGGACGGAGAGATAAGCTCCGTAGCGACAGAATCGGGCGGCGTAGTCCAGATCTACAGCCAAGCAGCCAGAGAGGAGGGGTTTGATAATCTCATATCCGGACCTCCCAACCGAGAAGGGACACAGATCCACCACGAGAGAGCAATAGTCGGTTGAAGCCAAGGAAAACACCGCAAAGCAGAGAACAACAGGGAGGGGGGGTGAAGGGGTCAGCGATGAGACCCCAGGAGAAGAAAATTAGAAAGGCGAATAGGACAGTAGGAGGGGGAAAAAAGCACGGGGTCGGGATAATAGGAAAGGGGAGGAGATGAAAATAAGGGAGAAGGGAACTGGTGGGTTGGAGGGAGTACACAAGGAGGGAAGGATCCGGGGAAGGGAGGCTAAGTTCAGATTTGGGGACGAATCTGGAGAAAGGAGGCCAGGGGAAGGAGCTCTAGGGATTTTTCGATGATGAGGGCTAAAAAAACACAAGCCTTTAGATGCCACCTTATTATCAATAAAACAACTTGCTTTCATTGTTATTATTATTATTATTATTATTATTATTATTACTATTTTAGCATAGATTCTGTTGTTGGTTACTTGATTATAATCCTTTTAAGCTCAAGGTGAAGGATTCATTCCTTGTGAATGGAGAAGCAATGGATGCAAGACACAGATGATTTGACTTTATATATTGTAACTAGTTTTTAGTCAAAAGTGAATTGATTAGCGTTTGAGTACAGAGTACTATAAGTTGGTTTATTTAGATACTGAAAGAGGAAGATTGTAAAGAATTATTAGCTGATTTGGTCTTTTATCAAGTTGGCATATACAAAGATTAAATTTTCTTAACAAAGCAACTTTATGCTATTGTATTTCTCCCTCACTTCTGATCATGTAAGAGAAAAATGATTAAATCTCAAACTGTGATGATTCAAATATTGCATTAATTGTCGTTTAAATTAATCAATTTTGAGAGTTTTAAATGAGATTATGTTGTGATAAATTTTCTGAAATTGATATAGATAATTATGAAAAACATCAACAATATGTTGCTTGATGATGATCGAGCATAAGATACCTTTGCCGAGCATATTAGACTTGGTCTTTAATTACTTTTTAAACTAAATTAGTTATTTGTTGATAATTTTCTCTTAAAGCAAATCATCCATGCTATACATGAATTATATTTTTCATCTGATGCGAATATTTTCGACGGTATAATGTCTTCAAAGTGATATGTTGAGCTTGTTCTGCGACATTCTTAATTAAGTTGGATTTTATTCTTACTTTTTTTTAGATATATCTAGATCGACACACATATTATGATCAAAGAGGCCAATTGATAGGATCTCTGAGCTGATAAATTGTTGACTTATCTTGCCACGAATCGATCATGGAATATCATATATGAATGACATTGAGATAATTCTAGATGCATAAAAAAACAGTGTAAGCTAAAGAGATTTGAATGAAATGTATTGTGTTTGTTAGTTCATATAGAAATAATTATTTATACAATTATATTGTATTTGTTACCGGGGCCGGCCCTCAATTTACGGGGCCCAAAGCCAACCCAGAAATGGGGTCCCGTACAAAATTTATTTTAAAAAAAATTGGTTTTTTTTTCCCCTACAATTCTTAGAAACTGGCATATATGGAAAAAATAGATGAAGATTTAGGAATTTGAGAAAAATATATCCATACAAATCCAAGCTCAACTAAAATAAGCCAGCAAAAGTACTAGTTTAAAAAAAAGGCCAAAAAATTAAATTTGGGGGCCCAAACAAAAATTAGGCGCATAATACGTATATATAAATACAATAAAAAAATTATTTGGGGCCCCCTAAAAATGTGCAAAATTCGGGGACCTGCAAGGCAGGGCCAGCCCTGTTTGTTACGAAAGAGAGAGAGATAGAGAGGTATAGCCGGATCCAAGTGTTGTGACTCTTTATATATATATATATATACATATATATATATATATATATACATATATATATATAGGAGAAGGCCTTAGTGTCATTTGTAAATCTACCAACGCGTATATTGCACGTGCATGACTAATATGCAGGAGGTCTCAGGTTCGAGTCCTCACTACGTTAGATTTTTTACTTTAATTTTTTTTAATATATTAAATGTGCATCACACATGTAAATTACTATCTATCTATCTATCTATCTATCTATAATATAATATATAATCCCTGCTATTTTAATGGAAGAGTTGGAGTTGTAAATCTACCAACTTACGTACAACACACGTGCAACTCCAACTCTCCCATTATAGTCTTCACATATACTTTTCAAAATATATAATTATATTTATTAATACATGCACCACAAGTATAAATCAGAGTTTTTACTTTAATTTTTTTTAATATTTAATACGTGCATCACACGTGTATATTACTAGTATTATTTTAATGGGAGAGTTTGTCACCAAACAAATACGTGCATTGTAACCCAACAAACACGTGCAATATACATACATAACTAATATAAAAGAGGTCTTAGGTTCGATGCCAGATACTGTCAAATTTTTAAAAAAATATATATATATTTATAAAGACGTGCATCACACGTGTAAACTACTAGTACATATAATGGGAGAGTTGAAGTTATAATTTGTCAACATACAAACTCGTGCGTTGTACGTGCAGCTCAAACTCTCACATTAATTACAACAAAAACTAACAAACAATAAAATTTCACCTATTTAAAATGTGTAACGCACGTGCAAAATAAAATATCAATATTTTTTAACACCAAACATACACATATTGCATGTACAACTCAAATTCCACTTATAAACACGTGCATTGCACGAACAAATGTAGCATTTTCTTCAAAATATTTTTTTCAATTACGTGCAACACACGTCCCACTCCAAAAACTATTTCTTAACACATATATCGCACGTGAAAATCCTCAAACTCTTATTAAAATGTGCATTATGCGTAAAAAATACTAGAATATTATAATGGGAGAAGAAGAATTGTCATTTGTAAATCTATCAAGGCGTGCATCGCCCGTGCATAATAATTAATATAAAGGAGATCTGAGGTTTGAAGCCAAATTACGTCAGAGTTTTTATTTATTTAAAAACATATTTATTAAGACGTGCATCACATGTGTAAATTACTAGTATATATATAGGGGAAGTTAAGGCTAGAGTTTGGTAGTGTGCTTGAGCCGCCACGTGAGTAAGTGGGCTTGAGCCATCACCTTAATAGATGAGCACAACACTTCCCCTTGGATGCTCACTTTTATAATATTGTCTTATTAAAAACTTTCCTAAAGAAAACCCCATGTTTGGGAAAAATCCTTAGTGAAAGGAAAGAGTACAACTATTTTTTTAGGGATATGATTCTTCAGGAATCCAATTTTTCAGGATTCAAAGCGGTTGAGATTTACATTGCCTCATTAAAAACATTTCGAAGGAAAGACTCAATGAGAAAAAACATCATCGAAGAAAAAGATTATAATGCGCAAAGACATTTTTCAGGACGTCTCCATTGGCATCTTCAAGATTCTTGTATCTGCATGATGCTCCCCCTCAAAGCATTAAGAAAATATTACATTTAGTTCTTACATCAACTTAAATGAAAAATCATCCCCCAATAATACATTTGGTCATTACATCCCAACCTAAAAGTTATCACCATAAACATTTATATGTCTATCTGCTGAAGTCTTCTTATAACAATCTGATGTATTAACTTTTGAAATTTGAACTTTGTGAGAGATTTTGTGAAGAGATCTGCAAGGTTCTTTGAAGACTTGATCTGCTTTACATCAATCATCTTTTATGACTTATGGGAGTTCACAACTCCCCGTGATATGCTGAACTAGAGACATTGACCATACACATTCTCTATTTGTTTTATGAAGTGCCAATATCTCAGGATGATTGATCGATGTTGCACAATTATTTATTAGACTGATCTCCATGAAATATTTGCAAACTGTTAAGAAAAAAAATCATGTTTGTGATCTGCCCTTATGGGGATTAGATAAATAATCTGTGTCTGTATATCCAACAAGGTCAGAATATTCAAGATCTAGTGCATTGTGTACAAAAAAAAGAAGTGTGCATATTGCACTCAAATAAGGTACTTCAAGACCCAGAATATTTTTATTCAGCCGATATGGATCCTGATTAATTTCTAGTGACCTGACCACCATAGGTGTACTGAGTATATGACAATCACTCGTATTGAATTTCAACATATTTGGCTAAATGTAGTAAAATTCTAGTTTTACTGTGCTCGGTCGCTAGACCGAGACAAATTTTGTTTCATCAAAGTCTTTCATCTCAAATTCTTCCAAAGATAGGTAAAAGTTTTTTCAATCTCTGCAGGAGATCTGATCTATATAGATGGCTGCTATGACGAATCCTTTCATGAATTTCTTTATAAATATACACAAACATATAAGATCATTATTATATTCTCTAAACAAAATATTCACTAAGCATATTGTACCACATTCTTCCAGATAGTTTTAGTCCGTATATGGCTCGTTTTAATCTAATACAATGCTTTTTTGTAGACTTGGTTTCTAGTGATTTAAATCCTTCGGGGATTTATATATATATTTCACTGTCTAGGTTACCATATATGTATGTTTCAGAAACAACGAGACTTATTAGATACTTATATTTGATGATGTCTATGACTGGGGAATATGTTTCTTCATAATCTATTTCTGGTCTTTGCGAGATTCATTGGGCAACTAACCGTACTTTATACCTTTGGTTCTCATTATTTTCTTACAAACACCAATTTAAAACCCACATGGTTTATTCCTTTTGGGGTTTGTACTATAAGACCAAACACTCCATGTTTTACGAATGAATCAAGTTCCGCTTGAATCGCATCCTTTCATTTTGGCCAATCTTGTCTCTTTCGACATTCAAGGATTGTTTGTGGTTCAATGGTATCCTCATTTTCATCACCCTTTTTAATCTCTTCTGCTAGTGCATATGAGAAAATATCATCCATGGCAAATTATTTTCGATTCAAAGTTTCTTTTGAGTATGTATAAAACACAGATTTCTCATTATTGTTGGATATCGGTACCTCTGTCTCTGTCTCTTATTAGATCTGAGGCATATCCTCGACCGAAACAATATGCTTTGTTTTGAAGAAATAGAATCTTTGGTTCAATACATCTTCCAGACTATCATGAACTCTCTCTACAGGATATGTTACTTCAGGAGCATTCAGGTGTGTTATGTTATTCAAACTCCTCTTCGGGGAGCTGAAACTTTAGAAACTTTAGATCTTTTTTGATGTTGAATTGTTTCATTTGGTTCCTTTGAATATTTCGATAATTCACGACGTTCTTCTCGAATGAGACATTTATCTTTCTTTTCATCTCCGCCTAACAGCGAAAATATTATTCATCGAAATAGGATGCTCAACCTCTATTTCTAAGGATATACAAAATTTATTGAAGGTATGTGAGGTAAATTTAGCTGTATTGTGTAGTCTTATTGATTTGATAGCTTATTCATGAAAATTGGATGATTTGGGTCAATAGACTAGAAAATTGAGTTCTAATTGAAGCATCAAGTAATACATAAAGTTCTAAAAATGCAATATTTAATCAGTAAGGGCAAATAAAAAATTATGCATCAATAAATTCTAAAGAAATATTATTCCTAAATCATAAGTGTTAAAACATAGTTTCAAAAAATACCAACATAAGTCATAAAGTCTCATTGTGAAGTAGTGCAATGTTAAATAAATAAAACTAAGCTACTGATAATCCCCCAAAAAACCTGTCAAGTTTGTGTTTTCTTATTTCTAAAGACCCTCGCCAAGGAGGTCATCATTATCTATGTCAAGTGTGACATTTGCTTCAATCTTCTGGATTTTCTGATATTTGGTAATTGCTTCCTTTGATGCACGACAGATGCGTGACCAATGACCTTCACGCCTATACTTGAAGCGTGTATCATTTGGTCCTCTATCACTTGAAGGGGGCTGCTGTTGTCCTTGATTTTTATGATGCTTCTTCAGTTTCTTCTAATGTTCATTCTGTCTACCACTGCTGGAGTGACCACGCTTTCATCTTCCTTTGTAGCCACCTGTGCTGGAGTGACAATCTCGTCCACCTCCCCTTTCTCTGCCAGGACATCCTCTGCCTTTGTCATTACCTTTGGAATATCCATCACAGACATTCGCTTCAGGGAGTGCTAGTGGTCCAGTAAGCCTAGTGTTATTTCTTTTCATGAAGACTTTATTATTTTCCTCGGTAATTAGCAGCACAGAGATGAGTTCACAAATCTTAGAGAAATTTCGTTCTCTATACTGTTTTTGCAGCAGTACATTGGTGGCATAGAATGTGTGGAGGGTTTTGTCGATCATTTAATATTGGGTATTCGATTCTTCACACAACTCAAGCTTTAATTCAATGTTGAACATTGCTGAGTTGCATGCATATACCATCTTAAGTCCTGGTAGCAAGGATTGATCCATTCGTTCCTTCTTGTGGGACAATGATGGCTTTCTGATGGTCATATCTATCCTTCAGGGATTCCCACAGAGTTTTTGGATCCTCTATTGTGAGATACTCATTCTTCAAATTTGCATGAAGATGGCGACGTAAAAAAGTCTTCGTTTTGGCGTTGTCTGCAAGACTAATAAGCTTCTCTGCTGGAGGAATACTTAACATGTGTACCAGAGCCAGGGAACTAAGATGAAGCTTAACATCCAACTTTTAGTGAGGTAATTATTTTCGCTCACATCTAAGGCAGCAAACTCTAACTTTGTAAGATTTGACATCTGGGGATAAAAATATATATTATACTTGGGTACTTTTATATTTATTAAAAATTGTTTAGACATATGACTTCAGGTCTATGATAGTCGGATATGACAACCTTATTGCACAACTATATAAAGCATCTAATGAACGGAGAAAAACTACCTATATCCAGTAACTTGCGTTATACATCACAAGACTTAATTTATATTTAGGCCTAAAATCAAGAAATTATAGCTTTTAACATATGTTACGTTATAAAAAGATAATGTCCATGTGTCTACAAAAATCAAATTATGTGCTAAATAATTGAAAGTGCAGAAATATTAAAAGGCGAAAATATCATTTCTATTCATCTGAGCAATAGCTATCGACTAATATCAACAAGATTGCTTCCACTTATAGGAATGATACTTTGTTCTGAAACTACAAACTAACCATAGATAGATAGATCAATTGCTTTGCTCTAAAACCACACACTAAGATATCTTAATAAAAGGGAAAAAGGGGTATGAGCAACTTGCTCATTTAGTAAATAAACAATTGATGATGTGATATACATGTGATTGGACAATCTTTAAAAGGGTTAGTTGTCCAATGTATCACATGCATACCACATAATCAATTGCTTATTTACTAAATGAGCAAGTTGCTCATATCCCTTTTACCCTAATAAAAATATAAGTTGTCAACAATGCAAACCAGACCAAAGTACTAAGAAATAACCCACACACTCACACACTAAGTTGCCCAACTTTACTACACTGAAGGAAGATCATACTAAAAGATTCAAAGCATCAAGAAGAATAAGTTCATCCAAAAATCAAATTAATTGTAAAACATGGGTCTAGCTATGAGTCCAAGCCTAATTAATCCATTTATTTATCGCTGAATTAATTGAACATTGCTAATTATTATTAGTGGATGGAATCCAGTATCCACCGATTCCCATGTCATCAATTTCCAAAACAAAATATTATCATGATCATTTATACACAGGGACAATGATGATGAATGGGAAGTCTCAGTACTAATATGATTATGACGGACTAGGCAAAGAAATATGGTTACTAGGCAAAGAAAAAACAACAATACAAACAATGCATATCTTGTAGATGAACATATGTCTAATTAATAACAAGTTGTATGAATTATATATAAATAAAACAAATGATAAGCAAAATGAACACTACAGAATATACATGACGAAGATGAATTAATATGCACTAGGTTAGTAAAGGGAGATAGCATCAAGCACGCATGACACAACTATATTTCAAGACAGACTGAGAAGTTTTCACAACCCCTAAAGTATCAGGAAACCTAAGATTGACCAGTAACAAATTGTTTAGGCCATGCAGTATGTGTTGACTGTTAGTTTGGTGTGCACAAAACGTGTCCATAAATACTAATAAGTTTAAATTAAGTTGTTCAGATTTTCAGGTTAAAATAATATCAATAAGAGATTCAAAAGAGATTCAAGAATAAATAAAGAAAGAAAACAATAAAGAAGATAAGCAAATAAAGGAAAACAATAAAGAAAGATTGCATGATCAAGCAAAAAAAGAAGTTATTCAAAAAGAGCACATGTTGATTAGTGCCCAAGAAAGCTATTAAGACCAGTTGTTGCTATTCCTTATTTGTGAGATTTTATCTGTATTTGATTGATTGATGATTGCTTATTATATGGTAAAAATATAAAGTGGATTCGATATGAACGACACGATAACGGTCAACCGCATCGCAGTCGACTGTACTTCACAGCAATATAGTGAAGCAGTCGACCATTCATCTCTCGACTTTTTGTCAGAGAGATGAACGGTCGACTGCACCTAAATTGCGGTCGACCGTACTTTGCGTTGTTCACTCTTTTGGAATGTATCGTTTCTAATTTTGATTGATACACTTCATCGTCTATATAATTGGACAAACCCACTAAGTATTCTTCACCTATTACTTCTGAGAAAAATCTTCTGAACTAATCTTTCAACAATCAATCCGAGTGTGTGTGATAACTATTTGTATTCTTCAGCCAGGATCATTAAAGATCTTGAGCTTTTTCTTTTTCTTCCACTTCGGTGAGATTAACGGGACTTGTGTTAGAAGTCCTGTGGGTGTAATAAGTCTCTCGACCTGAATCCGAGAATCACTGTACAAGGATTTGAGTATAGTAGAACGCTTGTGGTGGAGAATTGCTACAAGTAGGTGGTGTGGACGTAGACCAGGGGGTCGAACCACATTATATCGTTCTGTCACTTGTGCTATCTGTGTTTTCTCTTCTTGTCTCTTTTTATTTACTCTGCACTTTACTTTAATTTTTTTAATTCTGCACAATCACCCTATTCAATCCCCCAGGGTAATTAACAGTGGTATCAGAGTGAGGTGCTTATCAAAAGCTTAGAAGCTTAAGCAAAAGGTCTAATGGACGAAATCCCTCCTCCAAAAAACTTGTACTCATCGGAGCCATTCATCTCCAATGGACAAGTCTAACACGCTCACCATATTTTGATGGAAAATGCTATGATGTTTGGAAAGTTCGTATGTCTCATTTCTTATAGATGCTTGGAGAAAAAGTATGGAATATGTGCATCAACAAAATTGAGATTCCTGTCAGCGATGGAAAGAGTGCCTTCAATAAAACTGAACTAGCATTGAAAATTGCAAATTCCATGGCTATGACAGCACTCTATGCAGGGTTGAACAATGAAGAATTAATGTGATGCGGGCGAAATTGTAAGACATCATACGAAATTTAGAACAACATGCTGAAACGGCATGAGGGAACCGCCTCTGAGGTAAAAGCTAAAGTAAATTTATGTTTTTATAAGTTTGATATTTTTCGTATGTTGTCAGGAGAAAATGTAGATCATATGCTTGTTCATTTCGATATCATTGCACACGAGCTTGGGAGCCTAGGGAAGGAGTTGGATGATGACTGAAAGGTCGGAAAACTTATAAGCTGTCTCACGCCCGAGTGAGATGTAAAAGCTGCTGCAACGAGAGAAACCCTTGAGGAAAAGGAATTCGATTACTATACATTCCAAGAAAAGCTGAAGACATACGAGATGGAGATAACAGAAACTAAAAGATACAGGCAGAACATCGGGATTAAACAAAAAATCGAAGAAAGGACCATTGCCCTAAAAGTTGAGAAATCACGTCTATCAAAATCAGAATCAGACCATGAAGAATCAGACGAAGATTTCATACGGCTAACTAAACAATTCTGTAAGCATCTCAAACGCAAAAAGTACAACAAGTCACAAGGAGAAAGAGACAGACAAAAATGTTATGTGCTACAAATGCAACAAGCCAGGACATATACGCCCAAACTGTCCCCTATTGAATGGTAGGAACAAAGATTATCATCACTCCAATTCAGGATTGAGAAAGAAGGTGTTAAAGGAAACGTGGCTAGACTCAGATTTAAGTGAAGATGAGAAATATCACAACAATGTCGGCTTCATGGCTCTTGAGAATGGTGAGGTGCAATCACCATCTCAAGAAGAGGTAATCGAAGAACCCACTTATGATGAGTTAGTAGATATGTGTAATGGATTAAAAGATTATGTTAAGAAATTGAGTCGTGAACTAAGACAGTATAAACAAATTCCAAATGAATCTCATGACTCTTGCATCGCTAAAAATTAAAAACTGAAAAATAAAAATTCCTTGATCATGGAGAAATTCGAGTCATTTAGAGAAGATCATGATGTATTTCTAGAGGAAAATGAACTCTTAAAACAGCTAATTCAAGAATCCTTAACAACACATGATGAACACTTGAGAGAAATTCATGAGAAATCTGTTTATATTGCTAAGCTCACTGATGATTTAAAAGAATGTAAAAGAAAAATTGATGAGGTAGTGGAAGGTTGTAATGAAGCTCTTGAGCAAATTGGATACTTGATGCTACCCTAGACACTCTTCATTGGAACACTAAAGATGATGAGATGACTAGGAAAAGACTTTGTAAAAGAGTAATTGAGTTCGAGAAAATTGTTGAAAAAATATGAAGGACTCAGTTACCTTATTACAAAGAATTCAAGATCTTATCATGATAATCGAGGGCTTGGTTACAATGAGCCAATACAACATAAAAAATCTAAGTAATCTTGTCATACACATATGCATAGCCACCAAAATAGTTACAAACCAACACACAATTATGCATATGTGCATGATCCAAAGTATAATCGCATTACTTGTCACTATTGTTGTAGATTAGGACATATTTCTTATAATTGTGCTTTAAAAAGGAATACTAACTTCGTTTGGATAAAGAAGAATACAAGTGCAGGAACAGTACCTACTTGGATACATACTAATCGTAATGTAGGTACATCAATGCACTTCACCTAAAGATCGGTAGCACCTTGATAGTGGATGCCTAAAGCTCATGATGGATGGAAACAACACTTTTGCATCACTATCAAGAAAAGAAAAGAGAAGATCATATTTTTTTAAGGCAAAACAATTTTAGTTTAATTCTTTGTCTGGTAAGCAAATTTAAACTCATTTAATTCATAACTTGCTGATATTTTTACTAAACCTTTAGATGAAAAACGATTTTATTTTTTGAAAGGAGAATTGAATGTTATTGATATTTTTGCTTTAAATTGGGTTTTTGTCGACTGGATGGGCAACTGTACGCCTGTGGAGGTGTTCGGTCGACTGGGGCACTCTCGACCTTCGTTTGATTTTATGCTTCTTTTCAAAAATTGGCTTTCAATATGAACGGTCGACCGGTCCGCTCTTTGTCTTTCATTTTATTTTTATAGGGTGTGCGGTCGACCGTACGGTCGACCGGTTTGCTCTCAGGTTGATTCTTTATCTTATATGCTCAACTGGTTTTGTGGTCGACCGGTTCTTTTTCTTGGTTTTTCATTTTGAGTCTTACGAACTTTCTCTTCACCATTTTCTATAATATTGTGATCGAAATACTTCTTCTGTTCTATGCCTTGCATCTGTCTGGGGAAAAACTCAAATCTATGATACCAAGAAGAGCTCTCCCTATATATCAAAGAGTTTCGCTATCAACGATATCATGTAAGTGGATTTTCCTCTACTTTAAAAAATTATTACATTTTCCAAATTCATCTCATGCTTTATCATGTTTCCCAAATTAACCTCTTGTTTTGCTTAATGAATGTTCTTTTCACTTACAAATGGCTTTTGGGGGAGTATGTTACATACTTAACTTATGCTTGTCTTTTGCCCCCTCTTGGTGTGTTCCAAAAAGGGGCAGAATATTTTTATGAATGTTTTTAACTGAAAATAAATATAATATTTAATATTATTATTTCTTCTTCATATATCTTCTATGAAAATATTCTGTATAACAGGAAGTATTGAATTAAAAGGGAGTATTTACAAATCTCTCTTGATCTTTATCTATAAAAATCTATATTACAGGAAGTACTAAATTCAGGGGGAGTATTTATATGACTTATTGTTTTATTTTTACTTTCAACATTTAAAGCCATGTTTTGTTCACACTAAAAGGGAGAGATTGTTGATTCTTAGTTTGGTGTGCACAAAAGTGTCTATAAATACTAATAAATTTAAATTAAGTTGTTCAGATTTTCAGGTTAAAATAATATCAATAAGAGATTCAAAAGAGATTTAAGAATAAGCAAAGATAAAGAAAATAAGCAAAGAAGGAAAACAATAAAGAAAGATTGCAAGATCAAGCAAAAGAAGAAGTTATTCAAAAAGAACACATGTTGATTAGTGCTCAAGAAAGCTATCAAGACCAGTTGTTGCTATTCCTTATTTGTGAAATTTTATCTGTATTTGATTGATTGATGATTGATTATTATATGGTAAAAATATAAAGTGGATTCGTTATGAACAACACGATAACGGTCGACCGCACCTCATGTCGGTTGACCGCATCGCAGTCGACTGTACTTCACAGCAATATAGTGAAGCAGTCGACCATTCATCTCTCGACTTTTTTTCAGAGAGATGAACGGTCGACTGCACCTAACTTGCGGTCGACCGTACTTTGCGTTGTTCACTCTTTTGGAATGTATCATTTCTAATTTTGATTGATACACTTCCTCGTCTATATAATTGGACAAACCCACTAAGTATTCTTCACCTATTACTTCTGAGAAAAATCTTCTGAACTAATCTTTCAACAATCAATCCGAGTGTGTGTGATAACTATTTGTATTCTTCAGCCAGGATCATTAAAGATCTTGAGCCTTTTCTTTTTCTTCCACTTCGGTGAGATTGACGGGACTTGTGTTAGAAATCCTGTGGGTGTAATAAGCCTCTCGGCCTGAATCCGAGAATCACTGTATAAGGGTTTGAGTATAGTAGAACGCTTGTGGCGGAGAATTGCTACAAGTAGGTGGTGTGGACGTAGCCCAGGGGGTCGAACCACGTTATATCATTGTGTCACTTGTGCTATCTGTATTTGCTCTTCTTGTCTCTTTTTATTTACTCTGCACTTTACTTTATTTTTTTTAATTCTGCACAATCACCCTATTCGTCCCCTAGGATAATTAACAGTATGCAAATAGTATTACAACTCCCTGTATCCTGTCAAGAACTATTTCACAAATAACCAACATATAATTCATTACTTCACATAAGTCATGATCATTTCAATTGTTATAGAATAACCTAATGCATCTCTGTTCGATTACTTCGATATTAAACATATAATACAAGTAAGTAGCTCGACATTTTTCCCAACTAAAATAATCATACAATTGGTTGAGCTGTACTTACATATGTATCTCTACAATGGCTATACAGAAGTGTTGGAAAATTTTGACTCCAAAAATAATAGTATATAACGGAAGTTAAGAATTGCCAGAATTTTTCCCCAAACTGTCCCTATTTTTGAAAGTTTTTTTCAAACTACCCTACTTTTAAAAAAAAAAAATCAAGACACCATACTCGCTTTCTGAAAAAGAGAGTTTAGGATAAATCCAATCGTTTTTTCAGAAAGCGAGTGTGAGGCTTTGATTTTTACTTGCCTATACTCACTTTCTCAAAAAGCAAGAAAATTTATCCCACACTCGTTTTTTGTCGATTGGGCCTTTTTAGCCCCCACGCTCGAAAACCAGATCTCATTTTCTCTTTCACTCTCTATCTTCCTCCTCCTCTTCTAACTCCGAAACCCTAACTCATCTCTCATCTCATTTTCGTCCATTAACCTCAAAAAATCATCGATTAACCCATAAAATCCTCGCATTTATCATCTTGTTTCGATTTTTCACTTCTCTCATCTACATATCTCATCTCGATTAACTCAAAAACCCTAAATTCCATTATCCAAGAGTTCGTTCATTTTCGAATTTGGGGATAAAGAGTACGGTTGAAGGAGCTTCTTCGACATCCTATTCAGTATCTACATATTCAATTACCCTACTTTAACGGTATATTTCTCATACTTTTGCAATTTTTTAATTTCGTGTTTTTTTTGAAGCATTAACATTTTATTTGTTTTAAATCACCAAAAATCACCCAATTTTTTTGGTATAGTTAATAACATTGTATGTTTGTTTATAAGTGTGTTATAAATTTTTGAGTATATGTAGGTATATAGTATATTCCATTTTGAGTATATGTATGTATACAGTGTAAACATTGGATATATATATGTAGATATATGTATGTTATATATTTTTGGTATAGTTAATAACAATTTGTTTAAGTTGTAGTGTACTCTCGGTTATTATAAACGGCACGCACGATAGGTAATGTGGAGGAAGGATCGAGTAGTAGACCTCCAAATACTTGAGGCGAGGGACCACATATTTCTTTTGGCCCACCTCCTCGCGATAGACGTGGTCGTGGTCGTGGTGGTACCGAACGTACTAATGTAAGTAAATAATTATTTTTATTCGATTAGTTTGATTATCATACAATAAAGTTTAATATCGGTCTATTAATTTAAATGTTATTATTGTGTAGGTCTCAACTAATCCTTCTTCATCAGCCCATTCTTCATCATCTTATGTTCCTCCTAGAGGTCCTGGTCCCCTCGACCCTACACTGCTTACTCTCCAATCGCAACACAGTTCGAAGGACATGTGGGAAGGCAAATCTAAGGAGTGTACATTTAGGGAGGGTCATCCACTTTCTATGCACCCACGGATTCATGAGATTCTACAGGACTGCGGTTTATGTGGTATTGGAATAATGAGCTTCATCAAATATAATCGTCCTCTTCTTATCGCACTTCTTGGGAGATGGCGGCCTGAAACCCATACCTTCCACCTGCCAATTGGGGAGATGACCGTAACACTGCAGGACGTCTCCGTACTAACCGGTCTTTCAGTCGATGGGCAGGCAGTGACCGGTACGATGGACTTTGAGCCGGTATATCTAGTGGAACAATACCTTGGTGTTCAAGTCGAAACTGGGAGCAGTAAATGGAAAGTTCGTTCGCTTGAAGTGGTTGAAGGAGACTTTCAAAGATAGATTGAATGAAGATTCCATTCAGACCGAGATTGAGTACTATTGCAGGGCGTACATCTTGACACTGTTTGGTGGTGTGATGTTCCCGAATTCAACTGGTCATTCGGTGTCATTGATGTACCTGCCATTGATTGCTGATCTGGGAAGAGTCGGACAGTACAGTTGGGGTAGTACTGCATTGGCGTCTCTGTATAGGAGTTTGTGTAACTGAAATCTTGGTTCGGTGCAGATCAATGGACCAATGATCTTACTTCAAGTTTGGAGTTGGGAGCATATTCATGTTGGTCGGCCCGTAGTGCGTAGACAATCACCCAATTGGATCCATCTCCCCGAGGACCCACACATGTTACCTCCGCTCGGTGTTTACTGGTCCGACAATCTTACATGGACGGCCAACCTTGATAGATGCCTGACGTACTTTCGAGATGAATTGGATAGGTTGGCCAGACTTGGACTATGGCTAAAAAATGTGCTGCTGTGTTGAGGAGTAATGTCACGGAACGGATGAAAGACTTTGCACGCAAGATGATTACGTCGTGTTGTGCACAAGCCGATGTTGTGGGCAAGGGAGCAACTTTAGATGCTATACTAACTACTCATGCACATTGAACCAGTTAGCGTGGTGTTCGTCGTAAGAAAGTTGTCCATAGACCCCCACGTCGCCCGAGCAACGACTCCGAAGAAAAAGCTAAAGGGGATGAGATTGAAGAAAACGTTGAAGGGACACAACATGAGATTGAAGAGGAAGCGATTCCCTTTTCCGGTGTCACCCAGGTCACTCTACATCGTGGTAAAAGGCAACGGAGACCCCCCCTCCACTTTCTTTACACCCGATCCGTGAACCAATTTTGGCATTAATGTTTCAATGTTTTGTAATGTATCTTTCAATGTTGTGGGCAAATATGTATAAATTTTGGGATGTGTTGTGAACTTTTATAATTTTGGAATGTGGAAAAGCAATGTACTTTCGTATGGAGTGTGTGAGTGTGATTGTTTCATTGTTTTAATGTTTTGAATGTTTGTGTTCTATGATTGATTGTGATTGTTTCGATTTTGAAGTGGAATGTGAAGTGGAATGCGAAATGGGAATTGCAACATTGTATACAGGGCATGTTGCATATGTAATTTGAAGTGGAAGGTTTTTTGCCTAAACTCGCTTTCTCAGAAAGCAAGTCTGGTATTAACCTCCTCGCTTTCTGGGAAAGCGAGTCTTGAGTATATACAAGTTGTTTCACAACAGATCAAAGACTCGCTTTTTCAGAAAGCGAGTGTAGGCTAAACCTTCTTGCTTTCTGAGAAAGCTCGTCTCTGGAAAATTCTCTACTCCACAGTCGCTTTCTCAGAAAGCGAGGAGGTTTAGACTACACTCGCTTTCTGAAAAGCGAGTGTAGGTGAAATTTCATCGCTTTCTGAGAAAGCGAGTTTAGGGGAAAAAATTACACTTCAATCTACATATGCGGTCTGTCGTGTACTTTTATGCAGTTTGCCATGTATTTTTGGGTTAATCGAGGAAAAGGAAATGAGAGATGTTAGGGTTTCGGTCTAGAAGAGGAAGAGGAAGAAAGACAGTTGAAAGATAAAGTGAGATTGAAATTGAGATATGGTGGCTAAAAAAGCCCCAAACGATACTCGTTGTTCAAAAAGTGTGTGGGAATAATCCCATCGCTTTTTGAGACATCGAGTCTAGGCTAGTGAAAAACGAAGTCTCACACTTGCTTTCTGAAAAAGCGATGGAGTTTTTCTCACACTCGCTTTTTCAGAAAAGGAATAGAGCATTTTGAAAATTTTTAAAAAAGTGGGACAATTTGTGAAAAATTTTCAAAAAGTGGGACAGTTTGGGAAAAAATTCGAATTGCCATGTACGAAGTCTCCATGAATTGTCAGTGTCTGACATGTGCCTCAATACGGGGTTCAAACTCATGACATTTTCCCCTTTAAAAAATGTGCTACACATATTTAAAGAGATTAAGAAAAAAAGGCAATATCAATTTGGTATCTGCATACTAGATAATCAATAAGAGCATCCACAATGGAGTTTTCTATTTTTTAGCATAATGAGAAGTATAAGAATAGAATAGATGTGAACTTGTGCAATGGTGTATTCTCATATTTTAGAAGGACACACCATGATGTCTCGTCCTAGTGTTTTTAAAAAAAAAAAAAAAAAAAAAATCAAAACCCATGGGACACAACATGATGTTGTGTCCGAGAGCTTCTCTGATAAAACGGGACATCTTGTCCCGTTTGAGGTGGTTCTCATAATTTTTTTTTATATTTTATTGGGAAGGACGATACATCATGTATCGTCCGACCCATTTAAAAAAAAATAAAATAAAATTTACGGGACGAGACATCATGTATCATCCGACTTTGGAACGATAAAAGATGTTTCGTCTTCTATATTGCTATATTCGCAAGCCCACTTCTCAAATATGAGAATGGACTGTAAATCGTTTGCTATTTTATGATAAAATAGCAAACGACTGCAGCGCTCCATTCTCATATTATTCTCATAATATGAGAATATGAAAATTATAGCATACGACTGTGGATGCTCTAATATGGTATCCATACTTTTTCAAGCCTTATCAAAATAAGACGAAAAGGATAAAAGTTATGTATAGATTGGACAATCTGATTTGCTTGATTTGCTCCCCTTTGGATCAATTTTCCACCTTATGCTGAATTAACCCGATACAAACATTACCATGAGCAGGTGGTCCAATAAATTAGATTATCTCCACTAGTTTGATTATTTTACAGAAAAAAAAGGGTCTAAAAAATCATAAAATTTACCCACTTTCCAAGTGACCTCTATCATGCATGTTTATCACACATCTTCAATCTCTATCTGACGTACCAATTCAAAGCCACAAGATGGAAATTGATGATCAATATCCGTATGATCAGGAAATCAAATTAGGTTCGAGCTAGTTTAAAGGAAAACCCCAAAATTGAAATCGAAAACTGTAAGTCCTATTTTCAGATTTTATTGTATTTTGCATTCTTTTGATTATTGTATTTGAATTCATTTGTTATAGTGTATTTTGTCTTTTCTTGGGTTCTTTTGTTCTCACTTGATCAATCTGTATTTTTTTGGCTGAATTCTGTTCTCTTTACAATTTCGCTCTTTCTATTTTGAGTCTGACTTGTTCTCCTTTGTGTCTCATTGCATTTATTTGCCTCTTTTTGGAGCCAAAACTGTTACCCAAAACCCACAAAATCTCAACCCAAAACCCTATTGTCTAATCCCTATAAATACCTCTTAATTAAACCCTAATTATTATTCCCCTCTCTCTCCTCTGTCGTTTCTCTCTCCCCGATCCCTATTCTTTTCTCTTCTCTGTTTCCAAACACCCCAAACCCAAACCGTAAACCCCTCGACCCCATCACCCTATACCCCGATTGCCTTCCATCGTCACCATCTTCATCGTCCCCTCATCCGCTCGACCTCGCCGTCATCGTCGCGTCTCCCGTGTCCTCGCCATTATCCGTCGAAACCCAACCACCGAAGCTTTCCCATCACCGTAACTCCTCGCCGTCGCCCTACCCATCGTCGTGTTCCTCACCATTGCATTCTTCATCCCTCGCCGCTCCACTGAGTCCCCTAGCATCGTCGTTCGTGTCCCCAAAGTAGAGCGCCGTCGTTCCCCTGTTTTCGACCGAGAGAACAGAGCCTTCGTTCTTCGCCGTGTGTGTCGTCGCCGTCGTTGCTTCCCGACCGTGGTACCGACGTCGCTCCGCCACCGCAGCCGCCCCGTCGCAGTCGAAGCACCGCGCCATCCGCCGATCAATCTCTCTCTCTCTCTCTCTGTGTCGTGAGGTAGGAGACGAGATCCTATTAGGCACTTTTAGTGTTTTGTGTTTTGGCACATCGGATCCGCTTTTGGTGTTCCGTGTTCTGGTCAGATCCGGTGTGAGGATTCTTCGCTATTGCTTCCTTGTTTGCTTGGGATTTCTTTGCCGTAGTTTGCACGTGTTTTTGGGAGTTCGCCCAGGATTCTGATCCAGTTATTCCTATTTAATTATATCTGCAATAACAGTCAAGTCTCTTCTTGAACCCTTTTTATTGTTTGTGTTCAAGATTATTTGATCTCCTGCAAGTAGATTCTGTCCATTTTATTATCAAAATAGCTTTTGACAATTCCGTTAAGATTATCGAGGGTTTACACGAGCTAACTCGAAGTACTCTTAACATCGTGCTATCTCTTCGATCTAAACCTAGTCCCCATTGTTTCATGCATTTGCACACTAAATAACTAGATTCATGCATAGAACTGCTTGATAGATTGGACATTGAAATTGTATGTGTTAAATTGAAGTTGCTCGATGAATTGAAACCATGACCGTGATAAATGTATCTTAGACCTTAGAAATGTACATGTTGACACCTAGGATTGCTTTGATTACCAATCTGCATGTTATATGTGATCGTATGAATTATTTGTTATCTTTTCATGTTAAGTTGAATTCTGGACTGATGTGTGTTTCACTTTGAATCAGATTTTTAGCCATGCTAATGACATAATTTGAAGAAACTTACTGAACATAAAACGTAGCCCTTGATATCTAGATAACTTTTTCCTAGTCTGGATTTAAATTCCAATTTGTCATCTATTATATATAATCACCTTACTGCAACTGTGTTGTGTTAGTAATTCCAGATTCATAATTTCGTGTGTATCCTGCTGTTTCTGATTTTATTTGACCCTGTTAACAGTAAAATAAAAATCTGAAATAAATTAGGCTGGACCTAGACCTGTATAGCTACTGTCTTGAATTTTTGTAGATTTTATTAATGAGTTCTCTGACCCGAAATAATTAGTAGAACATAACCTACTGCATGCTGACTGAACATAAAACCTGATTTGAATAGAGTTTTCTCCTAGTTCCTGTGTCTTTTATATGTCTTAACTATACTCACTGGAACCGTGTAGAAGTCTACTTTCCAGATCTTCTGGCGGATTTAGATTTACTATTGTGTAGTGACCACAATTCATATTTTGGTACAGCAAGGTCATGCTGTCCTGATTTTGTGAAATGTGTTTATATGATGTGTTTGCTTCATGCTTTGTCTGTAGCGCATAGAATTAGTCACACATAGTAATATACAACATCGAAACCCTCTTGCATGCTCACATAGGATGAAAATAAACTATTAACAAGCCGGGATATTATGGGTATACTTGGTAGTGAACAATCGGGAAATGTACTCGGTAAGGCCTTCTCGCTTGCACGAACACTTGACATAGAAGGAGGAGCATTGATTGCAATGATAGATTGATGATTCTTGCACGTAAATTCTTTTTATCAATGTCGATTACACGAACCGTGAATTCACCATCGGTCTAAAACGATCACTGTGCTTGCGCAGAACCTGTAGTACGTGCACTAGATAGACTAATAAAATACTTAACAACCTGCATACTTGATCTTGTATTGAACTTGACTTGACATCACGCATCTCATATGTGGTTATTGTACACTTTTGATATTATTGCCTACTCTTTGTTTTGTTCTTTGTATTTGACCATGTTCCTTTCCTTTGATATTCATGCTTTCCTATTATCTTTTGTTTTCTCTACTTGCTGCCCACGACTTGCTCTAAGGACACTCTTTTCTTTCTTTTTAGATCAAGATTTTTCAGGTACTGAAGGATCTGTTTCCGAAGGAATTGGTGAGCAACATTTCTAGTGTTGGATCCAGTCTCCACTGCGTAGTTTTATTGCTGCTAGATTTATTTTCTGAACATTGTTATAACTTGTACTTTGTTTTGGGCTCTATGATCCGTAGTTTGTTTTGATCCCAGATGTTGGATATTTATACTGTTGGATTATTTCATTTATTATTGAAAATTTATCTTTGTTTCATGTGGTTATATTTCTTGCGTGGTTGTATTTTGTTGTTCTTATTGCTGAGTTAGTCTGGTACAGCTTATGGATGATATTCACATCATTCGCTGGGCCTACGTTACGTACTTGTGTTCCGTATTTTAGGAAGTGGGCCGTGACAAAAACCCTAATAGGCAGCTGGTTTAATGTCAAACTATGAACAATCAATTTCCATAATATGAACAATCATCAATACATGTCAATCTATGAACAATCAAAACAAACAAAACAAACCATACCCTAGACTGCCGTCCAAACCATTTCTTAATCAAACATGGTAGAAAAATCATATTTTGATATAGTAATAAACCCTAGATTACGAATGTGGATTTTTTAAAATTTAATATTTATTTATTGAGAGATTAAGATGATACTTTCTTGAGAGAAAGAGAAGAGGCTTGCATACCTATCTTCAAAGCGTCGTGTTGATAATGTGTTATGAAAGAAAGAGATAGAGAGGTATACTCAGGTGGGCTTGAGCCGTCACCTTTGTAGCTGGACATCCACCTAACACTACAACTAAAATACACTACCCCGGCATTTATACTCCGGCGTTTGGATACAAATGCGGGGTAGACTTCTGGCCCCCGAAGTTAAAAAATAAAACCCAATCTACCCCGGCGTTTAAAAAAAAGCCCAAATAACTGAGATATTTTATGCTGTTCTCCCAAAAAAAATCAACACACAAAAAAAATATTACTTTCCCCCAAAAAATTTCGCTCTTCCGCTCAAATCGAAACCCTATCTCCGATGTCCCCCACCGTCTTCCACATCCAACCTTGCTCAATCTCTCTCCGACCGTCTCATTCCCGAACCCCGGACACCACCACCGCTCTTGCCGTCTCCCTCCCCCGTCGTCCCCCACTGTCTCCCTTCCCCCACTGTCGTCTCCCGCAGTCCCCTGCCGTCTACCACCGTCGACGACCTCAGATTATTATGGTAAAAATAAATTTAATGTTAATTTTAAGGTTTTAGGGTTTTAGGGTTAATTCTATTTTGGGATTTGTTAGTTTTAGGGTTTCTTTAGGAAAATTTTGATTCAATTGATATGATTTTGATTCAGTCGGATCTCAAGGAGTTGGGAATGGCTGCGAAGAAATTGGCGAACCATGCCATCATTTTAGGAAGCGAGTTGGGATTTGGAACCACCTTCTTGAAATTCCTATGAAGCTGCAATGTGAGCTCTCTCTCTCTCTCTCTCTCTCTCTCTCTCTCTTCATTAGCTTTGAGATCTTCGTAAATTACTTGTGAGTTGATTTTTTATATGAATGTTTACTCCTACTTGGTAGTGATCACTTGTTCAAATATTTGTTTGTTGGAAGAGTATGAGTATTGAGTTTGTGGTTCTGCGAAACTTGCCCAATATTTAGAGGACTATTGAAATTTTACTTTGTACGTAGCGTGCCAGAACTGGCGTGACAATATGATCACTATAAGCCTTTATTTGATTTTTGCTGCAATGTGTAGGATTTCATGGTTCATTTGATTTTTTTTTAAATTTTTTATTGCAACTAAAATATGTTGGAATATGTCTCTTTACAGAGTTAGAGATTTTCTCATATTTGGATGCAAACGGAGTGAAGTTTGTGCACATGGACTTATGGACCCATCGTCTCAATTGCCTCCTTCAAAGTTCATTTTGATCGAAACCACTAACTTTTGGTACCCCTAATTTTTTGATCGAAACCACTAAACTTTACTCTGTTTCATTGATCAGTGATAAGCTGAAACATAGTAGCTACTAATAGTATTTCACTACATTTGTTTCATCAATCTTAATCTAAAATATACCAGGGCTTCAGCTCAAGTACTGTTATTGGATTAGGAGTACCATTTCCGAGTGAGGAATTCATAAGAAAGTAGTAGTAAAAAGGATCATGTTACATTCTAGCCCCTTCTTTTATTGTTAAGTTTAGAATGCATATTTACTTGTTGTAGTTCTTTGAACACAAATTATTCAAACTTACAGAAACTTTGTTTCTATTTAATGTATTGTGTTCAACTGCAGATATTTGTTGGTATTGGATCGGACAAACTGGAGGACAAACATAACCTCTCTTTTGGTTCCTTACATCTTCTTCAGTCTTCCTTCAATTTTAGTCTCAAATTTGAGGTTTGTTTCCAACACCACCATATCACTTGGCCCTTTGCATTTATTCTGATTGTGTTGAATGTTTTTACCTATAATGTGCAAAAATACTTCTTATTTTCTACAGAGGTGAGGCAGGCAAATGGATCACGTTCGTTGCCATTGTTTTGCGTCTCTTTTTTCCTAAGCACTTCCCAGGTTCATTTCCTAATCAAATACCTCTTTTTCCAAAGGAACATTTTTTGTAGTTCGAACTAAATTAAGTGAACAAGTATGGCATATATATAGAGATATACGAATTTTATTATGTACATCCATTATTTTTAATTTTCATTTTTTATAGCATAATTCAGTAACATTAAAGTATAGACCCAATGAAGTTCCAACTACTAGAGTCTAGAGATGGACATATAACACATTTACACAAGAAACGGTGACCCAAAATACAGAACCACTCACATTTGCTAAAGCACATGCTTTTGAACAAAATACAGAACCACTCTCAGATAGTTTGAAGAATGACTACCTAACATGAAAATTAAGATTAATTTTCAAACACATGTATTGACATAACTGCCATTGTTTTTGCAGACTGGTTGGAAATGCCTGGATCATTGATTCTTTTGCTGGTAGTTCCGCCCAACTTGTTTGCTCACACAGTCAGAAATGGCATCATCGGCACGATCATCTGCCTGATCATTGCCTGCTACTTGCTCCAAGAGCACATCCGAGCATCGGGTGGTTTCAGGAATGCCTTCACTAAGAAAAGGGCATATCAAACACAGTGAGGATCGTTCTCATAATGGTTTACCCAGTCTGGCGCTTGGTTCTCTTCTTTCTCTAGATAATAATGCATCACTTTATTTCGCTTGTGGCGATTGTTTTGTCTGATTGTTGTGTGATTATTGTTCGTAAAGACTATAGTATATGTTTGATTGTAAGCTAGGCTGCAGTTTTCAAGACTTATTTATTTATTTTTTAAATTATATACCTATCCTGGCGTTTTTACAAACGTCGGGGTAGATTTTATCCAAAATTAAAAAGCCTACGCCAACGTTTTACAAACGCCGGGGTAGGTGTTGTCCGGAAAAAAAACTCCAAACTAAAAGACCTCTACGCCGGCGGTTTTAAAACGCCGGTGTAGGTATGTACCTATACCAGTGTTTGCTAAAAATGTCGGTATAGACCAATACTCTACCGCGACGCTCGATTCCCTGGCGTATATAGCGGCATTTTAATAACCGCCGGTATGAGCTACACTGACGTTTATAAACGCCGGGGAATCCACACAAAAAAATGCTGGTGTAGAAGTTTATTGTTATGGTGTAATAGGTGGTCACGATTTTACAACAATATTAAGTTTTAGAATATTTGTAGCAACACTTTTCTTTTTTGGGTTTTTTGCACAACTACCACACACAAAATTTAATATTGTAATAACACTATTCAAAATTTTGTATTTGTGCTAACACCACCCACAATATAACATCACCCGATTTAAAATCAAGATTTTAATCATAGTTAAGTTAACCTATGATTGCTTTAAGACGAAAATACCCCTCTCACTTAGTTAACCTAAATATAGTTTCTCTCTTTCCATGTCTGACAAGTTCATTCTCGAATCGAGTTCCCATTCGACGTGATTGCAACATCTCTCTGTAGGTCATTCCAGCATGACAACCATAAAATTTCAACTTTTTGTTCTCTGCACTGTAATTGTTTGTACTAGACATGGAAGACCACAATCACAATATTTATCCCTTATTTTACTTGTGTTAGGTTTTGTGAGAAATTAACAATTGGGAGTTAGGGTTAATATCTAGATCTAAGTTGCTTGAGATATTCACCCCAGGTATCAAAATTGGAATACCTAGACTGCTATCACAAGCCAGTATTTATTTCTAAATACTAGTTTGGGTGCTGGGTTCTCAACCCACTCAACCCGCATTCCGATAACCATACAATTAGTACGTGCAACACACGTATTACCCATAGAAAAATATTACACATAATATTGTTCATATAGTGAGAATATACCTATATATCCAACAATCTCCTCCTATATTCTCAATATATAGACGTACTGGATTATCTCTTCAGTTCAACATGAAGCTGACTGGCTGATAGCAGTCTTAAAATAGAATAAATGCATCACTCAATATACGGTTCATAAGGACTAAATCAATTATAAATCTGAATAGTTCAAATAGACTAAACCAAAATAGTTAAATAGTTTCCAAACCATATCACAACAGAATAGTTCACAATGACTAAACCAACTGGAATAATCTGTCATAGTCACAAAATCAAACAAAGCAAATAAACTTCAAGAACAAAATATGAGTTTTAAGCTCATGAACACAAGAGTCTTAAACTCAACAGAAGTTTTACCAAGCAAGTGACTAATTTATTCTTGAAAGAAATAAACTGAAACTCTATCTTTGCACACTGTTTTATGTTTACTCCTCCATTTTGAGCAAATCAATATTTTTGATATCTATGTTGACAGATTCAACTCCTCCATCTTTGTTAGCTTATTGAAAACAAGAATATCAAGAAATACATCTCTAAAAATTCCAACGAATTTCACAAAATATCTAGTTCCACAAAAGAACTTAGTACAATTTATAATTAGCTTAGCAAAAATGTAATGCAAGCATCACAATCAAGTTTCTTTAACTAAATAAAGAACAAGAACTATACTATGTTTCATATTGGAATGATAGAACAGTCAAATCAATTATGGTTAATTCTTAATCATCAAAATTGGAATGAAACAAGAATCCATAAAAGAGATATATCATCAAAATTGGAATGATATAACGACATTCTAAACATTGGAAACACATTGACAAGTTTTCATGTTTCGTATTGGAATAATATGATTATTCTAAGTGAATTTCCTAGATATATAATATCATCAAAATTGGAATGACATTATATATTTGTGGAATTTATGTGGAATCATCAAAATTATCTAAAACATGTCGGTTGCCTAAAATTGATGCTTAAGTTTGAACTTCTCTATGGCTCCAATTGGATTCTAAATTTCAAAAAAATTAGGATATTAAAGTTTTTTTACTCAATAGCTTTTAACTCCATTTCCCCCACAGTATTGATAATTAGATCACTTTCGAGTCTCTTAGCAAGAGTATTAGCCATATTTTATTTTAATTGTACTATAATTATGAGAAAGTTCAACTAGGCTTCTTTCAGCCTTAATATACTCCTCTTACTATTATACAGTGAGTTATGAGCTACAATGCATTATAGCTTGATAATCGCATAACATAATTAGAGAGTTACTTAAACTTCTTAATGGATGACTAGCAACAAGTTCTTCAATCCACTTAGCCTCTTCCCCTGTAGAGGATAACACATAGAGGTCTGATTTCATGGATGATAGCACAGTACCTGTTTGCCTTTTAATTTCCATAGCATTTCTGTTTCTCCTAGTGTAAACACATATCTACTAGTCTTCGACTTTCACTAAATTCTGAGCATTATAATGCATCAGATCAGCCATTCATTCGAAGAATGACTAGAGTAGCACAAAGCAAACTCTTGAATACGACTCAGGTATCTCATTAGCCTTTTAAGGGTACTCAAATGTGTATGAGATTATTAGTGAATCTGCAGATCATACATACCTCAATGGCTATGTCTATTCTAGTGCAGATTTTTGTATATATGAGACTGTCAATTCCTTTAGAATAATCTACCTGTCTCATAGTTGCACCATCATTAGGTGTCAACATTTTATCATAATCATAAGGTGTTTCAAAACACACTTTCAATCACTATATCCCCACTTTTGAAACACATTTTGATTTGATGAGTTTGACTAAGAGTTATTCCTTGCCAACCGAAACTCACCCTTATACCTATGGTGTCCACAATACCTAGGTTTTTCATGATGAATTCTTTGGATAGCACAATTTTAACTTCATTTGTAATAGAGATGTCACTTCTAAGAACAGGCTTGTCAACAGCACAAGTAAATAATAGCCATTATATTTGACACACCACAAAGTTGAAGGAACTGATCTGAATTACTTGATTCATATATTAGGCTCTTTCAAAAATTTGTTAAATTATTTATTCGTCGGCTATACATATTTTAAGAACATACAATGATTTTACTAAATTGTAAATCTTGTTCACTAAATATATTAGTTCAAAACTTTCCAGTACAAAACTGTTTAAATATTCTTTATGAATAACAAAATTTTCAATAGATGTAAGGGTAAGAAGAATACTTATTGTAGCAATATGACAAACATGTGAGTAGACATTAAATAAATCTACCCTATTTTTCTCAGTCAATCTGTTAGCTATTAAAATGCATTAAAATTGCTACTGAACAATCAAAATTAAGTTTCTCCTACAAAAACCCCACTTACTTACTATAGTTTTAGCCTCTTTTGGCAGATCAACTAAATTAAAGTATTATTGTATGACACAAAATCATCTCATTGTCTACTAAAGACTCTTCTTAGCTCATTTGTCATTCAGGTTTTTTAAGTGTCAGTAAGGCATGTTCTTAATTCCAACTGTGAATCATTGACCATGTCTGTCAGATTAGATTATTTCATACATTTATCTTTGATAAACACATCCTCAAAGAACTCTGTAAGTCTAGATTCTTCTAACACAAATTAGATAGATGCAACATCTGTCCACTGAACTACATTCTGCACTTTCTAAACACACAAATATTTGTTGTAGGTTATACTTTAGGCCTTCTAGAGTATGTACTCTAACAGATGTATCATAACACAAATTTCACTTTAACAAAATTATTTGTGTTTTCATGCCATGATCTACAAGGTGTATTTAATTTAGAGTGTAGTAACACATTAGATATATGATTAACAATACAACATCACTCATAATTACACAAATAAACAACAGTCAATAATACAGAATTCAATATACCACTAAGTGTTTGATTCTAACTTTTTTCAATATCGTTTAACTGTTGTAAGTAGAGTGCAGTAGAGATTATGCAAAATACAAACTTCTCTTAAATTGTTAAAACATATTCACCACCTCCATCAAATCTGAACCCTTGATTTTTAACATTTAACTATATTTTTTTTAATTCATTAAGAATAACAAGTGCTTCATTCCTCATATATATGACAAACTTATATTAATCATCTATAAAAGTGACTAAATACTACTGACCAACAATTATCTCACATAGTCACAAAGCTGCTGAGATCACAAATATCATAATGTATTGATTCAAAAAGTTATGAACTCCTAGAGACCATACAAAATAATTTTCTAGTAATCAAAATCTGAATTCAAACTTCACATTTGTCATATTTAATGAAGTGGCATTTAGTAGAATTATAAGTTTAAACAAGAACAAACAATTTAATATATAGTTCATAGTGATTCTAAATTTCAAAACAACTTGGATGTTAAAGTTTTTTACTCAATAGCTTTTAACTCTATTTCCCCCACAGTTTTGATAATTAGATCACATTTCCTCACAAACAATTGAATATATAGTTCGCAAATCCTAGCCAATTATGCTATGTTCAAGAACACAATTAGAACTATTATGATTAATTGTTTCATTTGTTAAACTCAACTTATACATGTGATTGACAATATATGCACATTATAAGAGTTAATACAAGATTACTCTATCACATTTTACAAAATTATTTGCTTTCTCTAATGTATCTAACAATATTCATTTACTCAAACACATTGAGCGAAGAGTTCTTTCCTTTATTCGTTCTTCATCATCTTCATGATGCTAAATGAGATAATGACTAACATGCTATAATTCAACTTTGCATACACAGTACAATGAACGAAAAAGAACAAAACGTAACTAACGGAGTCATATCGTACATTAAGAGATGCTCTCTCCTAAGTTACAAACATTTGTTATACATCTTATACATTAAAAAAATTATTTTATTTTATTAGAGAAGCAAATATATGATCTTATGCAAACTGCAAATAATGGATTTGTCAAAATATCTATACACATAGTATGATAAAGCACTTAACAACCCTAAACATGCTAGTTTTCAAAGCGAGAATAACTATGATCTAAAACTCTCAATCATGTGATCAAATGCACAAAATTTTAATACATTCATCACATGAAAATACTAAGAGGTTAAAGTAGATCAAACCGACACTTCAAGTTAGAAGTGTTTTTTCAAATTCGATGGAGAATCATGCGTAGTGCAGACTTATTCAACCATGATGCATATCCATCGTCTCCAATACACACAATTTGTAAGTAACTTTAAAGTTCCTACATTCATCAAATTGTTAAAGATTAGCCAATTAAACAAATTATTAGCAGTATCTAATTCACAACAATTTAACTGGAGATTCAGTTTTATAGTCAAAACATATAGTTTAACTTATCAAAAATAGATATTTGATTTTAGCACATAGCCAAAACAACTGTTCAACTTGTATTTAATTAACAAATGATTAATATAGTCTTGAACTTAACCACTTAGCGTCATAGTAATTCTATAATTCAAAACATAAACTCAAAACGAATATTTTGAACTTCCAGCACATAGCAAAATATTTAACAAAAATTTAATACGAGGAAAGTAAAGAACTTATCTTTCACCATCTCTTTCCTTTCAATTGATTAGACTCATGTCTGTTTGGGAACAAATCCAAACAACAAACCATTCTGCGCCAAAGAGACCCAGTATCGAACACCTTGTGTGCGTCTAAACTGCAAGCTCCTCTGAGGCTTCCAACTGCAGTAGAAGGCATAGTCGCAAACAAACCTCTCAACAAATTCAACCAATTCGGTGACCTCTCCATAACAAACCATGGATGAAGCTCAAAGTTAGGGAACACACAAGAGTACTCCTTTCCCATCTCCTTCACCAGAATACTTAATGATCGAGTTCGGATCCGATTACTCAGCAAGTCAGAAAAGAGAGGAGGGAGATGGGCTTGCGGGTCGCGTTCGCTGCAGCCGGGTTTGACACACAAAACTCTAGGTGGCCAGAAAAGAGGGGGTTGACTGCCCACGATAGACCGAGTGCGAGCGGTGACGTCGACGAGCATCGACAAGGTCAGCGGCTGTTCGTCAAAGCAAGGTCGGGATCTGATCACGAATCCCAGATCGACGAGGCGACGAATGAGAGCAGCACAGGCAAGCTCTTCGATGGCCGGATCTAATGGCGAGTCGACTACCTCGACTGATCGTCGATGGCCTCGCACAAAGGAGGGCGACGACTCGCGGTGAACGACAATGGGAGAGACGACGCCGACCACGATGGCGGCGTTAGCGATCGTCAGTTACGATGGCTCCGACGGGATCCACATAGGGGTTCTCTTCTCTCTTAATTAATCTCACAAATAAATTAATATTATCTCAAGATTGTTAGGTTTTGTGAGAAATTAACAATTGAAAATTATGGTTAATATCTAGATCTAAGTTGCTTGAGATATTCGCCCTAGGTATCAAAATTGGAATAGCTAGACTGCTATCACAAGCCAGTATTTATCTCTAAATACTGGTTTGGGTACTGAATTTTCAACCCACTCAACCCGTATTCCGATATCCATACAATTAGTACGTGTAACACATGTGTTACCCATAAAACAATATTACACATAATATTGTTCATATAGTGAGAATATACTTATATATCCAACAACTTGAACCAATTTTATTAACATATCATTCATTTTACTTCAGAGAAAATACATTTTGAGAGGGATCTTTAGAGAGATTTTGAGAGGAGATAGAGAGAACATGAAAAAGATAACGAGGGTTTATGAGCAGAGAGAGTGAGAAAGTAAATGGTTCGAAAGAAGAGAGAAAGAACACTGATGGATTGTGAGAGAGCGATGAAAATGAAGGTGATGGGTTAGGGTATAGGAGAAGATGAAATAAAAAAAACGGGGGGATTTTGGTCACAAGAAAAGAGAATGATTAAAACAATATCAGATTTGGTTAAAAACATAAATTGGGTGGTGTTTATATATTGTGTGCTTTACAAATATGAAATTGTGGGTATCAGATTTGGTTAAAAACATAAATTGGGTGGTGTTTATATATTGTGTGTTTTACAAATATGAAATTGTGGGTGGTATTTTTACAATATTAAGTTTTGTGGGTGGTGTGAGCGCAAAAAACCCTTCTGTTTTATCATAAACAATGGGTAGTTTCCTTAGTTCTCCCTCCACTATTCCATAAATTTAATGAAACAAAAAACGTGCCTAAAAGGGAACATTGAATGGAATCATGCGCATTACCCGCAACATGTAGAGTATGATAAATTCACCAATTTCTATGAAACTATCAGCTAGCAATTCGATAAACTTGGATGGTGAGTAAAAACAATTCATATATGAGGGTTATATAGCTAGGTTTATCTCGCTTCAGTTTCCAGTTTAATAAAGGATTCACCCTATCCACCAAGCTTTAACTACTACGTGAGAGTAAAAAAGTAAGGTTGAGTTTGGTTTGTTGTTTTGAAAACAGTTTTCTAAAAAGAGTTTTCTGAAAACAGTTTTCTGAAAATGGGAGTGTAAAAACTGTTTGGTAATAATTTTTTATGAAAACAGTTTTTGAAAATGAGAGTATAATGTATGTATAGGTTTGGTTGTATGTATATACTATATACAGTATATATACTCTGATATATACATGTTGTATACATATACATACATACTGATATATAATAATATAAAATATTTTATTATAATAAACATATTTAATAATATACACATATATAATAATATATAATAATTATAATAATATATATGTAATAATAATATATTCAAATTATATATTAAACAATTTATTATAATAATATATAATAGTAATATATATTATAATAATAATAGATTATTATAATAGTATATATAAATAGTATATATGAATAATAGTATATATAAATAGTATATATAAATAATAATATAATATATATATATAATAATAATATAATATAATAATAGTATATATAAAATAGTATATATAAAGAGTAATGTGAGCCTCATATTTGTATGAGGAAATTTTCCTCATACAAAATCATTATACTCACTTGGTAGGGCCATTATGGAAGATCCACTCCGTCCATCATGTTTATCATGCTAATAGATGTAAATGTAGAAAAAATCAAGTTGTTTGGAGGTCATTCACTCATGCATCATGTGGGTCTAATTTGTGGTTCGATTTATATTACTGTTGAAATCGTTCATTTTTCAACCACATGATGCATGGGTGAATGACCTCCAAACCACTTGACTTTTTCTACACATACATCCATTAGCATGATAAACATGATGAACGGAGTGGATCTTCCATAATAGCCCCACCAAGTGAGTATAATCACTTTGTATGAGGAAAATTTCCTCATACTCTATATGAGGCTCACTTTTCTCATATATAAAATAATAATATATTATAATAATTGAATATTATTTAATAATATAAAATAGTTTATTAAGATATACATATTTAATAATATACATATATATAATAACATATAATAATTATAATAATATATATGTAATAATAATCTATTATAATTATATATTAAACAATTTATTACAATAATAATAAATTATATAATAATATATAATAGTAATATATAATAATAATAATAATAATAATATATATTATTATAATAATAGATTATTATAATAGTATATATAAAATAGTATATATGAAATAATAATATATATTATAAGGGAAAAGGGGCAACTTGCTCATTTAGTAAATGAGCAATTGATGATGTGGCAAACATGTGATTGGAAAATTCTTAAAGGGTTAGTTGTCCAATGTATCACATGCATGCCACATAATTAATTGCTCATTTACTAAATGAGCAAGTTGCTCATATCCCTTTTACCCATATTATAATAATAGTATAATAGAGATTAGGTCAGAGTAATGGAGGTTGGAAGGTTGGGGAAAGAACAATCAAGAAGATGACGAAGAAAATTGAGCTCAAAAAGATACCCAGACCCTTCAGGATCTGTTCTTATTTATACACATACAACACGTGCACCTGATGTACTTGGACAGGCCGTTACATTCAATTACAAAGTGGGCCCCTCCTAATCTAACAGCCACGATATATCCAGCCTACATCCAACGGCTGTCCTATACCCATACCGATTCATTTTTATATTTTTACAACTAAACCCCTGCACTTACATTTATTACAATCAAACTGATACAGAACAGATACTACCCTTCTTCTTCATCTCCTTCATTCACCGCAACTTCTCCAATGCCATTACTATTGCTTATGATTTAACTCAGGACTGTATCACTCTCATCTATCAAGTCTACCAAAAACCCTAGCCGTCAACAACAACAGCAACTCACATCATCTCTTCTCCGGCGAACTCCCGGCACCACCAACAACACCTTCATCAACTCCAATCAACTTTCTCCACCCCGAAGCTTCTGCAGCACCTCTCACCACCACCGTCGACAACACACCTCCAAACTCCACAACATCACTAATGGCACTGCTCCATCACCTGACCCAAATGCCCAGATGGAGGACAGCTCCTTGACATTGCATTCAATAGCGTTTGCTCTCTCTCTCTCTCTCTTTTCCCATTTTCTTTCTCAAATCCCAAATAAAAACAACCCCACACTTTAATTTCTTCTTACGCTGCTGCTCCCTATAAATACCACCCACTTTCCCTCTTCACTTATATAAGTTGTAATAAAGAAACAAACAACTATGCTAATTCTGTTCTCAAACCCACTCACTCCCTCCCTCTTGAAATAAGACCCAAAAGTTAGCAAGACTGTTGATTCTTGATTTTGATGATCACAACACAGTGCAACATGTGTCTATGTTATACAGCTAACATTTCAGGTTGTACTACAAAAGACTATTTCAGCTGAACAAATGCACAAGCTCAAAGGAGACAAGATCCAAGACTTCACTCAAGACAAGACTCAAGACTCAAGACCTTAGCTCAATTATGTCAAATTGTAGTGTCTTGTAAAAACATTGTATCTTACTTTTTGTTGAGTCTTAGTCTGATGTAAAGCCTTGTCACACACACACACACTCAAAATTTCATAATGTGTGTCTCTTAAAAACCCCTCAAAAAGAGTCAAAACAGTTTGAAGAAATTTAACTTTTGAGTACCAGTCGACTTAAGCTTCTGCCAGTCGACTGATAGTACAAAACTGTTTAAATTTATTCAAACTCTGATCAGTCGACTCATATGGCAACCCAGTCGACTGTTCGAGAGCTTTTGACCGTTTTCTGTTTTTCAAAATCGAATTTTTCAAACTCAAAAGCTTAGATCCGTTGGTTGACAGTTGGAGTAACTGTCTCCCAACGTTCAGGAGATCAAACTCTTTAAGTAGAGTTCAGATCTCACTGAAAACATATAGAATTCTCTTTCAAAATCCGAGCACTCTTTGTGAGAAAAAAAATTCTAAGTGATTTTTGAGAAATAAAGCTTTCAAGATCGTACTCTTTGGTTCTCTACACTCACTCCAGTATAGCAACGAATTCGCTCTGGACTGAGTATAGAAGTCGACCTGTTTATTAGCCACGTGCATCAACACATACACCAACAAGGCTATAGGTTGACTGTAAAGTATTTCTTGTTCTCTTGCTCTCGGTTGGGGAGTGTTTTTGACTCTAGGTTGTAGAGTCGGTTTTGTTTCACTCTTGGTAGTAGAGTGGGTCGGCTTTCTCTGGTTGAGAGAAAGGATTACGGGTTAGACAAGGTTGTTTTCGTAACGCCGTAGGGTATTCTTGTAATCTTTTTCAAGAATAGTGGAAATCTCAAGTGGGTTGCTTGGGGACTGGATGTAGGTCGGGAGGACCGAACCAGGATATATCTTGTGTACTCTGTGATTGATTGTCTTGTGTTTGCATTTACTCTTGTTTTATTTAAGTTCTGCAAAAAGTTTCTGGACAGTCGACTCCTTGCACTATCAGTCGACTGGTCAGTGCCATTTGTAGTTGTAGTTTCATTGTGCCTTCAGTCGTCTGTCTTATTCATCAGTCGACTGCACAGAGTTATTATTTTTAATTTATTTTGGTTATATCAGTCGACTGGTTCATAACCAAGTTGACTGCACCGAGAAAAATTTCTGCAGTTTTTATTAAACACTATTCACCCTCCCTCTAGTGTTTGTTGTCTCGCCTACAGGATCCAACAAAGACATGGGAGCATTGGCTTCACTCCCTCCAAGTTTGGCCCACATCTGGGCATTCCGACCTCATCCTGCAGCCTAACTCCACCACATACTGACCTTGACCTCCAATTCTAGATATAAAATCTACTTCCATATCTCCTATTTCACTTCTAGATCCAAAACCCCACTTCCAAATCACCCAAACCAGGCCATACCTTCAACCCCAAACCAAAGAAAATTCACAAAACAAACCAAACCAAACCATATCCCCACCCAATACCCCAGATCCGACCCGACCCAAACCCATACCCACAACCCTCTATTTCCAAACCCGTTTGTTTTTTCTTGCTGTTTTTCCAACCAAAAAAAAAATCTTGCAGGTTCTTGTGCTTCTACATTCAGATTGTCAACTCACTCTGGTTGATCGATCGTTTCTTGTGCTTCTACATCCAGATCGTCAACTCACTCCGGTTGGTCGATCGTGAGTTTGAGAGGAGGTGTTATCAGCATCCAGTCCTCAGTTCAGGGATGAGATCACAACATCAAAAATTCTTAAGTCTGGGGTGAGATCCTATCATCGACTATGTCTCAAGTCAGGGGTGAAATCCCATCAGTCTATTTCTCAGTTCAGGGGTGAGATCTCATCATCGACTATGTCTCAAGTCAGGGGTGAGATCCCATTACAGATCAGGGATATGGAGATCCCGCCACTGTTCGGGGTAAGATCTCAATAGTGCGTCCACCACTACTTCCTTCTGTAACACTCTAGTTCTCAGTTCCGTCACATGCGCCATCAAGCGCCATTTCTGCATCACAATTTGCCGTTCCTTCCATATGAACATCGTCAGTATTTCAAACTCTTGTTGTTTAAACCAACTTGAGTTTGAGATGGGGTGTTAGATATTATATTAGATTAGATATTGGTTTAGTCCCATATTGGTTAAGTATCAGTTTAGTCTTCCATTCTCTCCTATATATAGGAGCTAATTGTATTCAGTTTATTCAATCAATAATAAAGAATATTTTTCTATCTCTAATTCTAACATGATATTAGAGCAACCCAGGTTCGAATCTCACTGGCAGTGCAATTTACATGCAGATTGAAAAATAAAATAAAACATACCACTGCGTATAGTCCAGGTCTTGGCCCAAAATATGGCCCTCAACCTGCGGGGGCGTGTTAGAATATAAATATGAAAATCCTCACCCTTACCACAACTTCGGAGTTTTGGTCCATCTGTAGGGTCATTAATACCAGCATATCACGAGTTTCCTCTTTGAAGCATTTCGCCCAACACATTCACTTTTTATTGAGGAATCGAAAGTAGAATCTTGTAGGTTGCTCAAAATCCATTTATAGACATACTTCCCGGGTTCGGATCCAAAACCGGGTCATGAAGAATTCGGCCTTCTTTTTTTTATTTTTTATATAAAGATAAATGTGACATCGTCAAGTCTTCATTAATGAAATGTTAATGAAACAAAATAGAGTAGATAAAATCACACATCACAAGTTCAAAGATCACATAAATATTTTATACATCAATTACAAAAACTACATCTACCAAATCACTCCTCAAAAGTAACACATACTGTGGAAGCCTGTAGATCCATCCTCTGACTCCCCCAACATGAACCGCTCCATCCGTGGTCTACTCCTCCTTCATGCGTAGCCTTTTCTTTGTGCCTGGCTGACATGCCCAAGCATCAATAAAGGCAAAAAAATTATGCATCATGACTGAGAATCTATTATTAATCTGAGGAAAGCACAACTTGTTTGGGTCTAGCTATAGGCCCCACATAGTAGCAGCAACAGAGATGTCTCAAGCTAATCTATTTTCTTTCCTAACCACACTCACTCTCCATTGGACCCCAAATCTCTTAAGTAGAGATCAGGCACACAACTAATCCAAAACCTAAACACACAACATCTCAAGCTAACATGGCTCTAGGACAAGAGAATAAAATATGTTTCATGTCTTCTATTTCTAACAAGCATCTAGAACATCTATCGTCCACCAGGATGTTGGGCTTACTAAGGTTACTCTTAGAGAGAATCGTGTCATTAACAACCAACTATAGGAAGGTTTTCACTTGCATAGGAGCATTGGTCCTCCAAATCGTTCCAGCCTCCCCGCATCTAGCTGCGTCATTAAGCCACTTGTACATCGAAGTCACCAAAAAATTGTTTTTTTAATCATAAAAGGTGGGCCAAAGCCCCTTCGTGTTTCATTAAAAAGTTTTTAACAAAACGACAAAGAAGAACTGGAAAATGTTCATGTCACCCCACACATGGGCCATGATACTCATACTCCGCAAAATTTAGATCTCATCCCTTACAAGGAAGATCACACCCAAAAGAACAAAAGAAATAGTTCATTACAAAACACCTCGAACACCAGAAGCGTCGAAACCAAACAAAACGAACTGGTAAGAGAACACTTCAAAACCACTGAAAGCTAGTGAACCTCGTCCCTTGCCGATCACTCCTCGTCTGTAGACCCTTCTCTTTCTTCTGGGTCTGCATCACGTATAGGAGCAATGATGTCTGCATACATCCATTTTACCTTCTTTGTTGACTCCTCACCTGCCGTTTGAGACCAGAATATGATTTTAGAGATAATTTTGAATAACAATTGTCGATGCATGATGTGTCTGTGAGTTATTCTAAAAATCCTATTATTCCGCTCTAACCATATACCCCAGCAGATTGCCGCTACCCATTCCCCAAACGTCGATGCACTCTCTACGAACTAACATGACAGTCTTTCCAATTTCCCCAGATGTCTTGCATCGTTTCTAGCAGTAGGCCTACAATACTCAGTCTTTGCAAAAGATCCGTCCATATAGGCCTAGCAAAATCACAAGCTATGAGTAGATGATTCACTGATTCGCTATCCACCCCACACATAACACATTGGCCGGGCCCTTACCATCCTCTCCTCGCCAAGTTATCCTGTGTAAGGATCACGCTTCTACTAGCCAGCCAATAAATTGTCCTAACCTTCAGTGGGACTTTAACCCTCCAAACTGGGTCTATAGCCCTAATCCCTCCATCATTTAACCGTTCATAGGCTGACCTTACTGAGAAGATACCCCCTTTACCTGACTCCCAGCGCACTTTGAAGTCGTATTGCTGACCTTTTGGTTTCCAGTCCTGTAAAAAAAGGATAATAGACTGTTTTTGTCTTCTTGCCTCACTACTAATTCTACCCGTAAGTCTAGGCTTCCATTCTTCGTTCCTCCAATTTCTATTCACCCAATCGTTTTTGTCTATAGCAAATTTATATGCTTCCAGAAATCTTCTCTTTAAGTTAATAGGGCCACACCATCTGTCCTTCCAAAAGCAGGCAGTTTCCCCATTCCAAATGGAGAAAGTGGTACCTGAAATGAAGAAATCTCTTGAACGTGTCACCCCTCTCCAAAACCCAGACATAGATCCTGTATTTTTCTGTTTTCGATATAGGCAGTCGTCTATGCTATATGCCCTCTTGACCAGTATGGCCCATTTATCCTTGGGCTTAATTTTGAATTTCCACCACCATTTGCACAGTAGGGCTTGATTCATCTGACGCAGGTTTATCACCCCATTCCTCCAAATTCTTTACGTCTGCATACCATGTCCCATTTGATTAAAGAGTATCCTTTCCCATTGTCCCCTGATCCATGCCAGAGGAACCGTCTTCTCTATCTGTCGATTTTCTTGATAACCCAACCAGGAATCCGAAAAATGACATAATATAGCAGAATCGCACTGATGACTGAGTTTAGCAAGGTAAGCCTCCCTCCCAATGATAGGATCTTACCCTTCCATCCTTCTAGTCTGTGTGCAATTTTGTTGATAAGTTCATTCCAATGTACCCTCCCGATGTTCCTACTCCCGATCGACATGCCCAGATACATAATCGACAACTTTTGAATCGAACAATTTAGGATTCCTGCAATGGTGTTGCCTGCCACCCCGACTTCTCCCAAGAAAGTGAAAGAACTTTTAAGAAAATTAACTTTCAATCCTGACCATTCTTCGAACAGGTATAGTCCCCATTTTAGTAGTGTAGCCTGGGCAATGTCGGATTCCCCAAAAATTAATGTGTCATCCGCATATTGAACGTTCATCACCGCCGAAACCCCCCTTCTCATGCCCAGCCCATTGATAAGGCCATTATCTCTATAAACCTGTAGCATTCTATGTAAACCATCTGCCACCAAAGTGAACAGCAAAGGAGATAAAGGGTCCCCTTATCTCAGGCCACGCCTACACCTGATTTCCTTCTCTGTAGCCCCGTTTACTACCACACTGACCTTGGCAGTTGTAAGCCATGTTTCGATCCAGCCTAGCCACCTTGTCTCAAACCCTCGCCTCCTAAGAATCTCCAGTAAGCATTTCCATTCTACCTTATCGTAAGTCTTCTCGAAGTCCAGCTTTAGCATGAATCCCGGCTTCTTGTGCCTCTTGGTGTCTTGTATTACTTCCTGAACTAATGCCACACCTTCTAGGATATCCCTCCCCAAGATGAAGCCTGACTGATACTCCTCCACGATATCCCCAATCAGTCCCCTCAGCCTATTAGCGAGGACCTTCGATATGATTTTAACTGAGCAGTTGATCAGGTTGATAGGTCTAAAGTCCCCAATCTCTGTCGACACCATTTTCTTAGGGATAAGACAAATGTTGGCACTGTTCAATTTACCAAGGTCAAGATTCCCATCGTAAAATGCCTACATGACTTCCATAAAGTCAAATTTAAGGATTTCCCAAAATTGCTTGTAAAAGAATATCGGGAATCCGTCAGGACATGGAGACTTATCCTGGCCCAATCCCCAAACTGCTGCCTTGACCTCCTCTATTGTGAAGGTATCTTGTAGCGCTGCTACTTTATCCCTGGTATTGTCCTGTAGTTCCTCCCAAAGGTTCTCTATGGACTCACAATGTCCCTCTTTGCATACCCCAAAAAGCTCCTTGTAGGTGGCCTCCACATTGTTAGCAATTTGGCATTCATCTTTAACTGGGAGCCCGTTAATAGTTAACGAGTGGATGAAGTTATTCCTGCGACGCATGCTTGCGACCTTGTGGAAAAACTTAGTATTAGCATCTCCTTCGGACAGCCACTTAACCCTTGACCGTTGTCGCCACATAATTTCCTCCCTATCGTAGGTTTGTAGAATATCCTGTCTAAGATACGCTAATTGTTGGAACTGGCTATCATCCAACCCCTCCGCTTCTTCCTTCCTTTCAAGTTCCTCAATTTCTTTGATGGTCGACTCCTTCCTTTTCAAAATATTTCCAAACTTTTCCTTATTCCACTTGTTCAACCTTCTACTGAGTCTTGATAGCTTCCTCACCCATCTCGTAGCTGGTTCTTCATCTGGGAGCATACTTTCCCAGTTTTGTTGGACCAGTTCGTTGCAGTCATTAGAAGTTAGCCACATTTTCTCAAAGCGGAACACCCGCTTCTTCATGACCCCAGCTTCCCCTGGTACCAATCATTAACGGGATGTGGTCTGAAGTATTGCGGATGCACGAACTTGCCATAGCCAAGGGGAATTTCGTTTCCCAGTCGGTGGACACAAGGATTCTGTCAAGTTTAGCGAGAACCGGGTTCCTCCGCGGGTTAGACCTGGTAAAGCTACGGTCATTCACCGGAATTTCCATTAGCATAAGATTTCCAATATCTAAGCTCCAATGTCTCACATCCTCCACCCCGTGAAAGCGCTCCACTTCTTCCCGAATGAATTCTTTCGGATGTTGTAGTCTTCCTAGACATTCCTAAGATGGTTGACTTCGCAGTTGAATTTTAATCCTTCCATTTCTCCATACTTCTGCTACTAAGGTATCAACACTGATGGATTCCTTAGCGACTTCTAGGAAAAGAGATTCAAGTATATTGTTGCCATACCATTTATCCTTCCAATATCTAGTATCATTCCCGTTGACAAGCTCGCATATAGTGTTAGCATGAAAATTTTCACCTACTTTTGCCACCCCTTTGCAGAGGCTAGAGGCCTTACCATATAAGCTTCTCCCCTCATACCTAAACTTTTCCTCCTTTGGTAAAGCGTGAATGAATTGCACTACTAGTTATTCTGTGTCATCCGCATTTTTCTCCACCATTTGCTCATTAAAGCTTTATTCATCTCTCAAATCCAATATCCCTAGGCCCTCGAATTCCTTCTTCTTGCATGCCCTACCCCGATTAACTAGGTGAAAGCCTTTATTGTCCTCATTTGCTCCTCTCCATAAGAACTTTCTCCTACTCTTATCGATTCTACCAACAACCCATTTTGGGAGTTCATAGATCGACATAAGATACGTAGGAAGACTGCTCAAGACCGAATTATTAAGCATGATTATACCCCCTAATGTCAGAAACCGTCCCTTCCATCCGGCCAACCTTTTTTCAACATTTTCTACTAAAGGCATCCAGTCCTCCCGACGCATACGTCAAGGTCTAATGGGTGTACCCAGGTACTTCAAGGGGAATTCACCAATGTCGCATCCTAAGTAGGCCCTAATATCCACAATTGGAGTAGGAAGGTCTTCGCCGAATACAACCTTTATTGTAGGTGTAGGCTATACCACTATCCTAAATTGAACTATTTTCACATCACACATGTGTTGCACGTGCTTTCAATAGAGCTTATTACTCATGAATGTGCATGTGCATTTCACGTGCTAATTATCTAGTTTGATTATTAACTCAGATGCCTCTAATAAAACTAACCAAACCAAAAAATACATACAAAATGAAATCAAAAGAATCTTCCAATAATTAAACAATATAATATGAAAGAAGATAATGACATAAACAACAAAACAGTAATATCAGAGACCAGATTAATAACAATTGTCTCCTTCCTGTGAGGAATCAACCAATCATAATTTTATTCCGAATCAATAAATTTTAATATATATATATATGAGCAAGTTCTTATAAACATTGCATTATACAAAAGCAAATCCTTGCTTGAATAGCAACCCCAGCCCCTCAAAAAATTGAACAATTTGATCATTATATCCCCAATCACGCATATGTACTCAAACCAAAATGAGAGTCTCATTGCTTTTTTATCGCAAACTCTCACCAATATTAACTATAACATAATAGTTTATATAAATAAATATATATATATATATATATACACAAATCGCTTACAGTATATATATACGTCGAAGACTGCCTTCTGAAAAATAACCAAAAAGAAAAGGAGGCATACCCCGAATAATGCAGATTGTTTTCCTCTTTCAATTGTATGTTATTGTCGATCTTTCACCTCTACTACTCTCTTTACTAGTGAAATTCCACTAGGGTCACCGCCCCACTCTTCAAACACAACAAACAAGTTCTCCTTCGAATTGAGCCAAGAGCGAGGTACATGGTACCTGAAAGTGATGAAAGATATTCAGCTCGATTTCTATAGAATATACAAAAGTACCCCATTTTTGAGTATGAATGTAAGATCACTTACCATCTTTGAGACGACTCTCCGCAATCTGTTACGCAAACTGACTCGTTATGTGTGCCTCGGTAATCGCAACTTCCACAAGAACCGTGAGCTTTATAAGCAGGCCAGTAACGACCGATGTTCTGGCCATTGATCCATGCTAGACCTTTTCCCATGCTACTCATATCTAAAGCCAATGGGTCATTCCCTTCAGGAGTACCAAAGAAAGCCTGGGATAACGATAGAATACAGAAATAAATGAATGTATCAGTATCTTGGTATCCAAACTAAATGCTGAAATAAACTAATTTCGTCGTCTTTTACCTTGTACCAAGTTAAGGGTTCCTTTTGAGAAGCTTCTTTCCATTCCACAGAGGAAATTCCATTTAGCGAATGAAGATTCATCGCCTCGCCTTTCAGACCAATCTGGTAAGTCCATTTCGCCATGGAGAGGTCTTTTTTTCCCTCATTAAGACCATGTAGGATAACAGGACCAAGAACCCCGTAGTTCCATGACTCGTAATGAGTTCCACCATTCTATCCAAATAAGAAAACTATATCAAAAATTTTAGCACTGATGAAGGCCTAGGACTAAAGAGAGCATAGGATGAACATACATAGAGCCCGACAGTAATGCTTAAAATGGAAATCTTGTTGCTGCCTGCTAACAACTTCACATTTCCAGTATATGTCAATGTTGAACGCTGTAATCCACCAAAAGAGATTCCTGATTTACCAAAACAAGGAAAATTTTCTAAGAAATCTAAAAGTTTACGGTTGTAAAATCATCTGCAATCTGTATGACAACAGACCAATCAGTTCATCATTGACATAAACATGCAACGAGGGACCCGCTGATGACACGGTGAGGACTAGATTTTGCCTGGTCTTGAGAAATTGTTCATCTTCGCTTATATTAACACTGTAAAGTAAGAAATTAAGCTGAGATATTGAAGTGACAGATCTGAAGTCAGTTTCAACAGAAAATGAGGTGGAAGTGATATACATACTATGTTGTGTACCACAGATAATCTGTAACATCTCTTGTGAGATTCAACTGCTCTAATAATCCAGTTGTTGTGAATTTGTTTTTACCAAATCCGGTAGCATTGCTGGTTACATTCACTTGTTCCAATAATCCAGTTGTCGTGAATGACTTCATTTCTTCAGTGTCTGTCAGTTCGTTGTACGACTTCCATGAAAATCCTCGTATTGGCACCATTCTCATTTCAGTGGTCTTGCCCTCTACCTGCGTTTATTGATCATATAAACATCATTTTATATAGGATAAATGCTAGTGTTGAGAAATATATTTTAGGTAAGACATTTACTTTTCATACGAAACTAGCAAACGAAACTCTTTCTCACCCTTGCAGTGTTATAAACTGTAGTTTTGCAATCAGGAAGGATGCTGACGGACCAAGGAGGAAGCTTATAGTGAACTCCACCGAAAACTACTTCTGCATCAAACTTTGTGCCATTGTTGGAGAGAAAGGCAGCACAAGCTCCCGATTGTAACCTGTATACATACGACTGATGGTATATACTAAGGGAGTATGATTTTGATCATCTACAAATCTTTAAGACCGTTATGGTTTAAAAATACATAGTTAGCAGTTCAACCTGTTGATTTGGCCCTAGTGAAGTCACTGTGAGCTCGCCATAAAGAAGTACTGGTTCGATGGACTTGATAATTCTATGTAGGTTAGTCAAATGATCCCATTTCGGTTGTCGTATCAGACCTGATTTGAAGAAAACATTCAATCCATTGGTTAAATGTTGAAGATAAATTATGTCATCCAAATATGAAGGGATACATATTTTGATAGCATAAAAACAAATGGACATGTTTAAGCAAGCATCGTAACTAGGTAAAGTGATAGTAATTTGGAAACTAGAAAGGCAGTCAATATGACAGTTAATAATAAGAAGTTCTGATTTAAAAAAAAAATAAAGATAAGCTGGTTGTTATAAATATGCCAAACGGAGGGACTAATAAGATTGCTTCATTTCTGCGCTGAGTTAGGAAATACTACACCTAGAGTGAACACAAGCAGACATTAACAAAATTATATTATCATAATGCCCCAACCCTCTTTGAAGTTGTTATTCAAATTGAGAGATAGACAAACAGAATAATGAACGTGAAAGAATACACAAAGATTTACGTGGTTCACCAACGTTATGTTGGCTACCTCCACAGGCAAAAGAAGATCAGATTTTATAAGGAGGCAGATGTTCAGATTACATTAGGGTTTAACAGAAGAGATTGTATATATAGTGCTATAACCTACCCTAACGGGACCTGGGCCCCAAGGCATAAGCCTTGGCCCAATTAGGAAATACCCTAATTCAGATTCAAGGCATTACGACAAATCTCCACCTTGACTTGAATCCTCCAGACAAACATAACAGACGCACTATGACAGTGCCAGATGAATAGACTCCTCCCTTTGCCTCAGAGTTGTCCCACAGGGCAGCTAATGATCTCTGATGTTAAGCAAGTCCAAACAGTGTTGGAACTTGCTATGCGGAACAGGCTTGGTAAACATATCAACAGGATTATCAGCAGTGCCTACCTTCTTCACCTTGATCCTCTTCTCACTTCTCAAGAAATGATACCTCACATCTATATGTTTGGTTCTCTCATGATGAACCTGATCCTTGGCTAAGCAGATTGCACTCATACTGTCACAATATACTATAGCCTGATCATGATGTAGTCCAAGATCACTAACCAGACCTTTCAGCCAGATTCCCTCCTTAGCAGCTTCTGTCAGTGCCATATACTCTGCTTCTGTAGTAGACAAAGTCACCGTAGGCTGCAGAGTAGCCTTTCAACTAACAACACCCAGGGTAAAAACATAACCAGTCATAGATCTCCTAGTGTCGGTATCTTCAGCATAGTCAGAATCAGAATAGCCTGTAACCAAGCACTGTGTATCAGTTCCATAAATGAGATCGACATCAAACGTACCTCTAAGGTATCGAAATATCCTCTTTACTGCCTTCCAATGTTCTCTTCCAGGTTGACCCATGAACCTGCTCACGACACTAACTGCATGAGCTAGATCTGATCTTGTGCAAACCATAGCATACATCAAACTTCCTATAACGCTGGCATAAGGGACTCGTGACATATACTCCTCCTCTTTCAGACTGAGATCAACCATGGTAGTGAGATGTATATTGGTAGCACTCGGGGTGTCAATAGGCTTAGATGAAGACATACCAAACCTAGCCAACACCTTCTGAATATAGCATTTCTGTGATAAGAAAAGCTTCTTCTGACCTCTGTCTCTAAGGATCTCCATTCCTAGTATCTTTCGAGCAGCACCCAAATCCTTCATTTCAAACTCAGCACTGAGAAAACCCTTCAACTTCTGTATGTCAGACTTTTTTCTTGCAGCTATCAGCATGTCATCTACATATAGCACCAGATAGATGAAGGATTCATCCTTCAGCTTGTTGTAGTAGACACAACAGTCATATGAGCTTCTAGTATAGCCTAAATCCATCATATAGCTGTCAAACCTCTTATACCACTGTCTTGGAGACTGCTTAAGTCCATATAAAGACTTCTTCAACTTGCAAACATGGTTCTCCTTTCCAGGTACTTGGAAACCATCTGGCTAAGTCATGTAAATCTCTTCCTCCAACTCTCCATGCAGAAAAGCTATCTTCACATCAAGTTGTTCAAGCTCCAAATCCTGATGTGTAACTATAGCTAGCAGCACTCTAATGGAAGTGTGTCTGACCACTGGTGAGAAAATCTCATTATAATCCACTCCCTCTTTCTGATTGAAACCTCTAGCAACAACTCTAGCCTTATACTTGACTTCCTCTGCAGGTGATATCCCTTCCTTCATCTTGAAGACCCACTTGCAAGTAATAATCTTTCTCCCTGGAGGTGGTATGACTAAATCCCATGTCTGATTCTTATGAAGGGACTTCATCTCATCTCCCATAGCAGCTAGCCATTTCTCAGAATCAGTACCTGATACAGCTTCTTTGTATGTAGATGGTTCATGAGTATCCATCTCTTCAGCAATCTGTAGTGCATAACCCACCATGTCCTCAAAACCATACCTCTGTGGTGGTCCAACTCCAACCCTTCTTGGTCGATCTTGAGCTATACTACGATGTGTAGATTCAGATGGTTGAATATCTGATGATATAGATTCTAGTAACTCAGTTTCTACCTGTAACTCTTGATCCACTTCATGTTCCTTCAAATCATTCTTATTCTGAATGACCTGAAGCACCACCTGTTTATCAATACTGCCAGTTTTTGTTTCAGATGTGGACTTCACGATGGAACTAAGCATAGAGTTTTCATCAAAGACTACATTCCTGCTCAGAATAACCTTTTTCTCTGACGGAGACCAGATCCTGAAACCTTTAACTCCATCTCCATAGCCCACAAATACTCCCTTCTTGCTCGTGGCTCTAGCTTACCCTCATTCACATGATAGTAAGTCGTGCACCCAAAGGCTTTCAGATTTGAGTAATCAGCAACCTTTCCCGACCACATCTCTGTAGGTGTCTTGCACTGTATGCCTGTGTGTGGTCCACGGTTTATCAAATAACATGCGGTATTCACCGCTTCAGCCCAGAATCTTCTATCTAATCCAGAGTTAGAGAGCATGCACCTCGCTCTCTCCAGTAGTGTCTGATTCATCCGCTCAGCTACACCATTCTGTTGCGGTGTATTCCTGACTGTGTGATGTCGAGCAATCCCTTCATCCTTACAGAATTGATCAAATTCAGACGAGCAGAATTCAAGACCATTATCAGTTCGCAGCCTTTTAATCTTCTTCCCTGTTTGATTTTCCATCAATGTTTTCCACTGCTTGAAGTTCTTGAAAGCTTCACTTTTATGCTTCATCATGATAACCCAGGTCATCCTTGAATAGTCATCAATCATAGACACAAAATACCTTTGACCTCCTAAAGAATCAACTCGAGATAGACCCCAGCAATCAGAATGGATGTAGTCCAGTGTGCTTTTTGTTATATGAATAGCCTTAGGAAACTTGCTGCGATGTAGTTTCCCAAAGACACAGTGTTCGTAGAACTCTAGACTCTTGACCTTGTGACCACCAAGAAGATCATCCTCTAACAGAATTTGCATCCCTCTCTCACCCATATGACCAAGTCTCATATGCCATAGCTTTGTCATATCTTCCTGGTTAACCTCTGACGATGCAATATCAGCTGAACCTGTAACTGTGGAACCTTGTAGAAAATACAAAGTACCATGCATGGCACCCTTCAGAATCACATCAGAACCCTTACAGACACTCAGAACTCCATCTCTTCCTGACCAACTGAAACCCCTACTGTCCAGCAAACTCAGAGATATCAGATTCTTCGTCATCAATGGAACATGCCTAACCTCGTTCAATGTGCAGAACCTACCATCATGATTCCTTAACTTGATCGAGCATATTCCAACTGCCTTGCAGACAGAACTGTTAGCCATTGAAATGCACCCCCCATCTACCTGCTTATAAATCGAAAACCACTCTCTCCTTGGACAAATATGATAGGACGCCCCAGAATCGAGAACCCACACATCAGAGTGATGAATGTGTCCATCAGCAACTAAAGCAATATCCTGTTCAGAGTTGGTGTCGCCATCTGCTACTGCAGCAGAGCCTGAATTCTTTTCTGACTTCTTCTTCTTAGGACAACTAGTCTTCCAATGCCCTTTTTCCTTGCAATAGTTACAGACATCATCTGGTTTAGGACCCTTTGAAAATGATTTCTTTTTCTTTCCACTGTTTCCCTTTCCCATACCTCTACTGGTGAACAGTCCAGAGGCCTGATTGTCTATACCTATACTGGTCGCCTTATGACGTAACTCTCTGCTATGAAGAGATGATCTAACTTCTTCTAGAGACACAGTATCTTTCCCAATAATAAATGATTGAACAAAGTTCTCATATGAAAGAGGTAGAGATACCAACAGAATCAAAGCAGCATCTTCATCTTCAATTTTCACATCAATATTACGCAGTTCTAATAATAATGTGTTCATTGATCTAAGTGATCCCTGAGTTGCGTACCTTCCTGCATTCGCAGACCAAATAGGCGTTGTTTCAGAAGCAACTTGTTCGTTAGAGATTTCGTCATGTATAGACTCTTTAACTTCAGCCACATACCAGCAGCAGTCTCTTGATCTGAGACCTCAGTGATGACGTCATCTGCGAAACACAACATGATCGTTGAATGTGCCTTCTCCTCTAGACTCGCCATCTCAGCAGCGTCGCCCTTGTTGTCCTTCGACAGCGGCGCCCACAGGCTTTGTTGTTTCAACAAGGCTCGCATCTTTATCTGCCACAGACTGAAACTGTTTCTCCCAGTGAACTTGTCGATCTTCACATTCAAAGCAGACATCTTTCTCTCCACACCGATCGTAACAGCTCTGATACCAATTTGTTATTCAAATTGAGAGATAGACAAACAGAATAATGAACGTGAAAGAATACATAAAGATTTACGTGGTTCACCAACGTTATGTTGGCTACCTCCACAGGCAAAAGAAGATCAGATTTTATAAGGAGGCAGATGTTCAGATTACATTAGGGTTTAACAATAGAGACTGTATATATAGTGCTCTAACCTACCCTAACGGGCCTGGGCCCCAAGACATAAGCCTTGGCCCAATTAGGAAATACCCTAATTCAGATTCAAGGCATTACGACAGAAGTTTTGGAGTAGTGGAAGGGCATGATATTTCATATGGTGTTAGTGTCACCCAGGTTCGAACCCTACTATGTGAGTATTTATTACAACAACAACAACAACAACAAAGCTTTTTTCTCAACTAGTTGGGGTCGGCTACATAAATCCTGGTTTTTGGTTGTCCATTGTGCTCGGTTTAGCACAATATCTTCTGTAACGTCACAAACTATCTTATCTTTTTTCACCGTTTCCACCCAAATTAGTTTAGGTCTTTCTCTCTATCCTCAATACTTATCAAATCACTCTTTCTAGCGGGGCACTACTAGGTGTACGTGTGACATATCCAAACTACCTGAGGCAAGTTCTCTCTTAACTTATCTTGGATTGGAGCTACCTTTAGCATGAAAAAATTGTTAGAACCTGAATATAGAATAATATAAAATCCCAACAGAAATTGCGAAGAAATGAAATACAGGTAAGTAAACAGTAAGTAAAAGATTTTGCATAGAGTCAAGATTGTTATTCTCTGTCCTTAAAGCAGAATTCGCCCCGTAGTGTGACGGTTACCAGCGAATTGCTTTCCAAGATACAACTGTACCTTCTCTGAAGAACGCAGCACCCTTGCTTCAGAGATTCAGCGAACCTTTTTCTGTGTTGTACTCTCAGTTAACACTGACGCAGAGGAGAAGAAGAAGAATAATAAAAACCGAAAAATTCTGTATCTGTATAGAAGACTCTGTCTGGATTTATAGAGGAAATTGGAGACTGATCAGATGCCATTACTCTGTAACAGCAGAGTAATGGAGACTCTTCAGATTCATAACTGGTGAGCCATTACTCTGCTGTTACAGAGTAATGGGTACCAGTTACTGAATCTGAAAAGTTTTTTCAGTTCAGTAGGGGAAGAGTTTTTGTCTGGGCAAAAAAAAAATTTAAGCCAGACCAGAACAGACCGAGCCGAACAGGGCCTGGGCCCAGGCCAGGGGCCGGGCGCGCGCGCGCGTGTTTGTTATTTTGGCTAAGTCCTCTCTCCACTACACGTTAGTGGTAACCCCTGGCCACGCCTTTAGTCCAGTTTTCTAGTATATATACTAGAAAAAATCCTTTTCAATTTCCGATATGGGACTATCCATTTGCCAAGTTAGTACCTTTCAAGTACCCAACTTTGGATCAACGTTTCTCATTCATAAGGAATTCGTTTTTGGCAAGTGAGTATACTACGGAATAGTACTCGTCGAGAGGATCGCAATCCACTCATTTTCCGGCGCCGCCGGTGGTCGGAGCCTGCCGAAATCCGGCCCGGAAAACTGCAAAAATTAATTCCAACAATCCCCCACATGAATGGAAATTACCAGACCATGTAATCCAGACACGACAGAAAAACAAAAAACATGATAGAAAGACTCTGAGAGTACAATCGGAAAATCACTGCATCAGGAACGGTAGTAATTTTTCAACTTTGAACCACCCTTAGTAATTAGCTATCGGATTCACTTGACCAGGTAGTGATCATGATAATTGCCTGGGCGTTGATGTGAACCTAGACAATAACTATCACACAGTTTCATCTCCTCACAGAACTAAGTTCTCTTGTTGTGTTCATTTTGGTCGTGAACATCCCTGGTTAATCGTGAGTGAACTTAGAGAATGTAGCCTCTCTTCATTCTCCTAGAAACGGCCCCATTTCACACTCACAAGGTGATTGCCCATAAAGAGTATCCTGCTATACCCCACTTTTATTTCAAAGTTATGAGAATCATTAAAAGCCAAGTTTATCCTAACTATTTGTAGGCAGCACTTGTTTTATCATCCTAAGAGTGGGTATGAGGTGTTAATCTCTCAGTGCTTTCGTCGATTCAACAAGATTTAGTTGTTCCCTTTGAACCTAGATCTTGGGATCTCCAATTCCTAGGTAGGGTTTCCATCAAGTATCCTCTTTCGTCATAGGCTTTAAACCCATTCCTCTTGATGATCTCACAACCTGCTCTCGCGACAGACCTTTAGTAAATGGATCCGCTAGGTTGTCGGCCGATTTTATATATTCTATAGAGATTACTCCATTTGAGAGCAGTTGTCTAATGGTTTTGTGTCGCCTTCTGATATGACGAGACTTACCATTATACATGCAACTCAGTGCCCGTGCTATAGCTGATTGGCTGTCACAGTGTACACATAAGGCAGGCACTGGATTTTCCCACATAGGAATATCCTCTAAAAAGTTGCGAAGCCATTCTGCTTCCTCTGCCGCTTTGTCTAAAGCAATAAACTCAGATTACATGGTGGATCTGGCCAATAGCGTTTGTTTAGAGGATTTCCATGACACAGCTGCACCACCAAGTGTAAAGACATATCCACTTGTGGATTTTGAGTTCTTGGAGTCCGATATCCAGTTGGCATCACTGTAGCCTTCCAGTACTGCTGGATATCTGGTGTAATGCAGTGCATAACTCTGAGTATGTCGCAAGTAGTTCAATACTCTAGTTATTCCTTTCCAGTAACTTCATCCTGGATTACTCGTGTATCGGCTCAGTACGTTTACCGAATGTACTAGGTCCGTTCTTGTACAATTTGTTAGGTACATCAGACTACCAATTACATGTGCATATTCCAGTTGTGATATGCTTTCGCCTGTATTTTTGAACAAGTGAATACTTGGATCGACGGGACTTTTTGCTGTCCCATTGGAGTAATTCTTAAATCTTTCAAGTACTTTCTCAGCATAATGAGCTTGAGACAAAGTAATCCCCTCAGATGTCCTGGAAACTTTGATTCCTAGTATGACATCTGCAACTTCCAAATCTTTTATGTCAAACTTGCTACTAAGCATGCTCTTAGTTTGTTTGATAATGTCGTTATTGCTTCCAATAATGAGCATGTCGTCTACGTATAGACAGACCAGAATGTATCCATTTGGAGTATCTTTGATGTAGATACATTTATCACATTCATTTATTTTGAAACCATTTGATATCATAATATTGTCAAATTTTTCATGCCACTGCTTTGGAGCTTGTTTCAGGCCGTACAGTGATTTTACAAGCCTGCACACCTTGTTTTCCTGTCCAGGAACTACGTAACCCTCAGGTTGTTTCATGTATATTTCTTCTTCTAAGTTCCCATTTAGAAATACAGTTTTAACATCTATTTGATGTATTTCCAGGTTACGTAGAGCTGCAATAGCTATCAACATTCTTATGGATGTTATTCTTGTAACTGGGGAATATGTATCGAAGAAATCTAGGCCTTCTTTTTGCCTAAATCCTTGTACCACAAGTCTAGCCTTATGCTTCTCTATTGAACCATCTGGTTTCAATTTTTATTTGAAAATCCATTTGCATCCTAGAGCTTTACATCCAGAAGGCAAGTCGACTAACTCCCATGTATGATTTTGCATAATAGAGTCTATTTCACTTTTGATTGCTTCCTTCCACATAGGAGCATCAGGCATAGACATGACTTTCTTGAAAGTTCTGGGCTCATTCTCTAACAGAAAGACCGTCACAAAGTCAAGGACCAAATGATTTTGATGTTCTAGCCTGTTTACTTCATCTAGGCTCATCAGTATCATGTTCTGGTTCATCAACTGAAGTGCTTGCATTCCCTTTTTCACGTGTACGTTTGGGGTACGTAGTATCCTTGCACGGAAACACGTGTTCAAAGAAGGAAGCATTCCTTGATTCCATTATTGTATTCACATGAATATCCGGTATATTCGATTTGTATACCAAGAACCGATATGCACTACTGTTGTGTGCATAGCCTATGAATATGCAATCAATCGTCTTAGGTCTGATGGTGACCTGTTTCGAGTTAGGTACTGCCACTTTTGCTAGACACCCCTACACTTTGAGGTATTTATACGAAGGTAAGTTACCGTTCCACATTTCATATGGTGTCTTGTCGGTTTTCTTGTGAGGTATTTTATTAAGAATGTAGTTGGCAGTCAGCAACGCTTCCCCCCACATGTTTTGGGGTAAGCCAGAATTCAACAACAAAGCATTCATCATCTCCATTAGAGTTCAGTTTTTGCGCTCGGCAGTACCGTTTGATTCGGGTGAGTAGGAAGCAGTTGTCTGATGAACTATTCATGTTCCGAGCAGAACATGTTAAATGGTGCATCATATTCTCCTCCTCTATCACTTCTAACGATTTTAATCGTTTTGCCAAGTTGATTCTCAACCGCAAGTTTGTATTCTTTGAATTTATCCAAAGCCTCATTTTTGCTATGTAACAAATATACATAACAGAATTTTTTGTAATCGTCTATGAAAGTCACAAAGTACTTTTTGCCACTTCTGGTCTGCACATATTTTAAGTCACACAGATCCGTGTGAATTAGACCTAGAGTTTCTGTGTTTCTTTCTACAGAACATGATAGAGTTTTAGTGAGTTTGGCCTCCATGCAAACTTCACATTTTTCTGAGTTATTTACCTTAAATTTTGGTAGCAAATTCATGTTAACTAATCTACGCATAGAATTTACATTAACATGACCTAGTCTTTCATGCCAAACAGAGGAAGACTCAATAACATACGCAATAGGAGTTATTTCATTAACTTTGGGAACAACAGGAACAATAGTTTTAGGGATGACTGTCATTACATTAAACTTGAACAGTCCATCCTTTACATATCCTTTACCCAAGTATACCCCATTCTTAGACAGTACAAAATTATCAGAAACAAGAACAACCTTAAACCCATTCTTGCTTAGCAAAGAACCTGATATCAAGTTCTTTCTAATGTCTGGGACATGCAGCACATTTGTGAGTGTTAGCTCTTTGCCTGAAGTCATTTTCAGCACTATCTTCCCTGTTCCTTCAATTTTGGAGGTGGAAGAGTTTCCCATGAACAGCTGTTCATCTTTGTTGCACTTCTGGTAGGAGGTGAACATTTCCTTGTCCGAGCAGATATGCTTGGTGGCCCCAGTATCGTACCACCATTCACGAGGATTGCTCCCCACAAGATTGACCTCTGATACTTCAGCACAGAGGTCCAGGTCAGAGAGACCAGTGGACAAGTTCTCAGCTATGTGTGCGTGTGATTTTTCATTCCCTTTTACATGTCCTGTTTCTGAACGATGACTGTCCTTACTGCGGCACTCAGAAATTTTGTGCCCCAGCTTACCACACTTGTGGCATTTCCCAGCAAACCTCTTTGCAAGAGGTTTTTTGTTTGAGGCCTGTGGCAGAAACTTCCTCTTCTTGCCCTTCTGTTCGTGCTCCACCACATTGGCCTATTCTATGGACTGATTTTCATAGGACCTGTCAGCCTTGCGATTCTCTTCTTCGATCCGCAACCTGACAATTAGGTCTTCAAGAGACATCTCCTTTCGCTTGTGTTTGAGGTAGTTCTTGAAGTCTTTCCACCCAGATGGAAGTTTTTCAATGAACGCTGCAACCTGGAATGGCTCGCACAGTGTCATACTCTCTGCAGCAATGTCGTGCATTATAACCTGCAGTTCTTGGACTTGACTCACCACAGTTTTGGAGTCAATCATCTTGTAGTCCAGAAATTTGCCGACAACAAATTTCTTGGACCCGGCGTCTTCTGTTTTGTACTTTTTCAGGGACCCCCACAAGAGTTTGGACGTCTTGAAGACACAGTAGACATTGTACAGGGGGTCTACCAAGCCATTCAGGATGTAGTTCCTGCAGAGGTAGTCGCCTTGAGTCCACGCATCAACTGCAGCAACGGAGTGTGCATCCATTGGCGCCAGCATCGAGGCAGATTCAGTGAGGGAATCTGTCCAGCTTCAATGTGGTCAGGTAGAACTGCATCTTCCCTTGCCACTTTTTGAATCCAGTTCCATTGAACTTCTCCGGTTTTTCTCCCACGGTTATGTGCATGAGCAGAACGACCGAATGTGACGAAACCGATTGTGCAGTCACATTTTGGGTCACCGGTGTTTCGGTACTGAGAAGCCCATTAGCAATGTCAGTTGGTGTGTTCTCCATGTTCTTATTTTCTCTGAAATTGTTTGAAACAGAAACTGTTAGTTGTTTTTTCCGAACAGTACCTGTAAACAGACTTCACAAAACTGTTAGAATCTGTGAGGAAAAAATTCTGCTTTAGGATTGTTAGAACCTGAATATAGAATAATATAAAATCCCAACAGAAATTGCGAAGAAATGAAATACAGATAAGTAAATAGTAAGTAAAAGATTTTGCACAGAGTCGAGATTGTTAATCTCTGTCCTTAAAGCAGAATTTGTCCCGTAGTGTGACGGTTACATTGCTTCTCAGGATACAACTGTATCTTCTCTGAAGAACGCAGCACCCTTGCTTCAGGAATTTAGCGAACCTTTGTTTGTGTTATACTCTCAGTTGACACTGACGCAGAGGAGAAGAAGAAGAAGAATAAAAACCGAAAAATTCTGTATAGAAGACTCTGTCTGGATTTATAGAGGAAATTGGAGACTTATCAGATGCCATTACTCTGTAACAGCAGAGTAATGGAGACTCTTCAGATTCATAACTGGTGAGCCATTACTCTGTTGTTACAGAGTAATGGGTACCAGTTAGGGCCGGGCCGGGCCGGGCGCGCGCGTGTGTTTGTCATTTTGACTAAGTCCTCTCTCCACTACACGTTAGTGGTAACCCCCGGGCCACGCCCTTTAGTCCAGTTTTCTAGTATATATACTAGAAAAAATCCTTTCCAATTTTCGATATGGGACTATCCATTTGCCAAGTTAGTACCTTTCAAGTACCCAACTTTGGATCAACGTTTCTCATTCATACGGAATTCGTTTTTGGCAAGTGAGTATACTACGGAATAGTACTCGTCGAGAGGATCGCAATCCACTCATTTTCCGGCGCCGCTGGTGGCCAGGAGCCTGCCGGAATCCGGCCCGGAAAACTGCAAAAATTAATTCCAACAAAAATATAGATGGGAGCCTACAAAATGGGTGAACAACTGGAGTAGGGGAGCATTAAACTATTAATATAAATCCCTCAAACCCCAGACTTCGGAAATTTGGTGAAGTGGCAGGCACATTTCACACAAAGAAAACCACATAATCAACAAAAAATTACTAAAGTGATTTAGTAAACCAGGCCTACATTGGGTATGAGATTCAAGTGAACATGGAGAAGAAGATTACGACACAAAAACTCAGATGAGATTTCACCTTCCATGGTGGGGTAAGGTTCATTCCTCGTGAGATAATTGTGTTTACGGGGGAATTCGTTGTACTCATATAGACAGATCCGTGTTCCCTCTCTGTGTTTAGATTAGCTTGAAGAAGTAGGAGCCTTGTTATCACTAGGAAAAAATATAGGGTTGTGGGTTCAAAATCATGCTTTGTAATGTTGAGAGTAAAACATGGGGAGTGCATTGCTCTAAGACTCAAATAAGGCGGTAAATACAAAAAAATAAATTATCCTCAACTAAAATTTACAGATACCGACACCAAATATTGTTTCTTGAATCAATATAAATATGAGATTTTAAACCTTGACCAATAACCAGTTCCTCCATCCTTTTTCTGACAACTTCAAGTGATTCCAGGCTCGTATCATAACATCTATTCAGCATTCCACATTAAAACCTTTTCAGCGCTAAGTTGTACATGACCCATACTATCTCATTAATTCTCTACCTTATCCTAAATGACTAGGACCCTTGAAGCAAATTCCCACCTTTTTCTTGTAGTTTTCATACTATCTGTACATAATTGGGATTTCTACCTTTTCCTTTTGATGTCCATCTAGTTTCATACTATCTGTACATTCACAGTCCTGTTAATGTTTACGCAAAACAAAGGTACTGTATACATGCACAATTGAGAAAACCCAGTTATTAATAAACTTGATAACTATTAAACTGAAAATAATTAACAGAAATTCTCATGTCTAACTACGTGTCTAAGCGAATGTTCAACATACCGTATTCATCAATAGGAGCATCATAGTCGTAGCTAGTTGCAATAAAGTTACCAGCTGTCCGGCCAAAGTTTGTTCCACCATGGTACTGAATGGTAAAATACAACAAATTAAGCTACACTAGATATCCCTAAGAACATAACAACTAATATATAGGTTCTAATAGTTACCATGTAGTAGCTCACTAAAGATCCACCTTTCTGTATAAAGCTAACAACAGAATAGGCCAAGTCTTCAATAGGTCGATGGGGAACAGCACCTCCAAAGGATGAGAACCTTCAATTCCGAGATCAAAGTAAGAATTTTGTGGTGTGCATGATATGTATTTACAAATCGAGGAGCTTATATAATTTAGAACACAAAAAGATAGGTACCAGCCAGTCCAAGCTTCAGTCCACAGCTTGGGTTTGTAAGGTTTATTTGGAGTGAAACCATCGCAGTAAAATCCGTTACAAGTGTCAATCTGTCAAATTGACAAAAAAGTTCCACCAAGGGTGAGAAATTTTTCGAGGATTCTTTAATTAGGAAATATGATGACGACTTAAGGTATGATTTACGAGTTTTTAATTGATTTTATTGCCTGTATCGGTAAAAGGCAATCACATAATAATAGAGGGATGAGGAAATTATTAATTTGTCAATCTTATTCGATCAGAGAAACAACGCTATTAGTAGAGGAAGAAAATATATTGCAGGCATCTTCAGCAACAATGTAGGGATTGGTCAATTGTAGTCATTGGTCGATGACATTTCATTATCTCTGATTATGAAACATGATGAGAATTCATCACTTTGCTCAAACAAACGAGAGAAACAATCCAAATGCGCAAGTAAAAAGGGATTAAGATGCTTACAATTGGATCAGGGGCATCAACTTGTTTGCACATAATCCATGGCACCCCAACATCAAGACCGAGCGCCAGTTTTGCAACCCATGCTGCATAAACTTTATCCTCAGGTCCCCCATAGTGCTCGACAGGCCCGTACTCATTCTCAATCTGCTCAATCAATTTTACGCACAATAACATCAATTATTTAATCCTTATACCCTGAGTAAACATTATCAAAGCCAAACGGGGTTAGAAAAGATAGGAGATTTACCTTGAGAAAGGACAATAGGACCACCTTGCCAGGCAAACAATTCTTCCCTCTTCATCATATCGATAATCTTCCTTATGAATGTCTCCATCGCAACCTTCTCTTACAACAACAAAATTAATTAACCAACCAAACAAACATAAGCTATCAAAACCTAATACCAATAGAATTTAGTACAAGAAAATGTTCCTAAAATTCCATCCAACCTTGTAAGGCTCATTATCAGTTCTGAAACTGATACCAGGAACATACTTTAACCAAACAGGGAATCCCCTAATCAACACACCAAAACACACGAATTAAACCCAAATAAATTCACAAAACTATGCAATCAAAATCATTCTCTTAATCAACCAAAAATTACCCAAAATTCCATTCTGCACAAATGTAAGGCCCTAGTCTGAGATGAAGATAGAGCCCAGCCTCCTTCACTAACTTGATGAACTTAACCAAATCATACCTCCCCTCAAAATCATACTACAACAAAAAAAACCCAATTCAAAATTTTACCCTACAACCATTTTCAGATAAACCCCATAAAAAAAAAACTAAAAATACCTGACCAGGGGAAGGTTCATGCCTGTCCCAAAACACATAAGTCTCAATAACATCCAACCCTCCATCCTTTGCCTTCTGAATAAGTGCAGGCCACATCTACACCGAAAACAGGGCAACAATTTTTTTTATATATTTAAAAAAAAGAAAAAAAGGGAAACACCCAGAATGTGCAGTTAGTTCTTCACCTCAGGAGTGCTCCTAGGGTAATGAATAGAGCCAGAAATGAGAATTCTTCTCTGCCCATTAATGGTAATGGCCCTATGGTCATAGGAAACAAAGGTGGTGGGTTTTTGTGTGAAAGAAGATTGGAAGCACCACAGGGTTGAGAGGATGACCGATACTGCAAGAAACAGGACTACTGCCGTTGAACGGTGAGGGGGAGTGAGCTCGGATTTTGATGTCATTTTGTATGGTGGAAGAAAGTGAGAGCAGAGTTATTAGAGTTTTAAGGGGAGGGGGGTGTTAAATTAAATACGAGAAGAAGAAGTGAGAAGAAATAAAAAGAGGGAATACTGACAACCCAATCATGGGGTACACCGACAAAAGAGACAATTTTTATTTTTTTTTAATATTAATTGTTGTTGTTGTTGTTGTTGTTGTTAAGGTCACCGCGTCACCACTTCATTAATAAATTATTAACGAAACAAGTATTATAAATATATAATATCTATCTGTTTTTAGAACTGAACCACAAAACAATTACTCAGTTAAGCCTACAATATTAACTAGTCTCTCTCCTAGCTAAACTTATAGACGAAGCCACCTGTAATCTGTTCTCCCCCCTGTCAGATGTGACGCATGCAAATTCCTATTGAACAATCAGATATCAACTCATCGATCACCAACCATAGTTACGATTTGCACATGCACCTTCAAACGACATCGAACTTGAACACCACTCCAGCACCAACTTCACTACCCCATTCGATGACACCTAATCAGAACAACATACCAGAAACGACTTGCTTAACCACAATTCTGATAATGACTTGCCACTCCGCCCATTCAGTGACGACTTGTCACTTCTCTAGTTTGGAACGATCTGCTTATTCACCACCACGGTGGCCGACATTCCGTTCGTAACGTCGCTGATGACCAGTCCGAACACCTTTTCTGTAACGACTTGGCCACCAGCAGATCTGTAACGACTCACATCACCCTCTCCATAGCAGCTTTTTTTGGTTTTAACCGTGGGAGTTCTGCAGTAAGAAAAAAATCCTCGAATTAATGAGTTACTACTACTTTGGGTGAATTTTTGAGGTTTGTTTGTTTTTTGGATTCTTCTTGTTGGGTTTTAAAGTCAATATAATTGATGGGGGGTTTTGGATTTTGGAGGCAATGCAGCTCATCTTTTTGATGATTTGATAATGAACACAAAATTTGTGATTTTTATGAGATTGATTCTTATGAGATATTATTTCCCTGGATGGCTAAATTTTACTTAAACCCCTACTTTTTATTGAAAGTTAAAATACCTCTCTATTTTGGCCGACAATTTTGACTCCTACATCAGATTAAATAGTTAAAAGTATTAGTTTTATAATATTTTTTAAACAACCATATTAGATAATTAAGATTTTTTGAAAAAATTAAAAGATGAAAGAGATGTTTGATGACATGGGTAAAAATGTCCGAAAATGACACATGCACATGCAATGCACGTGTCAAAAAACCTAATAAAGCATAATGCTGTTGTGTTTGGTTTTTGAAAACATGGTTGAGGACAATTTTTTTAACAACAAAAAATTAAGTATGATTTTTTTGTGAAAATAGACAATACTTAGTGTTTTTTTTTTTTCAAATTTAGCCTTAACGGTGAGGGATAATTTGATGTAGAAATCAACAATGAGGAGGGCAAATTGTCAAAAGTAAAATAGAAGGGTTTTTTTTTTTTAATTTTTTAAATGATGAGTAAGAAGGGTAAAGTGAATTTAGCCTCTTAACTTGCTAAAGGAATTAAAAATGGTGGGCCTAACTTGCCTAAGTTTCAACTTCTCTTGTTCATGGTACATGCTTAATAGGTAGGGCATTTGATGCTTTTCTCTTGTGTGTGGGTTATGTTTGGTAAAGTTGTCTTAAGTTGGGTATTATCTCTACTACTATAATAGGAAAAAGTCTTAGTGTAATTTGTCCTTCTATCAACCCGTGCAACACGCGTACCTAAATTTTTACTTTTAAAAATAAATATATGTATTTATTAAGCCGTGCAACGCACGTGTAAATTACTAGTTATGATTTAATGCCATGTTCTGTTATATTTATTTACAATTTTTACTCCATCCGTTCCAAAATATAAGTTATTTTATATTTTTTTTCCTCACCACAATATAAGTTGTTTTGGATTTTCAAATAGATATATTATCTCTTTATCTTAATTAATTAATATATCTTGGTCGTTAATTAATTTTCTAAGAGACTTCTAATTTTATTCTTTTTTTTATCTCTAATCTCAAATATTTTAATAGGAGAGTTGGGGTTGTTGGGGTTGTCATTTGTAGACAACATGTAATTTGTACACATTCAACCTATTTATTTTTTAGTGGAAGATATAATAACCATTCATCTACTCAAATGTTATTAGTTACCATAATACTCTCAAAGTTCAAAATTAATTACAATATAATTATTTACAAAAGTGCCACTCTTCTAAAAAAAAGTTTGTTTCACTGGGGGTAATTTGTAAAAGAGTATGTGACGAGTTAAGTGAGGTCTCAGGTTCAAAATCAGATTATGTCTTATTATTTACTATTTAAAAAAACTAATTTGAACGTTCATCGCACGTGTAGATTACTAGTTCATATTACCAAAGAGAATGGAGGCAAGTATGATATTTTACAGTATTCTTAAAGGTCCATCAATCATAATCTAGTACTCTTATACAATTCTAGGTTGTTCTAAATAGTCGTGTAGAAAACTAGATTGACTAATATTATAGAACGGATGGAGTAATTTATTAGGTTAAAAGCACCTATATGAAAATTGAAAATGGAATTTAAGATGTATCTCCTTGGTAGAAATTTAAGGTTTTTTTTTTCTTTTGATAATAAAGATAACATCGTCGTCGCTTCATTAATAAAAAATTAACAAAACATAGTAGAACATATAGCTAATAATCGAGATTCATACATAATATAAAGCTGACAAATACAAACTAGGACCTCTAGTACATAAATGAAGATACATATAATGATAAGGCATTATCACCCATCCTCGACTCACGCCTGCCTTGCATGACCTGACCTTCTCCTCCTCCTTCATACGAAGCTTCTTCTTTGCTCCTGCCTAACCTGCCCAAGCGTGAATAGAAGCAAAAACTTTATGTATAATAATAGAAAATTTATTATTAATATTACATAACACATTTGGTTACGATCTAGCCACAAGCCCCACATCGTGGCAGCAACTGAAATATCCCAGGCAACTCTATCGTCTTTTCTGACTACATCTACTCTCCAGTGACCCTATACCTCGGTATTGACATAGGACATTCTAAGCTTCCAAACCCTAAACACACATCCTCCCAAGCTAACCATGGCATTAGGGCAAATGAAAAATATGTGATTTGTATCTTCGTCGTTGTCCTTACATCTAGAGCATCTAACATCAATTTGCATATTGCGTTTCTCCGGGTTAATCTTGGATAAAATAGCATCACTCTCCACCAACCAAATAAACGCTTTCACTTTCAACGGTGCATAAGTACTCCAGATAATGTTTGCCTCCTTACTTCTAGTCCCTCCGTGGTTAAGCCATTTGTACATAGACGTCAAAGAGAAGGTGTGATTAGGATCTAAGTTCTAGCTTCTCACATCCTTTGTTTCGTTAGTGTACTGTCCTTCAGTCTGAATGAAGTTGTTAAGGTTCTGCAATTGATTACTACTCTCCTGAGAAAGCCACTCAAAAATCTTAATCTTAAGTCTTTCATTTCGCTAGACATCAACAACTGAAGTGTCGATGTTTACCGTAGCTCTAGCAGCCTCCAAAAATAGACAAAGAAGAGTAATGTTTCCACACCATTTGTCCTTCCAGAATCTGGTATCTTTTTCGTTCCCAATCCTACACCTTGTATTTGTGTGGAACATCTCCCCCACTCTTGCCACTCATGTCCACATACATGATGCCTTACCGTGCTCAGTTCTCCTCCAAAATCTAAATTTATTTCTTATTCGGTAAGCAGCAAAGAATTTACACCAAAAATTGTTGCGTCTCTTATTCATTTTTCACCGCCACTTACTCGCCAAATCTATATTCATATCACTTAGGTCCAGTATACCTAATCCCCCTTATTATTTTCTCTTACAAACCCTACCCCATTTGATCAAGTGAAACCCTTTATCAGACACATCAACTCTCTTCCACATGAATCTTCTTCTGCATTTGTCTATTTTATTGATAACTCGTTTCGAAAGTTCGTAAATAGACATCAAGTACAACGGAAGACTACTTATAGACATACAAAAATTTACGAAGCTGTATCGCCTTTGTAATCCATATTCCAATAGCACTAACTGCCTCAGTATTGACATTCCAAGATTCTTCAATAATCTTACGGATGTTACCGCACATTGTCCAAGCTATCTCAAACCGGAACGGATGCCGATACTCCTAAATCCATCGCCGCAGGCAAGGGCTAGCGGGATGTGATCAGAAGTGAACCTCGTAACAGACATAACGACTGCTAATGGAAAGACGTCTTCCCAATCCGTGGACAGTAGAATCCTATTAAATATAGCAACAAAAGGGTTCACCTGCATATTCATCCAGGTAAAATTTCTATCTATCGGCTTAATTTCCATCAGTTCTAACTCGTTGATGGTGGCGTTGAAGTTATTTATATCATGACTACTGACCCTCTCTCTCTGTACTCATTTTGAAATCTAGTAATATTGAAATCTCTCCCTACCCCTCATGGTGTTGCCCATCTACCTCTTATATTTCTTAGTTCGTTCCAAAGTTGACTCCGCAATCTAGAGTCATTCGAGCCGTAGATTGATGTCACCATGTGCTCCCAGTCGTCCCACCTCCGCCTAAATCTAACAATGACAAAAAACACTCCAATTTAAGGTTTTCTTAAATAGTTTTTTAAAATTAATCGGTGGAGAAGAACCCCAGATTTCATTAATAAATTTTCAATGAAACAAAATATAAGCAATGTCATAGAGAGCATGATTTTTAAAAATATCTTAAGGTCACTACACCGAAGTTTCTTTCCAATATTTCAAATAATTCTCACTTACTGTAGATTAAGCATCCAAAATTCTCACTCGATTACAGGAGGAACAGGGTAGTGTTTGGAAAAGTGATAGTCATTTTTTAACAATACCCTTAAAATTCACCTCAGAATTTGTGGATGGAGTACATCAAGTGGTCATAAATTGAGGGTGTTGTAGGAATGAGTATTTTTTCAACACTACCTTTCAAAATCATCCTAGAATTAGTTAAGGGTGAATTTTGGGTAATTAAAAAAAATACATTATGCACTATTCTTTTTTTCAAAGTTTTTTTAATAACCGCGTGATCATTTAGTACATCTCGAGTCATCTTCCTTTTTTGTCATATGCGTTACATAATTTTTGTTAGGAATATAATTTTTGCTGCGGCCATTAGGGCTGCGATGGAACCGAGCTATTCGCGAACTATTTGGCTCGAGTTCGGTCAAAGTTTGGCTCGAACCGAGCTCGAGCCGAGCTCAAGCTCAAAATTGAGCTCATTTCGTAAACGAGCCGAGCTCGAGTTTGGGTTTTTTTTTTTTTAGGCTAAGGTCACGAGCTATTCGGCTCGAATACGGTCAAAACTCGGCTCGAACCGAGCTCGAGCTCAAAACTGAGCTCGTTTCGTAAACGAGCCGAGCTCGAGCCTGAAGGTATTCGGTTCGGCTCGGCTCGATTGCAGCCCTAGCGGCCATTATGGTATTTTGGACCCTCTCCCCTTGTTTGTGGTAGAGATTATGTACTTTTGTTTATGCACTTTTATTTTTATTTTTTCGTAGGACCTTATAATTGGCTCAGTACTCTGAGTTTGTTTTATTAATCTCTTATTAATGAAACAAGGTGGCCATACTCCACCTTTTCTTTAAAAAAAAAATCTATATTTCCTTTAAAAAAAAATCTATATCCACACATTCACAATTTCAGGAAGAGGAATATATATATATATATATATATATATATATATATATATATATATATATATTGTTAAATTCTGTGAGGAAATTAGCAATTGGGAATTAGGGTTTTATCTCTAGATCTAAGTTGCTTGAGATATTCACCCTAGGTATCAAAATTGGAATACCTAGACTGCTATCACAAGCCAGTATTTATAGATAAATACTGGTTTGGGTATCGGGTTGTAAGCCCATAGACCCGCGTTCCAATATCCAATCAATTGTACGTTCATTACACGTGTTACACATATGCACGTGCTTTATTTATATAGAGAGAATATACCAATATATCCAACAATCTCCTCCTATATTCTCAATATATAAAGTACAGGATTATCTCATCAGATCAGCATACAACTGACTGGCTGATAGCAGTCCATAAAGGAAAAGCATCATAAAGGTATAGTTTCATAAAGAACCAAAATAATTATAAAATTGAATAGTTCAATCAAGACTAAACCAATATAATTAAATAGTTCCAAACCATATCCAATTCAGAATAGTTCACAAAGACTAAACCAATAGATAAATAAACCATAGTCTCAAACTAAATAAAGCAAATAAACTTCAAACCAAACAAAAGAGTTTTAAGCTTCAAAAGTAGTCTTAAACTCAAAAGAAGTTTTATTAAGCAAGTGATTGGCAAAAGAAAATCCCTGCATGCTGCTTCATGACTACTCCTCCATATCGAGCAAGTCATCATCTTCAAAATCGAGATCTAAGATTCCACCTCCATTATCTTTGCTAGCACCTGTTGCTCAACATTGCAAATAAGAATTTCATGAGTCATTTCTCTTTGAATTCAAACAAATTGCATAAAAGTATCTAGTTCAAACAAAAGAACTTAGTACAATTCAAATTGGCTAGCAAGATTTTAACACAAGCATCACAATCAAGTATCTTTAACAAATAAAGTACATGAACTTTATAGTTTCTACACAAGAACCATACTATGTTTCATATTGGAATGAAAACTGCCGTTTCACTCATGGTTTAACATTGAATCATCAAAATTAAAATTGGAATGAAACATGCATCCATAAGAGACATATCATCAAAATTGGAATGATATTTAGGACAATTAATCATCGGAAACATATCGACACGTTTTCATGTTTCGTATTGGAATAATATGATAATTCTAAGTAAATTCTATAGATATATGATATCATCAAAATTGGAATGATATTATATGTCTGTGGAATTTATGTGGAATCATCATGATTATCTGAAACACGTTAACTGTCAAATTGATGCTTAAGTTTGAACTTCTCAATGGCTGTTCTAATTATCAAAATAACTAGGGTGTTAAGGCCTTTGTGACTTAATGGCTCTTAACCCCATTTCCCCCACAGTTTTGACAATTAGATCTCTTTGTAATCCCTTGGTAAGGGCATCAGCCACATTCTGTTTTGACCTCACATCAATAAGGGTAATAATCCCTTGCTTAATGAGATAGTTCAACTTTGCCTGTCGAAGACCGACAGTTCTTCTCTTACCATTGTAAAGAGAATTGGTTGCTACAGTTTTTGTAACTTAGTTGTCGCAGAACAAGCTAAGAGTGGTTACTTTAAACCTTCTCAATGGAATATCTAGCAACAGGTCTCTCATCCATTCCGCTTCTTCACCAGCACAAGATAGCGCAAAGAGTTCAGACTCCATAGATGAGAATGCAATGCCTGGTTGCCTTTTAGATTTCCATGACACAGCTGCTCCTCCTAGTGTAAATACATAACCACTAGTGGATCGACTTTCACCAAGTTCTGTGCACCACGATGCATCAGAATATCCTTCCAAAACTGAAGGATGTCCAGAGTAGCACAAAGCTAACTCTTGAGTACCACACAGGTAACCCATTAGCCTCTCAAGGGCATTCCAATGTGTCTTACCGGGATTACTAGTGAATCTGCTAAGCATGCCTACCGCAAAGGCTATGTCTGGTCTAGTGCAGATCATTGCATACATGAGACTTCCGATCAGTTTGGAATAATCCAACTGTCTCACCGTTGCACCAACGTTAGGTGTCAACTTTTTGTTGTAATCATAAGGTGTTTCAAACCTTCTGCAATTACTATATCTCCACTTTTGTAACACATTATTGATATAGTGAGATTGACTAAGGAGTATGCCTTGCCTACCAAAACTCACTCTCATACCTAGTATAGTGTCCACAACACCTAGGTCCTTCATGCTGAATTCTTTGGATAGCATTGTTTTAACTTCAACCACAGTTGAGAGGTCGCTTCCAACAACAAGCATGTCATCAACATACAAGCAAACTATAGCAATTTTATTTGATCGATCACGAAAATAAAGGCATTTGTCAGAATTGCTAGATTCAAAACCTAAGCTCTTTATTGTTGTATCAAATTTTTCGTGCCATAGTTTTGGTGCTTGTTTTAATCCATACAAAGATTTTACCAATTTGCACACTTTGTTCTCTAAACCTTTAAGTACAAAACCTTCAGGTTGGTTCATATAGATTTCTTCATTTAGATCTCCATTTAGGAAAGCAGTTTTAACATCCATTTGGTGAATAACAAAATTTTCAATGGATGCAAGGGCAAGAAGAATCCTTATTGTAGCAATATGACAAACAGGTGAGTAAACATCAAAATAGTCTACCCCACTTTGTTGAGTATAACCTTTAGCTACTAGTCGTGCTTTATACTTTGCTACAGTCCCATCTGGATTAAGTTTCTTCTTCAAAACCCACTTATTTCCTATGGTTTTAGCCCCTTTTGGCAGATCAACTAATTTCCAAGTTTTATTTTGTAATAAAGAATCCATTTCATCATCAATAGCCTCTTTCCAAAGTAGACCATCCCTAGACCGAAGAGCTTCACTCACACTAAGTGGATCAGCCAACAGTGCATAAGTTACAAAATCATCACCATAGGTTCTAGGTGTCTTATCTCTGGTGGAGGTTCTTCTAGGCTCAATTTCATTTGTAGTTTCAGTGTCAGTTATACTAGGTCTAGATTCTATTTGTGAATCACTGACTAAGTCTGTGTGGCCAGATAGTGTTATGCCTTTGTCTTTGATGAACACATCTTCAAAGAATTCTGCATCTCTAGATTCAATTATCTTATTGAGAGATAGGTCATAAAATCTGTATGCCGCACTATCAACTGCATTTCCTAGATACACACAGGTATTTGTACGAGGTCCTACTTTAGGCCTTCTTGGGTCTGGTATTCTAACAAAAGCAATACAACCCCATGTTTTTATTTTATCAAAGCTCGGTGTGTGTTTATGCCATAACTCATAAGGTGTTTCAGTCAATTTAGAGTGTGGTAACAAATTAAGAATATTATTAGCAGTCAATGCAGCCTCTCCCCAAAAATTCGAAGGCAATCCAGCAGTCAATAACATAGAATTCAACATTTCTGTAAGTGTTCGATTCTTTCTTTCGGCTATACCGTTTGACTGTGGTGAGTAGGGTGCTGTTGTTTCAGAGATAATGCCATGTGAAGTGCAAAATTCTTTAAAACCCATTGACACATATTCCCCACCTCTATCAGATCTGAACCTTTTTATTTTAGCATTTAACTGATTTTCGACACGGTCTTTAAATTCTTTGAATTTATTAAGTGCTTCATCCTTTGATTTTAACAGATAGATATGACAATATCTAGAACAATCATCTATAAAGGTGATCAAATACTTCCGACCTCCTTGCGTCACAAAGTTTTTAAAATCGCATATGTCAGAATGAATTAGTTCAAGAAGTTGTGTACTCCTAGAAACAGAACTAAAGGGTTTTCTAGTGATCTTTGTCTGAGCACACACTTCACACTTGTCATACCTTAAGGATGTATCAATTGACAGATTAAAAGTTTTAGCAACAGCAAGTAATTTAATATAGTTTACATGTCCCAATCTGTTGTGCCAAGTAGAAGGGCTACACAGTTTTGAGCTAACAGCATTAATCACTTCATTTGCTAAACTAAGTCTATACATGCCATTGACTAAATAAGCACAACCAAAGTAGTATGAGTTAACAGATAATATTGCTCTACCACTTATCATAGAAACTACCATGCCAGCATTATTCAGTAAGCTAATAGAAATTAAATTCTTTGCTAAAGCAGGAACAAATTTAACATTACGCAAAATTAAATTCTTACCTGATGAGAGACTGAGATTTGCAGTTCCAACCTGGAGCACCTTGACTGATTCTCCATTCGCCATAGAGACAGACTCATTTGCATCTTTGAGATCAGTTAGCAGGTTCTTATTGTTGCAAGCATGACATGTAGCCCCCGAGTCCAACAACCAACTCGTAGAGGCACTGACCTTATCGTCACCAACAACACACAGAAAGTTGGTGGGTTCAGTGTTATCCTCTAATAAGTTCACCGTTTCATTGTTAGGTTGTTCTCTTTTGGGTAGCCTACATTCGGTAGCATGGTGACCCCACTTCCTACAGTTGTAGCACTTCCCTTTCTTTTTCACAATCTTTTTATTGGCTTCCAACTTGGACGGTTCACCCTTAACCTTATTAAGCTTGTTCTTCTTAAACTTAGGAACATATTTGGAACTGGTTAGCACATTAGCATGAGAAATTTGTTTCTTAGCCAACTCCAAATTTATCCTAGTTCTTGTTTCATCCTCTACTTTAATACATCGTTTGAGTTGTGCAAGCTTAATTTGTTCTGGCAGTCTATACATTTCAGTCTTAAATGTGAGCCATGATGCAGGTAATTTAAAGATATTGCTCCAGTGAGAAAGGCATCACACACAGTGATATCTTCAGTTTTCAATTTAGCTACTAAGTTTTCAAGATCAGTTACCTGAGGGAGAATGGCCTTCTCCTCTTTGAATTCAAAGCTCATGAACTTATCAACCAGGTGAGTCTTGGAGACCTTCTCCTCCTTTTTGAATTCATCCAGCAGATTGTCCCAAATCTCCTTAGCTGTTCCAAACTTCATGTACACATCTGCTAACCGATCTGAAATACTGTTTAGCAAAAACTCCCTGCACAGGTCCTCATCTCTGATCCAAGTGGCATCATCCACATCTTCGGTACAGTCATCATAAGTCGTTTGACAAGTATAAAAGATCTTCATGAATTTCATCCCATACTGTGCTTTCCTCTTCCAACTATTGAATTCAGAACTACTAAACGCCTCTAATTTAGGAACCTCATATGGTCGATCATGTTTTTCCATCTCAAGGAATAAACTATGATTTCCTAAAATTCGAGAGTATGTTCTGAATTATTACTACACAAGTAACTTATAGGGAGAAGATGATCTGCTAACTAATAACAGAATAGATGGATTAGATAAATTGCACAAATTTTAGGGATTTAGAAATACCAGATCTTGATGAGATACAAAAGATCTCCACTGTTCACTGTCTTCTTCTTCAATTAGTGTTTCCCACACCGATCGAAAGAGAGAGAGAGAAGAAGTCGACGCCTGAGTGGGGGGACGCCTTCGACTGCGATCGGAGAAGAGAGAGAGATGACCGGTGCGACCCAGTGGCTTCGACGCCTGATGACTCGCGACGGGCGGCGAGCGACGCGTGCGGCGAGCGGCGAGTGCGACGAGCGACGCGTGCGACGGACCCAGCGACGCGAACGGCATTAGGGTTCCGATGTGAACCGGCGGCTGCTGTGGGATCCGACGGGATTGAAAGATGGTATTTTCCCTCAATTTAATCTCACAAAATTAATTAATTATCTCAAGATTGTTAAATTCTGTGAGGAAATTAGCAATTGGGAATTAGGGTTTTATCTCTAGATCTAAGTTGCTTGAGATATTCACCCTAGGTATCAAAATTGGAATACCTAGACTGCTATCACAAGCCAGTATTTATAGATAAATACTGGTTTGGGTATCGGGTTGTAAGCCCATAGACCCGCGTTCCAATATCCAATCAATTGTACGTTCATTACACGTGTTACACATATGCACGTGCTTTATTTATATAGAGAGAATATACCAATATATCCAACATATATATATATATATATATATAATATGAGGTGAACGAAAAGATTTTAACGAATTTGATTGCACATGAGGAGGAGTCACCTTCAGGAATATGGCTTATTCTACATATTTCTATGTATTTTCCACTTTCTTCCGCTGCTAGTTTATGGTATTTTGGTCTTTGATGTATTGGATTGGTATAGATCTTGTACTAGTATTTTGTAGTACAGATGTGTGCGGGCTATATTATACTCTGTTTCATTAATTTTTTTCGCAGCCTCTTATTCGCACCCGTCAGACCCGCCCACGCATGTAAGCAAATATGGACATGCAATCAAATTCGTTAACTAAAACCTGCAAGTGCTCATAAATCTAGTACAGAAAAACTTTTGAAATGCTATTCCAAAGAGTGATTGGGCAAGCAAGGCATCACCAGCTCAATGATTGTGGAGATCATATTGATGTGCATGATGGAATTTTATATCAATTAGGTATTAGATCCTCCAATCTTTTGATGATGAATACTTTGTATTTGCACCTTAAAATATCCTGTACGTAAATGGGTCCCAAACGAACCGATACTGACATGGAATGATCATCCATCCAACCTGCCATTAAGTGTACTCTGAAAAGTACACATAAACAAAGCTTTGGACCTCATACAAGTGTAATTAGGGGTGAGACTGATCGATCAAAACATATACGGCTGTTATCATATTTGCATTTATTTTCTTTTCGCATATATACTATACTATACTATACTATACTATACTATACTATACTATACGGAGATTTGCTTGAATTGGATCTCAACAACTATAATTGAAACTGGGTTCGGATTCAATTGAAATATGGATGATATAATTATATTAAACTACTGATTAAATCTCTTGGGTTTGGATTCGTAAGTTCATTTATGTTTTGATATATGCATTCTTCAAATATTTTAGACAGTGATCAATATTTATATAAGTATCTGTATTCTAAATTAACGAATATCTGATATCTGAACTATTCAATATATGGATACAGAATTCGATTCAATCGATTTTTTCTGTATATATTTCTGAACCTTCTGTTGCATTCTACTAAATTTTCTCCCTAAATGTGGGTCACAATTATCCATAGTAATTTAGTGGATTTTGGATCACCTCCTATCAGGGGCGTAGCTGCCCTGGGCCCGGGGGTGCAGCTGCGCCCTCTGGAATTTTTTTAAAAATTCAAAATTTTTTTTTTTAGTAAAATGAAATTGAATAAGGGTTTATGTGTAAAATTTCCAACCCATTTAGTCATTTACAGATTTTACTTTACTTTTTTTCCACTCTTTTGTTTCCACTCTACTGAACCCAAACCCACTTCATAATGAATTTGTAAGCGGGATTAAAATCTACAAGTGATTAGTTGGGTTTGTAGAGAATGTTAGAAGAGAGAGAAAGCGAGGAGTCGATCGATTCCAAATCCTATTGTAAGTAATTTTTTTTTGTACATTTTGATAATTAGTGTTCATATTTTGAAATTTCGTGAATTCATATATGATAGGATAATTAGATTGCTGATTTTTGTTTCAGTGTTAATGATTTGTTTGAGAATGGACTGAAATAGTATGATAAGTAATCAAATTAGAACCCAAATGGGTACAGATTATAGTGTTAGTTTCTGTCCCAATTTTGAGCTAATTTCCGAAATTTTTTATATTTAAAAACTTGGAGTTTAGAGTTGAATTTTTTATATGCGTATCTTATACATGGAGTTTAGAGTTGAATTCTAACCATTAGTTTTTACATTTTTTATGCATTAATACATATACTTATGAGATGAACATCTAATGCTTGATGCACTTAATTACTTTGAGGTAGACTCATGATTAAAGTTGGAAATAGAGAAGGTTTAACTACTGGTTTATTTTAATGGTTCTAAGTTGTTGAAAATGCACGTCACTTGTTTGATGAAATGCCTAAGATTGATAAGGTTTAGCTTGCATAGGCATAGTTTTACTTTGCCAAACTAGTGTTTTGATCAGCCACCTATATTAGGAGGAGATAAAATGACTATAAGATAGTAATTCCAAATATGGATGGATTATTTGTACAACAAGGAAGATCCCGTCGCAACTTTGAAGAAAAAACAAATCTTCATCATTATCGTATTGATTTGTTTTATAAAATGATTGATTTGCAACTTCAAGAGTTGAAAAATTGTTTTAATGAGGCAAATACGAAGTTGTTGTTATGTATGGCTTGTCTTGATCCAAGCAATTCATTTTCTGCTTATGATATCTATCCGATTTCTCTAACATTGAGTTAATGCACCTTGACCGGCAACTTGATACCTACATTTTGGCGCTCTGATGACCGATTTTCTGAAATTGTAGGGATTAGTGGGCTTGCTAGAAAGATGGTTCAGTTAAAAAAACATTGTGCATATCCGTTGGTATATTTGTTTTTGAAGTTGGCATTGTTATTACCCGTTGCAACCGCAACAGTAGAGAGAGTATTTTCTACAATGAAAATCATCAAAACTTCATTACCAAAGCGATTATCATTCAATATTTTCAGAATATGAAATCTCGAAGAGTTTTATTGCTAAAGAAAAATGCTATTTAGTGATTGTAATAGTTTGTGACATTTGATAGTACTATATGATATTTTGAGGCTTGCAAATGTGTTTATTATAATTTTTTTTTTAATAGTAAGTGTCGCGCTCCCTAAATGGAATTTCTGGCTACGCCACTGCCTCCTATTATTAACGTCCATCTAAAAATAGACGGTAGGATTATATTTAAAAAGGTCAACACCTCGAATCAAATGATCATGTGATTGCAAGAATGCATGATCAAATTAAGGGCTTTATTCAACACTTGGAAGTCAACAAGCTTTTCTGAGTCATAGCACCATCTCACTTGATCAGCAAAAACAAACCGTTTGAATTAATTTAAGGTTTGAATAAAAACCATAATCGCATTTTGTTTGATATATATCGGTTTGGGGGTTATAAATAGCATTGATATCGGGTCGGGTTGGGTCGGGTTCTTCACTACCCAGATTCGGACCCGGATCCGGACCTGTGAGGACCGGGTCCGGTTCCGAATCCGAATCCTATTAAAATATTCATACCCGTTCGGATACGAGCGGGAGTGTGAGCGACGAGTGGTGGTGGCAAATGGAAGATTTAAAATAGAGGAGAGAAGAAAAAGACATGAGTTTTGAGTTTGGAAGAGAAAGATTTAGAATTGAAGAGGAAGGAGGGGAGAGATGAGGATAGAATATTTATTTTTATGTTGATTTTTTTGATTTTTTTTAACGGGTCCGGGTCCGGGACGGGTCTCTTTTGAGCGGACCCAGACCCGGACCCGAAATTACAACGGGTCCCATTTTAGGACCCGGATCCGGACCCGAATAGTCCGGGTCGGTTCCGGTTCAATGCCGGGTCCGGGTCGGTTCCGGATCGGATCCGGATTTTGGATATTTATACCAATGCTAGTTATACAAGATATTAGGGATTTTCTAGGGTTAAAAAAAAAAGAGTCAAATTACTTGGGGATTTCTAGTAAGGTTTTTTGAGAGAGAGCTTGTGCAAAGAAAGAAACCGCTTTGTGATCTTATGATGAGACTGAGGGAGATTGATGAGTTTTTGGTTGAGTAAATTGTTATTCTCTATTTGCTGGAGGAAACTATTGTTCTCTATGTTGTAGTCTTCTCCAAGGTATTGTATTGGACCCTAGATTATTTGTTAATTTATCATTTTGTTCGTTGCTTGGTGAAACCCTGGTCACTAGATTAATTCTGCTTGTTGCATCAAAGGAGGAGTCTTTTTTTTGGCTTTACTTCCAACATTTATAACTAGAGCACGCCATGTACAATGCGCATCTCATGTAGAGATTTCACATCAAGGCATCAAGGACATGAGTGCTTGGTTGGCTTGACATAGAGGCGTATTTATTAAAAAAAATTGAGTTATAACAGTAAAGATAATTAATTTTCTTGCTTATCTCTTTAGCTAGATTTGATGTTTCTCTTTGAAAAAACTAGGGTTGATGATCAACGAGAAACGCTCGTACTTAATTACACATGATTATATTAAAGAGGAGAGTCCTCAAAGATAAATAAATAGCGAACACAAAAGAAGGAAGGAAAAACACACCAAAAACATGTCCAATATAAGTGATGCATATTCTGGAACGTACGCGTGCTTGGCTTGGCTTGGCGGCCATGCGTAGGATGATTGGGGAGGTAATCTTGGGGTCAAAAGGTGGATATTGTGTGCTTGGAGGAGTCAAAGTTGTCTCAACCAGCTAACATGAACCTTAGGTCACTGCATTTAAACCATATTGGGGAATGGAGGTTTAAGGACGCTCAGGGAGCGTCGGGGGGGGGGGGGGGGGGGGGGGGGGGGGGGGGGGGGGGGTTATGGTTAGTATCAAGACCAGTAATTTTGACTTATTGGATTGTTGGGTGGGGTCCTTTATGTTATCGGTAGTGGTCCGACGACATGCGGACGGTTGGAAGGAAGTGATAACTGCGGTATACGGCCCAAACGATAGAACATCGAGGAACGAACTTTGGGAGGAGCTTTTAAGCATTAGAGGTAGGTGGAGCCTGCTTTGGGTGCTCGGTGGGGACTTCAATGTCGTGAAGCACGCGGATGAAAGAAATGGAGGGTCGACGTAGGGCAGGATAGGAGAAGGTTCAATCAAACTATCTCTACGCTTATGCTGCTTGAAATACCTGTCAATGATCGACGATATACTTGGTCCAACAGACGACTAGGGCTGTAAATCGGACCGGACGGGATCAGGACAACCATATGTTCAAGCTCGGACCAAAATTCTAATCGGACAGGCTTATGTCCGGCTCAGTCTAGATCGGACAAAATTTTTATAGTCCGGACTCGGTTCGATAAAGCATCGGACCGCAATAATACTTGGACCGACTTATGTCCGGCTCGAGCTCGGTAAAGAATCGGACCTAATAATTTGTTCGAGTTCGGTTCGTATAACAGTTCGGACGGTCCACGGTCGGACCATCTTTTCGAAACGGACTCGGACGGACAACGGACCTGTCCTGTTCATTTTACACCCCTACAGACGACGATGCCCGGCTCTAGCTAAGCTAGATAGGGTTCTGGTTTTGGTTGATTGGGAAACAAAGTTCCCATGGGCAAACGCACATTCGTGCATTCGTAACACTTCTAACCATATCCTGATCATTTTATCGACAGGTGAGGGAGACAGGAAGAAACCCAGTATATTCTGATTCGAAAAAATGTGGCTGAACAATGGAGACTGCGATGATCTAGTAAAGAAGAGTTGGGAGGAGGCAACGAATCAAGCGGAACCGGCTACAAGACTAAGTAGGAAACTATCTAGGCTTAAAACAATATTGAGAAGACGGAACAAGGTTACATTCAGTAACATTCTGAAGAGGAAGGAGGATATTTTGCAACATATAGATTCATTGAAGGTGGGGGATGAGGCAGGTCCTCTGGATGACAGCCAGTTCCAGTTATTAAAATCTCTTAGGCAAGAGGTTCTTAATACATATAATATGGAGGAGGTGATGTGGTGACAACGGTCCAGGGTCAAATGGCTGCACGAGGGTGATGCTAATACCAAGTACTTTCACAAAGTGGCCAGCATGCGGTGCAGGAGTAACTACATTCACTCATTGGACATTGCAGGGTAGGTCGTTACCTATCAGGAACAGTTAGTTGAGCACGTCAACGAGACCTATAGGGAGCTGTTCGGGACGAAAAGAGAGGGTCATTGCGAATCAACAATTGATCTTTGGGAGGCACTTGACGAAGACACTCAACAAAGGGTAACGGCATTACAGGATCCATTCACTACAGAAGAAGTTAAAGCGGCGGTGTGGCGCCTGGGGCAGGAGAAGGCACCGGGACCTGATGGGTTTCCAGTGTTCTTTTACAAACGTTATTGGGAGGTAGTGAAGGATGATGTTATGGACATCATGAATGCTTTCTATGAAGGCACTCTTGAGATGGATAGAATCAACTACGCTAATGTTTGCCTAATTCCCAAGAAGAAAACGGTTACCGAGGTAGGGGACCTCAGACCTATAAGCCTGCTCAACAGTTCGGTTAAGATTATATCGAAGGTGCCCGCGAATAGGCTGAGAAGTATAATTGGGGATATTGTCGATGAGTACCAGACAGGATTTATAAATGATAGGGATATCTTTGAAGGAGTGGCGCTAGTCCAAGAGGTTTTACAGGACTGCAAAAGACGAAGGAAGACTGGGTACCTACTGAACTGGACTTTGAAAAAGCTTATGACAAAGTGTAATGGAAATGTCTACTAGAAATTCTTAACAAGCAAGGCTTTGGGGGGAGATGGATTGGTTGGATTGAAACTTGGCTTCAAACAGCCAAAGTTTCCATAATATTCAATGGGCAGCCGGGTAGGGAAATCATTTGCCGCAAAGGTCTTTGGCAGGGGGACCCTCTATCACCTCTCCTATTCACATTGGTAGCGGACGGATTACATACGATGTTGAAAGCATTCAGGGAGAAGGGACTAATTAATGGCCTAGGCCTTAGGAGGGGGGTCTCTGCCGTCATGAATGTACAATAGACGACACACTTATCTTTGGTGAATGTGATAGGGTGCAGGCAAGTCTTATTAAGTGGGGGTTGTATCTGTTCGAGGAATGGTCGGGGCTGAAAGTCAACTTCCACAAAAGTAGCATTACCTTTCTGGGAGATTGTAGGGAGTACGTGTAGTGCCCCGAATTTCTAATGTAATATCTTAGAAAATACGTGGCACAATTCCCAGCATCAACTTCAATGTAATAGTACACATAGCCCAAAAACACAGATAATTTTTATTTCAAACTTTTATTACAACAAACATTTACAACACAGCGGAATACAAAACACCTTGAATTACAAACTTTCTTTTACAACACTTCTTTACAAATTTTACACAAAAGCTCTATTACATCAATTTATCTCAAGCATCCAACCCCAAGCTCTAAGCAACAACAACCTGTAAAACATGAGGCTAGCGAAATCCCTAACCCCCAAAACTAAAGGGGTCAGCCATAAAGGTGTGAGTGACATAAAAACAAACAACATAATTAAATCATAAACACTGAGTCATCAACAACATGTATTAACAACAATAATAAATGAATGAGAAATAACAAGTAAGTATAGCATAAAAACCTCATGGAATATAAGATAGTAAATAGTAATACACGAAAACATCAAGTGAATCTAGACTATGTGTCAAGTGTAGGAAAAACAGGAAAACACAAGTATAAAACCAAGTCAAGAAAACACAATCTCTATATACTGACTCTCTAATGCATGCTTGTCGGATTCTATGCATTCCATAGTACATAGGTCCGGTGCAAGCCCTTAACGATCTCCACTTTATAGGATCGTTATGCAACTAATCCTACTACGGTGATGGGAAACAAGATCCAGAATACTCCGCAAATAGGCACCACAGCCCTCGACGCGCAAGCATCATGTAAGATAGCTCAAAAACAACAACCGAAGAATCATCTCCCAAACTCGTGTACCCCACGAATAGGCTTGCAAGGCCCTCGACGTGCAGATACACCAGATACATTCCGTGAATAGGCCTGCCGACCCTCAACACGTGAATACACCCTGCATGCTCCGTGAATAGGCATGCAGACCCTCGACACGCGAACACACAAATGTCCTCTCGAGACAGAACAACAAACAGTCCTGGAACGCATCCGTTGGACTAAACAAACCATGAGCCTATACTTACGTTTTCCAAGGTCCATCACATCCCCACTAGTGTCTGTCCTTAAGTTGGTTATTATTAAAACACAAAATCTCCATCTCTAGAGTTAGTGTATCCTGCCGAACTTAAATACTCAACCCCAACTAAACCAAGACCCCCCAGGTCTAACTCAACAAATCTCAACTGCCGATTCACAAGACTCCCACTCAACTCTTAGAGATCTCAACAAGACCAAAACTCACTAATCCATCATCAAAACGATCAAAGGGAGAAACCCCTCCAATCAACAAATATCCAAATCTTTATAAAATTCTAGAATCCAAATCCAACAATAATATATCTTGAAAACGTATGTTCTGTAGTAACAGTAACATTTAGAATAATAAGTTATAGTTCCAAAAACATTTAAAGTTTCTATCATTTTAAAATAGCATCAAAACATACTAGTAACAGTTGACTGCAATGCACAGTCGGTCGACTGCCCAGAGCGAAAATCCAACATTTGTAAGAAAATAATACTAAGTGTTGACGGCCGACTGTAAAAGACACCAGTCGACTGTCCAGAAAGAGAATTACATGATTTTAAGAAAATAGTCTAAGTGACATAAGTCGACTGTAAAAACTACCAGTCGACTGTCCAGAGAAAATTCAGTAATCTTTGAAGAAAATATTCTAAGTATAGCAGTCGACTGAAAAGAAAATAGGTCGACTATCCAAAAGGATATTTCGAGAAAACTAAAGAACACAGCAGCCGGATCGTATCAGTCGACTGAGAGGTCATGCCAGTCGACTGTCGGCCTACAGACTGCATACTTTGGTTGTGCACATTTCAACCGATCTGTAGTTTTACTTTACGAAAACGATTTATACAAAAGGCATATTTCTTATACGATCAAACACAACTTGTAAGACGTATAATAGTCCATGAAACTAAATCAAAACTACTTGAATTTATAAAAGTAGTGGTTTGTAAATCTCTTTCAAATAAAACATAAATTGTGCATATAATCAAAATAGAGTTTCTAAAATTTGTTGATCACTGAATAGTTTCGTATTCAGATCCAAACCACATCAAAACTAAATCTCAAAAGAAAAATCACCAATTTGGATATATTTCCTCAAATTCAACTAAATCTCAAATTTTAGTCATCATAACTCAAATCCTCCAAACATGGTCCTCTAAACCATTATTAATTCTCAAAATTCCTCAACTCAATCTCAACTATTCTCTATAGTTGATTCATGAACAAAACAAATTTATCCTTAACATGGCCAAGTTGTATTCATCCAACTCACCAATAGTACAAAAAATCTCATCTTTAATTAATTAATGCATAACATCTATCATACTCAATTCAATCAGTCATAATTCAAAAGAAAAGGTCTACTCACAATTCATATTAGGTTCTTTAACAAATCTAAAATCATTCACATGCAAATATCTAGGGTTCTTTTCAAAGATCCAATTTTTTCATCCATCCAACATACATATTCATACCAAACCCTAACATGCTTTCTAACAAATAGAATTCAACATCAAAGATCCATCATATAACATTCACAAAATGAAAGAAGACAACAAATCACTCACATACAACATTCAAAGAACAAACAAAAACAAAACAATTTACATCACTCACCTTGAATGAAGAAACCTTGATAAGAAACCTTTCCTTTCAATCTCCAAGAAAAATAAAAATAATAAAACTTGTGTTGTGCAGCGAAAGACGGCTGCACTCCACCTTTTAAATACCCGGAATAGAAGAATTAGGGTTTTGAAACATATTTGCAAAATAATCCTTTCAAAATATAACTTTACATATATAAACCTTTCTTAGTTAAAATAAGTTAAATAAATCAAAACCAAATCAAATCCTTTTACCACTGAGATGTCCAGCAATCCAGCACAGCCCAGAAATAAGTAAAATTCGGATTTGCACTCAGGGTGGCAATTTTGCACAAAAACCATTCTTTTTGTAATATTTGCAAATACATCATAAAATATTCGTAAAAATCCAGAAAATTATGAAATAATATCTAATAATACATATTATATTTTCCAATTAAAATATCGGACTTTTACTTTCCAAAAAAATATTTGCACAAGATCCAAAATAAATTCCATACTTGCAAAAACACCATATTTGTTTAAATCTTTATCAAATCAACTCTAAATAAAATTTAAATATATTTTAATTTCAATGATGACCATGGAAATCCCAAAAATCAGTAAAAATAAATTTTCATTATTTATTTGAGATCCAAACGGCTTTTTACATAAAAGCCCCTCTCTTTCGAGGTATTTATAAAAATAGTTTCTTTATTCAGAAAAATCACAAATAATCTCAAATAATAAATAATGGTTTTCCACAAAAATAATTTTGCCCTTTTGATCTTTTCAAGAAAATTTTTGCACGTGTTTTGCACGTGTAAAAGATAAATATCCAGAAAATCATTTTAATTCATTTTCTAATCTCAAAAATAGTATTTAAAAATATGGGGTACTATATCACTCCCTCCTTAGAAGAGTTCTGTCCTCAGAACTACTGATAATGAGATCCAAACGAACACACCAATCAGGAATGCAATATCTCATAAATGGAACATAATTTATGAAATACAATCACACGGGAGAATACATTCCAATAAAAGAAATACAAACATATAGAAGAAACACAATCACACAAGAAACACCTGGATAATTCCGGAGATCATCTCACACTGCAAGCCATACTGAGGTCCATAACTCATGTTCTTATTCATCATATCACCACTAGTGCCTGTCCTTATCATTTAGGTTATTTAATTACTTAACAAATCTCCTAGAGTTTGTGTACCCTACCGGACTTAACTCAACAACTGATCAACTAAATGCCTCAACAGGCCCAAACATAAACAACTCAACTGCCGGTATACTAAGGACACACACACCCTCTAGAGACTCAAACTCAAATATCCAAAACCGAACTTCCAACATAAATTGTTCAACTTAACATCTTGAAAACATATGTTCAATAGGAGGTAGAGTATAATAATAATAAGTTATAGATCAAAACATCTAGAGAATAAATCATTTGAAAGAACATTCATAGATATAAGGATACATCAGTATCAGTCGACTATAGAAAGCATAAGTCAACTGCCCAGAAAGAAAATTCCATGTTTTAAGAAAATAAGCTAAGTGTTATAAGTCGACTTATAAAAGTCATAGGTCGACTTACCAGAGAGAAATTCCAGTAATCTTTAAGAAAATATTCTAAGTGTTATACGTCGACTTATAAAAGTCATAGGTCGACTTACCAGAGAGAAATTCCAGTAATCTTTAAGAAAATATTCTAAGTGTTATAAGTCGACTTATAAAAGTCATAGGTCGACTCACCAGAGAGAAATTTCAATACAACTATAGAACATAGCAGCCGGGTCGTATCTGTCGACTGAAAGGTCGTGCCAGTCGACTGTCGGCCTATAGACTGTATAATTTTGGTTGTGCACAATTCAACCGATACGTAGTTTTACTTCATGAAAACGATTTCTACGAAAAACATATTTCTTATATATTCAAATATAACTGGTAGGACATATAATAGTAAACAAAACTAAATCAAACTACTTGAATTTATAAAAATAGAGATTTGTTGATTTCCTTCAATCAAACATGAAATTGTGCATATCATCAAAATAGAGTTTTTCTAAAAAATCAATTACTCATTGAAATTTCTTCGTATTCAGATCCCAAAACATGTAAATACCAATCTCAAAGAAAATCCCCAATTTGGATATATTTCCTCAATTCAATTAATTTCTCAAATTTCAATTCTCAAGACATGGTCTCCTGATTCATAACTCTTCCATTCAATTTTCTCAAAAATCTAAATTTCTACCACAACTCATAACCATAATCAAATTTGTAATCACATACCACTAGGGTTTCACCAGATCCAATTTTTCATCCAATCCATAATATGCATAATCATGTTCAACCCTAAACATGCTTTCTAGAAATACAATTCAATCTCCCAGATCCAATAAATATTCATAGATCAAACAACCAATCCATTACATTACTCACATGCACAAAAGAAAAACAAACATGTCAAAAGCAAACAACAAAACAATCACTCACATAAATCAAAACAACAAAACAAATTTACATCACTCACATACAACATACACATAAAAAAAGAAAACAACATGTCACTCACCTTGAAATGAAGAAATCCAACAAGAAATCCTTCCCTTTTTGCGAAATCCAAGATCCTTCTCCCAATCCTCCAAAAATAATAAATCTTTGTGTTGTGCAGCGAATGACGGCTGCGTTCTCTTCATTTAAATGCTCGGAAATAGGATCTTAGGGTTTTAGCAAGGTTGTAAACGACGTCAGGCGGTGGCGGTTCGGCCAAGGACCGCCTACTGCCTAGGATGCCTAGGCGGCGCCTAAGCGGCGCCTAGGCATTTTCTTTTCATTTTTTAAATATTAATATATTAACCTTTTAAAAATTACATTTCTCTATTTTTGCTTGTAGTCTAAATCTTTTTGTGAAGTTGGAACTTTGGTGCTTGTAATTTAAATCATTTTGTGAATTCTTTAATCTTTATCCTAATATGATTGAATGATTCTTAATCTTGACAATGGAGGTTGCAGGGATGAAACAAACAATTTATTGGAGTTATTGCGATCAAGGGCAACTAATCTTCCTGAAGAAAATCGCCAGGAATTAAATGCATCACAATTCACAAGTGATGCTAGGCCAGAATGATTTTAGAAGTTTAATAACGATTATGGTGTAAACTTTAGATTCATAATGACATAAACAATAATCAGTCATATAAAATTTCAAATATAACGTGAACTAGTAACACCTTAATGTAAAGATGAAGAGGTTTTTTCTGTTGAAGATGAAGAGGCTTTTTTCTGTTGAAGATGAAGAGACTATTTTAAAGAATTTGAAAAAAAAAATTACAAAAAAATCTGTCAGCCGCCTGATTCGCCTCAGCCGCCTAGGCGCTGCCTGGTCCGCCTCGGCAGCCTAGGTTCCGCCATATCGACGCCTTGTACGCGTAACTGCCATCTCAACGCCTAGAGTACCGCCTATTGCATATGCGGTTCATTCTCCTCTTTTTGAGCGCCTAGGCACCGCCTAGGCGCCGCCTAGGCGTCCGAGGCGGACGCCATTTAGAACACTGGGTTTTAGACATATTTGCAAAATAACCCCTCGAAAACATATCTTTACATAAATAGGTTCCTATACTTGGAACTTGATAAAATTAGTTAAATTGAGATTTAAAAGCAAAATAACCCTTACTTTCCAGCCGACACTGATTAAAAGTCCAGAAAAATAGTTTTTTGCACTTTCACCCCTCAAAATGACAAATTTGCAAACAGGTTCTTCTTTTTCTCAATATTTGCAAATAGATCCAATTAATTTCAAAAAAATTTGGAAAAATTATAAATAAATCCCAAATAATAAATAATGATTTTCCATAAAATAATTTTTGGCTTTTGAACTTTTCAAGAAAATATTTGCACATATTTTGCACGTGTAAAAAGATAAATTTCCAGAAAATATTTATTAAATCCCCAAAAAAATCATTTTTATTTCATTCATAACCTTTAAAAATAATATGTAAAAATACGGGGTACTACAGTACGGGCGTGGTGTGGCAGCTATTATGAACTGTCCCGTGCAAACGCTACCTATCAATTACTTGGGATTACCAATCAGGTGTGGGGCTTTTCGTAAGGAGGACTGGAATGGGCTGATAGATAGAATTGCCAACAGGCTAGAAGGTTGGAAAGGAAAGTTACTCTCCTTCGGGGGGCGTTTGGTGATGCTGAACTCAGTGATCAACTCTATACCACTTTATTTCCTATCCTTCTTTTGGATTCTGGTTTGGTCAACCAAAAAAATGATAGACTAAGAATACGCTTTCTATGGAATGGATCGAGGGATGAGGGGAAAGGTTACCCTTTAATCAAATGGGGGGTGTTTTGCAGAATAAAGGAGTTCGGCGGACTGGGGGTAATCAATATCAGACAAATGAACCGAGCACTCTTATGCAAATGATGGTGGAAAATTATCACACATAGGAAAGCGAAGTGAGCAACACTAGTTAAGGCAGTCTACCTTAAATACAGATGTCTTCATCGTAAACATAAGATTATTGCCTCTATGTCCGATTTTTGGCGGGGAGTTTCCCAAACGAAAGACTTGTTTCTAGCGGGTATTAGTTTCTCTATTGGCAACGGTGAAGATATTTGTTTCTGGAAAGATAGATGGTGCGACAATATTAACCTCAAAAGGAGATTCCCGGATGCCTATAAGTACGCTAGGGATAGAAACGAGTCGGTTGAGAAACAGTGGCGCAACGAGGCATGGAGGCTGAGAATGAGTGGCCAATTGAGCTGGGAGGCGAGAGAACAAAGACAAAAAAAAAATGTTACAATTCCTACAAGATTGGAAACCGACGACTCAGGAAGATGCACCGATTTGGGGACCAGATAAAGGGGGACGATTTTCAGTTAGATCGGCGTATGATTTGCTTAACAACGGGGGAGTAAGAGTGAACGATCAAGTGTGGAAGATTAAGGTTCCATTGAAGGTACAGTTGTTCAACTGGCTGGCAAAACATAATGTTATCGGATAATTTGGCTAGGCGCAAATGGCAGGGCCCTAGCGATTGCGTCATGTGCGAACTTGATAGTGAAATGGGGGATCATCTATTCACGACTTGCCGATATGTTGTACCATTATGGGAGGGCCTAATATAAAGATTCAGTATATCTGGCCCTATACCAGACTCGTTTGAGTCTGCTTGGGGTGGTTGGAGGGAGCTCTATGTTCGTTACACAGACACAAAGCCATGGGGGATTGGGGTAGCGGTGACCTATTGGGCTATATGGCTAGAAAGAAATAATAGAATATTCAGGCCCACACACAGACATCTTACGCATCAACAGTTATTACTTTTAATTAAAGCTAATATTCTATTTTAGGTCAACACGGCAGGTAAGGATGAGAATAAAAGAATCAGGGATATATATGAGGAGGTGGAGGATCTTGTACACGCCGAACATGCGGAAGATAGGAAAGGGCAACTGGAAGACAAGTGATAGGCAGGAGTAGCTGCACCTGGGCACTTGCTGGTGGATGTTTCTTTCTTTTTGTGGGGTGCGTTTTGTGGTTTTTTGGGAAGGGTAGTTTTGGTTAGGCTCGTTTGTGTTCGGACGGTGAATGAGTGTCATGTCCCAGCATGTTGGTCAGCATGAACATCATTCACCTTCACATGGTTAATTTTTTTCGTTTAACATCTTATTAATGGAATGCAGGGGGGTTGTTCTCAACCTCACTGTTTTTTTATCCAAAATTTTTTTTATGAGTGATGCATTATAATTTATGTTATTAGCGCAATAAGTTGGTGTAAATTCAACATGCTCATTTTCCCCAAAAATAGGAAATTAAACTTGTAATTGACCAGCATAATTGGACTGAGTAGAGCGACGGTTACCTGATTCTCACATTCCAAAAATTTGTTAGAAGGACCGCTATGTTTATAATTTTCTATCTATGTACTTTTTTTCTGGTTTATCTGTAGCACTTTTGGATTCTCCCACCCTCTAGGGCGATGTTGGAAGTTTATGTTTTATTTTCTGCATTGTAGCCCTTTGTATTCTACCCCGGTACTCTGAGGATATTTTATTAAATTATTATTAATGAAACATGGTGGCGTTATTCTACATTTTTCCTAAAAAAAAAATAAATAAATAAAAAATAAAATAAAAAATGAGACGTCAGAAAGAGGACTTTTTTTAATTTAATTTTTTTTTCCTTATATTTTCATCATAAAGACTGTTGCCGCTAAATTCGGTGTGGGGGCAAACAGATAGAATTTGTGAGTTCTTGGAAAACCTGAATAGCAAACACCTAACCTGTTCCGCCGGAGCTTGACCGTTGACTCCCGCCGTTCACCTGCAAGGAAGTGCGAGACACCGGGGTTGATCCCGGCGACGCACCCTCCGACGCTCAAGTCAGTAACCAGAAATGATTATGAAAGAGCGTTTAACTAGCAAAAGATTGATTACCTCTTAATGGAGATGGGTGTGGAGTATTTATAGTCGCCGATGGGATCAGATAAGGAATGTAATTCCCGTGATCTGATAAGACATAAAATTCTCGTAATCAGATTAGGAATGTAATCCCTTATTCCCGGTGAAAAGATAGATGTGAATTAGAGCCGTTGATTAGGATTAATCAGAAACCCTAATTCTATCTTTTCTGGACTGGGTGTGTTTCGGGTTGGGACCCGTACCCAGTTGAGGTGGATCCGTTCGTGGGTTATTGGGTCGTGATGAAAGACCCAGTTCCCATTTCAGACCCGTTAGTAGGTGAAATTACCGTTTTACCCCTGAGCTTTAAGATTCGTGTCCGATGTGAACGGTCCCGATTTAATCCTATTTTTAGCCATATCACGAGCCCCCCACTCCCGAAGACTGAGTTTGATCAGCCTTTGAGGAGTAGTTTTACTGTTTTAATGGCGTACGGGATTTTATCGGTGTTCTTAAGGGAGTTTGGAATCTTGCTCGGGGTGTAACAGTGTTATTATGGGTTTGTAAAATGCCCAAAAATATTCTCAGAATTTTCTGGATTTTTGGTGATTTTTCCAGATTTTTCTGAATTTTTTCTCATTTTTTTTGAATTTTTTATTCATTTTCTGAATTAAATAATTAATTATCAAAAATATTAATTAATTATTCTAATTTAATAATTATTTTTTCAGAATTTAAAAATAATTTTTTCTGAATTAATAATTATTTTTAGAATTTTTAATTAATTTTTTTCGATTTTTAAATATTTTTTTCGGATTTTTAAAATAAAAAAAACAATTAAATAAATAAATAAATAATTTAAATATTACCTGGACATGTGGCAGATTTCTGACCGTCCATCACGATCAGATGAGTGCGCATCGTGAGGCAGATCACGATCTGGACGCGTGGCGCGTTTCTGGTCGTCCATCATGATCAGATCTGCGCACATCGTGAGGCAGATCACGATCGGGACACGTGGCGCGTTCCTGAGCGTCGATCGTGTCGCGACGCGAATTTTGAGACGATCGGACGGATCGTGTGCGTCGGCCTGTTTTTTTCTCAATTTACAGCATCGGTACCTCGGCTCCTCGGCTCGGCCACTTTGGCGCGGTGATTCGGATCTGCCGAGGAATGTAACGAAGCCACGTGGCACTTTTTGTTCTTCTTCTTCTTCTTCTTCTTCTTCTTCTTCTTCTTCTTCTTCTTTGCTGCTTCTTCTCTACCGAACTCGCCCCACGCCCTCCTTCTTCTTCGTTTCTTTCTCCATCGAGCTTCTCCGAGTGCCCCCTCCCGCCGCCTCCTACTCTCTCTCTCTCGTCTCTTTTTCTCCTCCGTCTTCGACTCGACGTTGAAGGAAGCTCCGACGAAGGAGCTTGGCGATGGGGTCTGGAGCTCGAAGGTGGAGCTTGGCATGGTGAAGGGGGCGAGCGGGAGTGAGCTCGATGATGGAGACGGTCCGACGAGTAGCTTTGAAGCTGCGCATGGGTTCGACGAGTGGCTTCAGTCGTACGAGCTGACGATGAAGACTGTGGTCGGGAGCCGCGCATGGGTCGGTGGTGGTCGAGCTCCGACGAAGTGTGAGTTCGGAGTTCGATGCTTCGGCATATTTGAATGGAGCTTGACGCTTCGGAGCTTTGTGAGCTCGGCGTTGGAAGTAGAAGGTGGCGAGGTAGAGCTCGCGCGAAGGTGGCGAAGCTCGAAGGTGGGTTCGGAGCTTGTGCTGGCGAGGTCGAGCACGCGCGAAGGTGGCGAAGCTCGAAGGTGGGTTCGGAGCTTGTGCTGGCGAGGGCGAGCTCGCGCGAAGGTGGCAAAGTTCGTTGGACACGTTGCTCGGGGGGAACTTCGACGAAGGAGCTGGAGCTCGGCCATGGCAGAGCGTCATCGCGAGCACGAGCTCAGACCTCGGGAATTTCGTCTGCGGAGCTCAATGGAGGGGACTCGTTGCTCAGCCTCGGAGCTTGGAGGCCGGAGAAGCTATAAGTAGCTCGGTGATGGACTGTGGGTAGCTCGGCGTCGTCGAATGGAGGGCGAGGTCGGCGAGGGGAGTTCATGACGAAGTGGGAGAGCTCGAGCTTGGAGGTGCTGCCGTTGGAAATTGTCGAAGGAGAGGTTGGGTTTTCTTTTGGTTTTGGTTTTGCGCCAGGAGTATTGGAGAAGATGTGATAGTGGGGGAGTTCGGGTTTGGATCTTAACGGGTCCGAACCCGCACTGCTCTTTTTTTTGTTTTTCTCTCTCTCTTCTTCCTTGTTGCTCGGCAAATGAATCTGGTTCGGCAGATCCGAGCACGGATTTTGAGGAGATTTTTTTTTTGCCACTTTGCGGTTCGGTAGTTCGGTAGCTCGAATTTGAGATCCGAGCTACGTGGCTCAATCTGGACGGTTGATCACGATCGTGGCGCGAATCACGAGACAAGAGGCACGAGTTTCGAGAAAACGTTATCTTGTCGTTTTGTGGTGACGTGGCGAGATCTGAGCCGTTCATCATGTTTTAGCACGAATTTTGAGACGATCCGACGGTGATATGGGTTCGGTCGAATTTTTCTCCATATACGAGGGTCGGCACCCCGGCTCCTCGGCTCGGTTACGTGGGTCGGCTCGGTTTGAATCTGCCGAGGAGTGTAACGAAGCCACGTGGCATTGCCACGTGGCACTCCCTTCTTTTTTTTCTTTTTTTTCTCGCTCTGCTTCGTTGTTTTCTTCTTCTTCTTCCTTCGTCTCACTTTTCGACCCAACCGTGCTTCCGACCCCGACTCCGTCTCCGTCCCTGAGCGCTCCACTGAAGCTCGGCGAGCTCGGCGGGAGGCGACGAGCGGCGTGGGGCTCGTCAAGGCCACGGCGGAGTTCGTGATGGACGGGATGCGACATGGAGCTTGGGAGTTCGGCGAGAGGCGACGAGCGGAGTGGGGTTCGTCGGGGATGGAGCTCGGCACTGTAGTGGAGACGAAGGTGGAGCTCGAGCTCGGCGCGTGACAAGGGAGAGAGCTAGGGCTCGGCATCGTTGTAGAGAGGAGCTTGGTGAAGAGATGGCCGCTTGACGAAGTTGGAGTTGGCGCCCAGCACTGTGGAGCTCGAAAGAAGAGGAGCTCGGTGGCGAACGGAGATTGTGAAGGAGACCTCGGAGCTCACTCGTGGAGGGGGTGCTCAGTGGAGGAGAGCTCGGCTCGATGGTTCGGAGCTGATGAACGACCGAGCTCGACGACGATGACGAAGGTGAAGTCTGTGAGGGCGACGACGAGCTTGGTCGAGGCTCAGCGCTGGAGCTCGTCGGAGAGCGATCTCAGTGGAGGCGAAGAAGACGGAGCTCGGCAATGGAGCTCATCTGAGGTGAGGGTGGAGTTCGAAGCAGTGGAGAGGAGCTTCGATGAAGGAGTTCGACGAACGGAGTGGTGCTCGCTTGTGGGCTTCGACTGGTCAGATCATGAGTTCGGCATTGAGCATTGAGCTTGGCCATGGGGAAGGAGGTCTCCGTTGGGTTTGCTTCGCATGGACGCTCGATGAAGAATTAAGCTGGTTTTTTGGTTTTGGCGGGAGAGTGGAGAAGGAGATTAAGTGAATGAAGTGGGTCGGGTTCGGATCATGGGTTTGGTACCCTAACGGGTCCGACCCGAGCTTTCTCTAAAAAATTTTTTTGTTTCTCTCTCTCCTTCCTTGTTCGGAAAATCTGAGCTCCTCGGATCTGCTTCTTGTTCGGCCAATCCGAGCACGGATTTTGAGGAGCATTTTTCTCCACTTTGCTGTTCGATAGGTCGGTAGCTTGGATTTGAGATCCGAGCTACGTGGCTCAATCTGAACGGTTGATCGCGATCATGGCGCGAATCACGAGACAAGAGGCACGAGTTTCGAGAAAACGTTATCTTGTCGTTTTGTGGAGACGTGGCGAGATCTGAGCCGTTCATCATGTTTTAGCACGAATTTTGAGATGATCCGACGGTGAGATGGGATCGGCCGAATTTTTCTCCATATACGAGGGTCGGTACCCCGGCACCTCGGCTCGGATCGGCACCTCGGATCGGATCGGGTCGGCAGCACTTCTGAGGAGAAAGAGGAAGGGGAGGAGAGGCATTTGGGTTCTCTCCTCTGCCTTGTTCTTTCGCATAGTGGAGAAGAGGAGAAGAGGAAAGGGAGGAGAGGCATTTGGGTTCTCTCCTCTGCCTTGTTCTTCCGCACAGTGGAGAAGAGGAGAAGAGAAAGGGGAGGAGAGGCAATTGGGTTCTCTCCTCTGCCTTGTTCTTCCGCACGGTGAAGAAGAGGAGAAGAGGATGGGGAGGAGAGGCAATTGGGTTCTCTCCTCTACCTTGTTCTTCCGCACAGTGGAGAAGAGGAGAAGAGGAAGGGGAGGAGGAGAAGAATGAATGAGCTAAGAAGGGTATGGGTCGGACCGTGGGTATCTGGTCCGACCCCGACCGTTAGCCTCTTGTTCTTTCTCCCTCTTCATCTGCTTGCTTCGTTCGGCGAATCCGAGCCCGGATTTCGAGGTACATTTTTCGCCGCTCCGCAGTTGGGTAGATTGGCAGATCCGAGCTATGCGGCTCAATCTGGACGATTGATCACGATCGTGGCGCGAATCACGAGACAAGAGGCACGAGTTTCGAGAAAATGTTATCTTGTCGTTTTGTGGTGACGTGGCGTGATCTGATCCGTCCATCACGCTTGAGTGCGAATTTGGAGATGATCTAACGGTGAGATCGGCTCGGGGCGATTTTTTGCCATATACGAGGGTCGGTACCCCGGCACCTCGGCTCGGAGGGTCAGTACCGTTGGCCGAGGTGCTGAGTTGTCTGTTTTGAAGGAAGTGTTCTCGGAAGGTAGCTCCCTTCCGTGCCCAGTGGCTCGGCTGTTCGGCTGAGCTGTTCGGTAGCTCGACTGAACAGGCCGATGGTAGACAGCTCGGAAGAGACGCGTGGCCGGATCTAGGCCGTTGATCATGGCGTGCATCACGAGGATGGGGTTCAGATCACGAGAAAACGTTATCTTGTCGTTTTGTGGGCGTGGCACGATCTGAACCGTCCGTCAGATTGTGTCGCGAATTTTGGAGAGATCCGATGGTGACTTCGCCTCGGGACGATTTTTCTCCATATACGAGGGTCGGTACCTCGGCACCTCGGCTCGGAGACTCAGTGCTGTTGGCCGAGGCGCTGAGGCGTTTTGGAGGAAGTGTTCCTTGAAGATTCCGCCCCTCCGTGCTCAGTGGCTCGGCCGTTCGGCTGAGCTGTTCGGTAGCTCGGCTGTTCGGACGGCTCGAGGGTGAGGAGAAGCTCGGTGAGTTGATGAAGGGGATGAGTCGGCATATGGAAGAGGTGATGCTCTGCTTGGTTTTTGGAGATTTCTGAAGAGGAGCTCCACTCCTAGGGGTGGAGAAGAGGTGCTAGGAAGATCCTCGTAAGAGCCATGGGAAGACCCATTCTTTGAAGTGAGCGCAAGGAGCAACTCTAAGAGAGTTTTAGCTCCGATCTCATCGAGGAGAGCTATTTGAGAGACAAGTTTGAGGAAGAACTCTAGGCGAGAGTTGCGCTCCGATCTCGTCGAGAAGAGCTATTTGAAAGACAAGTTTGAGGAGGAACTCTAGGCGAGAGTTGTGCTCCGATCTCGTCGAGAAGAGCTATTTGAAAGACAAGTTTGAGGAGGAACTCCAGGAGAGAGTTGTGCTCCGAACTTGTGGAGAAGAGCTCCGCTTTGGAGGCGAGCGGAGCGAAGAGCTTGACTTGTAGAAGAGTCACCCGGAAGAGGAGTTTGAGGAGCAACCCTAGGGGAGAGTTTTAGCTCCGAACTCGTTTGAGAAGAGCTCCGCTTTGGAGGCGAGCGGAGCGGAGAGCTCGACTTGTAGAAGAGCCATCTGGAAGGGGAGTTTGAGGAGCAACTCTAGGAGAGAGTTTTAGCTCCGAACTCGTTTGAGAAGAGGTCCGCCATGGAGGTGAGCGGAGTGAAGAGCTCGACTTGTAGAAGAGCCATCTGGAAGAGGAGTTTGAGGAGCAACCCTAGGGGAGAGTTTTAGCTCCGAACTCGTTTGAGAAGAGCTCCGCTTTGGAGGCGAGCGGAGCGGAGAGCTCGACTTGTAGAAGAGCCATCTGGAAGGGGAGTTTGAGGAGCAACTCTAGGAGAGAGTTTTAGCTCCGAACTCGTTTGAGAAGAGGTCCGCCATGGAGGTGAGCGGAGTGAAGAGCTCGACTTGTAGAAGAGCCATCTGGAAGAGGAGTTTGAGGAGCAACTCTAGGAGAGAGTTTTAGCTCCGAACTCGTTTGAGAAGAGCTCCGCTTTGGAGGTAAGCGAAGTGAAGAGCTTGGCCCTGAGAAGAAAGAGGAAGAGGAGGAGAGGCATTCGGGTTCTCTCCCCTGCCTCGTTCTTTCGCACAGTGAAGAAGAGCAGAAGTGTTGGGTACTTTTGGCGGGAAGACTGAAGAAGGAGAAGAATGAAGGAGCTAAGAAGGGTATGGGTCGGACCGTGGGTATTGGATCCGACCCTGACCCGTTAGCCTCTTTTTCTTCTTGCTCTTCATCTGCTTTGCTGCTCGGTAGATGCATCTTGTTCGGCAGATCCGAGCACGGATTTTGGGGCACATTTTCCGCCACTTTGCTTCTCGGTAGATGGGTAGCTCGGCTCGGGTGGTCGTGGGGGCAGTTCGGAATGGCCATCTTCCTCCGGCCCATTTAAGGACGAGCCGGTGAAGTAAAGTCGAGCCATAGGACCCCGACCATCGTTAGAAGAAGAGTCGAGCCGAGTGCTGGACTCCGAACCATCGTGAGGTTAGTTTGAGGGATGCAGGAGCAGTTCCGAATGGCGAGCTACTTCTAGTCCGCTTAGGAGCGGACTTGCGAAGTAGAATCGAGCCAAGTGTTGGACTCCGATCCATTCAACGGCTGCAGGAGCAATTTCGAACGGCGATCTACTTCCGGCTCGTCTATGGACGAGCCGAGGAAGAAGAGTCGAGCCGAGTGCTGGACTCCGAACCATCGTGAGGTTAGTTTGAGGGATGCAGGAGCAGTTCCGAATGGCGAGCTACTTCTAGTCCGCTTAGGAGCGAACTTGCGAAGTAGAATCGAGCCAAGTGTTGGACTCCGATCCATTCAACAGCTGCAGGAGCAATTTCGAATGGCGATCTACTTCCGGCTCGTCTATGGACGAGCCGAGGAAGAAGAGTCGAGCCGAGTGCTGGACTCCGAACCATCGTGAGGTTAGTTTGAGGGATGCAGGAGCAGTTCCGAATGGCGAGCTACTTCTAGTCCGCTTAGGAGCAAACTTGCGAAGTAGAATCGAGCCAAGTGTTGGACTCCGATCCATTCAACGGCCGCAGGAGCAATTTCGAACGGCGATCTACTTTCGGCTCGTCTATGGACGAGCCGAGGAAGAAGAGTCGAGCCGAGTGCTGGACTCCGAACCATCGTGAGGTTAGTTTGAGGGATGCAGGAGCAGTTCCGAATGGCGAGCTACTTCTAGCTCGCTTAGGAGCGAACTTGCGAAGTAGAATCGAGCCAAGTGTTGGACTCCGAACCCGTTGTGAAGTGCTTAGCAAGTTGTGGGAGCAGCCATGTAGAAGAAGCTGGACTCCGAACTCGTTAAGAAGTGGTCCGCCTTGGAGGTGAGCGGAGCGAAGAGCTCGGCTCTGGAAGAGAGCCATTTGTGAGATGAGTTGGAGGAGCAACTCTAGAAAAGAGTTGTGACTCCGAACTCGTTGATAAGAGGTCCGCTTCGGCGGCGAGCGGAGGGAAGAGCTCGGCTCTGGAAGAGAGCCATTTGCGAGATGAGTTTGAGGAGCAACTCTAGGAGAGAGTTGTGCGCTCCGGACTTGTTGAAAAGAGGTCCGCTTCGGCGGCGAGCGGAGGGAAGAGCTCGGCTCTTGGAAAAGAGCCATTTGTGAGATGAGTTTGAGGAGCAACTCTAGGTGAGTTTTAGCTCGGAACTCGTTTGAGAAGAGCTCCGCTTTGGAGGCGGGCGGAGGGAAGAGCTCGGCTCTGGGAGAGCCATTTGTGAGATGAGTTTGAGGAGCAACTCTAGGGGAAAGTTGTAGCTCCGAACTCGTTGAGAAGAGGTCCGCTTCGGCGGCGAGCGGAGAGAAGAGCTCGGATTGGAAGAGAGCCATTTGGGAGACGAGTTTGAGGAGCAACTCTAGGAGAGAGTTGTGCGCTCCGGACTTGTTGAGAAGAGGTCCGCTTCGGCGGCGAGCGGAGGGAAGAGCTCGGCTCTTGGAAGAGAGCCATTTGTGAGATGAGTTTGAGGAGCAACTCTAGGAGAGAGTTGTGCGCTCCGGACTTGTTGAGAAGAGGTCCGCTTCGGCGGCGAGCGGAGGGAAGAGCTCGGATTGGAAGAGAGCCTTTTGTGAGATGGGTTTGAGGAGCAACTCTAGGAGAGAGTTGTGCGCTCCGGACTCGTTTGAGAAGAGCTCCGCTTTGGAGGCGGGCGGAGGGAAGAGCTCGGCTCTGGAAGAGAGCCATTTGTGAGATGGGTTTGAGGAGCAACTCTAGGAGAGAGTTGTGCGCTCCGGACTTGTTGAGAAGAGGTCCGCTTCGGCGGCGAGCGGAGGGAAGAGCTCGGCTCTTGGAAGAGAGCCGTTTGGGAGACGAGTTTGAGGAGCAACTCTAGGAGAGAGTTGTGGGCTCCGAACTGTCTGAGAAGAGGTCCGCTTCGGAGGCGAGCGGAGCGAAAGAGCCCGGCTCTGGGAAAGAGCTGTTTGCGGGATGAGTGTGAGGAGGAACTCTAGGAGGGAGTTGTGCTCCAAACTCGTTGAGAAGAGGTCCGCTTCGGAGGTGAGCGGAGCGGAAGAGCCCGGCTCTGGGAAAGAGCTGTTTGTGAGACGAGTGTGAGGAGGAACTCTATGAGAGAGTTGTGCTCCAACTCGTTGGATCTCGGCACGGGTGATTAGCGCCTCATCGTTCCTAGGCTACTGCCGACCCGCGGGGGAGCGTGGTCTTCTTCTGTGATGCTCGGGGGATTCCTTCCTTCCCCTTCGGACATGGGACCTTTTGTAGTCTCGGCGGTGTGGGGATTGCTCACCCGAACGTTGCTGGCGGGAGGCTCCCTCTCGGGACCGCTTCTCGTCCAGACGGTGGCGTGAGTCCTCCACCTTCTGCCGGTTTTGAAGATTGTGAGAGGCCATGGAATCCGTAGAGGCTTTGTGTATGGAGATGTGGTCCTGATTGAGCAGTTTCTTCATACGAGAGCCCCCCGCACCGGCATTCTGAGGACCGGTGGGAACCTTAGGGGGTTGCTGATTCTGAAAAGGAGGCTGATCTTGTTGAAGAGGGTCTTCTGCTTGAGGCGGGGGTTGTCCCTGCTGCGGAGCGGGTTGGACGGGGACTACCTCTTGCTGATCGGCGGGGTTGGGCCCGCGGTTGGACCCTCTGGACCTGACTTTTCTCGGAGGCATGGCTGGAGAAGATCGGACCAACGGGAGGAGGGGCTGCTATTCGTTTGGGTTTCCCACAGACGGCGCCAATCTGTTGCCGCTAAATTCGGTGTGGGGGCAAACAGATAGAATTTGTGAGTTCTTGGAAAACCTAAATAGCAAACACCTAACCTGTTCCGCCGGAGCTTGACCGTTGACTCCCGCCGTTCACCTGCAAGGAAGTGTGAGACACCGGGGTTGATCCCGGCGATGCACCCTCCGACGCTCAAGTCAGTAACCAGAAATGATTATGAAAGAGCGTTTAACTAGCAAAAGATTGATTACCTCTTAATGGAGATGGGTGTGGGGTATTTATAGTCGCCGATGGGATCAGATAAGGAATGTGATTCCCGTGATCTGATAAGGCATAAAATCCTCGTAATCAGATTAGGAATGTAATCCCTTATTCCCGGTGAAAAGATGGATGTGAATTAGAGCCGTTGATTAGGATTAATCAGAAACCCTAATTCTATCTTTTCTGGACTGGGTGTGTTTCGGGTTGGGACCCGTACCCAGTTGAGGTGGATCCGTTCGTGGGTTATTGGATCGTGATGAAAGACCCAGTTCCTTCAGACCCGTTAGTAGGTGAAATTACCGTTTTACCCCTGAGCTTTAAGATTCGTGTCCGATGTGAACGGTCCCGATTTAATCCTATTTTTAGCCATATCAAAGACAATAGTGCTAAACTGCGAGTATTTGTTAGGTTTATGTCTTGCATTTTATGTTGGATACGAAAACGATAAGACAGCGGAGGGATTGAGACGATTGGAGACATAGTGGAAGCAAGAGGAAACAACAACAACAGTAGCAACAAGAAGAGTTGCGATCGACCGGTCTTTGGACGGTCGACCGCCTGAATGTACAAACTTTTCGCAAGGGGGACAGTCGATCAGTCTTGTTGAACAGTTGACCGAATGCGGTTGATGCTGATTTCAGGTGCGGATCTGGGTGATTTCGCTGAAACCCGAACTTGCTATTCAAGTTTGTGTGGCTCTTATTATGGGGTTATCTCTTCTGTAATATCCAGTGGCTATTATATCAAGATATCAACTTAAAGTTTCTCTAGATCTCTATATATTGTTGTTATTGACATCCATTGAAAGCCAAAAGATAGAGTACTTTATTGAAAAGAGTTTGAGAGTTTCTCCAATTGTAAACAACTAGTACTTGCTGGTGAGACTTGAGAGAGGATCGTGGTGAGCATTGTAATATTCTTGTATCTTCTCTAGTTGAATAACATATCAGATTTATTCTCCCCCGGATTAAGGCAAAAGCCCTAATCTGGGACAAACTTGTGTGTGCTTTGGTGTGTTTGGTGTGATTTTCTATGTGCTTGGTGGTTTGTATTGATTGTATCATATAACTCAACAAGTCCGCTAATTCCCTAACAAGTGATGTCGTTGTATCTCTTGTTTTCCTAACAATTGGTATCAAAGCAATCGGGTTCGTGGGTTTGTTCGAGTTCCTTGGAGAAGATGGCGGATCATATCACGAAGATCAAGCAGTTCAAATGTAAGATCAACTTTAATCTCTTGAAGGAGGACATGGATGAAGCATCAGTTCAACAGAGCTTGGATCTAGTCCTAGAAGGAGACAAAGGGAGACCAATCGACACAAAGCAGGAAAATTGGGAGGAGATCTATTCAAAAGCCTTGGGTATAATCCAAATGTCATCGATGAGCGAAGTCAGGTATAGGAGAAGCGCAACGAGTCTTTGGGCAAGATTCAGAATTGACTACTCGGGATCGTCATTACAGGGTCGGATGTACCAAAAAGAAAAGTTGTGGGGTTACTCAATGAAAGAAAGTACCGCACTTCTAGATCATATAGTGGAGTTCAATATGGAATTATCTGAACCGAGGGCGATCAACATAGATGATTTAAATTCTTCCAACTTGATATATTCATCACCAAATTTATCAAATATGATAACCGTGCTAGACGAGAAATCTACCAAGGATAAGTTTTCATTAGCAGGTATGATCAAGGGGTGGAGGAGGATGCACTTAGGAAGGAGAGTCAGATATTGGCGTCTACTTCTATGATTTGCTTGGAGGTAATATACTTCGAATGGAAGAGAGTGTATATATGGGTAAGGTCTGTGGCCACCAGTGCAAGGGGATTGGACATTACATGAGAGATTGTTGTAAGCGGTTGAGTCAGAGGGGAGCCAAATCTGGTGCAGCTTAATCAGATGATGGCTTAAACAATGCTTTTGTTTTAAGTTCCTTATATGTGAATTCCGATTATTTTTTTATTCGGTTAGTTCTTCTCAAGTTTGCTTCAAGAAGGAGATGGTTTTTACTTACAAGTTTGCATCATGTCGTTTTGTGAGAATGAAGATTGGTTAAATTTGTGAATTAAGGTGTAACACCCCGTGATAAGAAAATATATATATATATATATATATATATATAATAAGTGGCAGTGGTGCCCTATAGAGATTCTATGGGGGGGGGCTTTTATGGAATTAAATTGGGGGGGGGGGGGGTTGGAGAGAAACAACATTTGAGTGTTGTGCTTCTCCGCTGTCACACTTGGTGACGTGGAGGTGGGGGGCCCACCCAGGAGAGAGAAGGCGGGTGGCAGTAGCCACTATGCTGCTGCCACGTGGCAGGTGGGGGCCACCCTGATTGGGGGTTGCCTTTGCTGTGCTTGCGAGAAGGAGTGATGTGGGAATTTAATCCCATATCAGGGAGATTCGTGAATAATTGTGTGTATATATATAATTTCCTGGGATTAGAGGTCACCAATCAGCTATATCACATTTTATGAGGCAAGCCTGCGGTGGACAGTTGTTAGAAAAATCGTTGTTTCGGACCGGAGTGTTATAAGTGGTATCAAGGCCGACTTTCGACACCAAGTGTGGGTAAGAGTGGATGAGATGTATGCCTGAGATGGAGCTAGCGGATGTATGCCTGAGATGGAGTTAGCGGATGTGTGCCTGAGATGGAGCTAGTGGATGTGCAAGTCCCAGGTAGGGGCAGTACAGCTAGCAGAATTAGGGTACAACTAGCAGAATTAGGATGCAGTTAGCAGAATCAGGGTAATCCACTCTACATTGGATAGAAAGGAAGGTCCTGTGCTATGTTGCATGCCCCGGCTTCAGCGAGGATGCTGAATTCTTAAGAGGGGGTGTGTAACACCCCGTGTTAAGAATATATATATATATATATATTAATAAGGGGCAGTGCCCTATGGAAATTCTATGGGGGGCTTTCATAGAATTAAATTGGGGGGGGGGGGGGGGCATTGATGAAAGAAACAACATTTGAGTGTTGTGCTTCTCCGCTGTCACACTTGGTGACGTGGAGGTGGGGGGCCCACCAGAAGAGAGAAGGCGGGGGGCAGTAGCCGCTGTGCTGCTGCCACGTGGCAGGTGGGGGCACCCGGATTGGGGGCTGCCTCTGCTGTTCTCGCGAGAAGGAGAGATGTGGGAATTTAATCCCATATCGGGGAGATTCGTGAATAATTGTGTGTATATATAATTTCCTGGGATTATCGGCCACCAATCAACTATAACACATTTAATGAGGCAAGTCTGTAGTAGACAATTGTTAGCAAAATTGTTGCTTCGGGCCGGGGTGTTACATAAGGGGTGAGAGAATAGTAGAGTCGAATATGACAAATGGAAGAGAACACACACTAGAGTAGGGCATGTATATTCCTTTGATGAAATAGAGCCTTTTATCAATGAGAACTCTTGAAGCACGGGACTGCAGCTATACAGATCCAGGTAGAGTTCGATCAGTTTGGAAAAATTATCGTAAGGTGATGAAGGGTGAGAAGGGGATTGAGCAGAGTCATCACAACCTCTACAAGCTTTGTGGGAACAAGAAACCTTGGCCAAGTGGTTTGAAGCTCATTGTTCCTAAAGCACTATTTAGTTTGCCATCACTAGAACCATCCGACCGAAACTGCGACGTTCGAATATCGTCGGAAGGTGGAGAGAGACTTGAGGTGGGTGGAGTTCGTATGGAGGGTAGCACCTCCATGATTATATCTACTGGGGTGTGCCCTTGAGGGGGCATACAACGTGAGAAAAACAGGTGGAGGTAGATTCAACTAGTATAGGAAGCCACAGAACCAAGTTGTTTGCAAAAGGAGAATAGACAGAGTCTAGAATATTTTAAATCAAACATGTGTGGATTCATATTATAAAATCCAATGTGGAGAGATTTATGTCTTCATACTATGTTGGATACGACGACGATTAGACGATGGTGGGATCAAGACGACTGGAGACATAGTGGAAGTAAGAGGAAACAGCAGCAGCAACAACAGGAGGAGTTGCAGTCTTTAGACGGTCAATCGCCTGACTGTACAGACTTCCCGCGAGGGGGACAGCGATCGGTCTTGTTGGACGGTCGACCGAATGTGGCTGATGCAGATTTCGGGTGCAGATCTGGTTGATTTCGCTGAAGCCCAAGCTTGCTATTCAAGTTAGATTATGTGGCTCTTATTATAGGGTTATCTTTTCTATAATATCCAATGGCTTCTATATCAAGATATCAACTTAGGTTTCTCTAGATCTCTATATATTGTTGTTATTGGCCTCCATCGAGAGTCAAGAAAGAGAGTACTTCATTGAAGAGAGTTTAAGAGTTTCTCCAATTGTAAACAACTAGTACTTGCTGGTGAGGCTTAAGAGATGGTCATTGTGATAATTGTAATATTCTTGTATCTTCTCTAGTTGAATAATATCTCGGGTTTTTTCACTCCCGGATAAAGGCGAAAGGCCCAACCGAGACAAATTTATATGTACTTTTGGTGTGATCTTCTATGTGTTTGGTGGTTTGTATTGATTGTATCGTATCACTCAACAAGATCCTCAAAAGGGAAGAGTTCCGCTAATTCCCTAACAAGAGGTGTCGATGTACCGCTTGTTTTCCTAACAGTATCTTCCCCAAAATTTTTCGTTAAACCAAATTACTTGGTAGAAGAATCCATATCAAACTATCATTTGTTGATCTTAGTAGAAATCTAAAACAAACAGTTTAGATAACCCTTGGTGTAGAACAAGCTTTGTAGTGGTGGAGGAAGAAAAAGTGGAGAAATTAGAAGATGCCTTCTTTTTTTTATATTTAAAGGAAAAGATGCCTTCCTTATTAGAGCATCCACTATCGTTGGTGCTAAATTATAGGTATTTGGCAATAGATAAATAGAAATGAAAGTGTTGCGCTGCTATCGTTAAAGCTAAAATTTGGGTTAAAAATAAAATAAAATATACAGACGGAATAACATCCTCCGTCTAATAAAAAAAAACCCAAAATTGGATAGACGAAAGATCATGTTCCGTTTCACAATATTAAAACAAAAAAACGAAAAAAAATGGAGCCAAACGGAAGAAGATCTTTCGTCTGGTCGCAATTTATTTTTAAAAAAGAAATAATAAACCCAAACGGTTGATGATCTTCCGTCTGGGGATATTTTTTAAAAATAAAAAATAAAAATCCAGTCGGAAGATCATCTTCCGTCTGGGTTGTTTCTTTTAAAATAATAATATTATAAAGTTCAGATTGATTCTTTTCGCTTTTAAGGAAAATGTTAGATTACAAAGTTGCCCCCACTCTTTCTCACACTGCCTATTTAATTGCAAGAGCTTTTCTCCATATCTTATCATCTAAAAATTAAGCCAACTCTCATATTTTTATCTCTTTCTCTAATCCAAATTCTGCCATTTCAAGCTGCTCATCACACTACTAATTTTCATCTTCTTCCAAAAATTTCAAAAAAAAATGTCGATCCGAAGATATATTGGCAGAATAAAACTTACTCTGCGAAACAGATCGTATCATGGCAGCACAAGTGCAGAGGTTGAACCGATCTCGGAATCTAATGATTTTGTCGATCCAAGTTTGTGGGAAAATGTGGTTGATGATAACAGACATGTGCATCAATTTATTACCGAACAGCCTTTAGGTGAATTTTGTAATTTTAGGAAAAATTGGAGTGGTTCAATCAAAGCATACGAGCGATGTTCCTGTATTTCACTCGTGAAACAAATAACCGATCAAACGGAGTGCCACCATTTGTTGACAATTAATATAGAGAAATCATCCATGAAGCTTGTGGAGGCATTGGTTGAGAGATTATGGGATACTACATACACTTTTCACCTACCGTGCGGTGAGTTAGGCTTCACCCCGTTAGATTGGATAATGCTAACGGGGATATCTATCGGATCTAGTGAAGTACCTCCGTGTAACGACGATATTTATCCCTTTGAAGTTGTACAAGATCGATTTTTCCCTGAGTTTACTGTAGCTGATTGGAAAGGTCAAGGAATACACTCGTCCTTTCTTAAGAAGTATTTCCAAATGAGTGTAATCGTGGCAGGTCAAAAAGATAATCTTCTAGCCTTGAAGATTGCTAGAACATTCATCATGTTCTTCCTTTGTGAGTTTCTTTTCTCTAATGCTGCTTACGTTATCAGATCTAGTTGGCTTGCAGCAATAAAAGATCTTGAAAAAGTAGATACATACGATTGGAACGGTTAAGCAATGGAACTACTATATATGTCGCTAGATTCTTGTAGCAGACTTAAAGTGAAGTCTTTCAACGGATCATGGTAAGTACTAGAGGTAAACAGTACATATTTTAAAAACTATTTATTAATCTAATAGATACATGGTTTGAAATATTTACTTGCAAACTAATAGAAATCTTTCATATTTAGTATTGGGCGTATGAATACACAAATATTTGTGCTCCAATTACTGCACAAACGGATATCGTAGATAAATGACCAAGAATTACATGTTGGAATAAAGATGAATTGGACACTAATATAACAGACCAAGTTCGGTATAATATTCCCATCACCATGCATCAATTGGAGATGCAGTCCTTTGCATCTATCATCTGGCAGCCTTGTTCGGGATCGTCCCACGAGTATAAGGGTGATAATGGGCTTGCGCACATATTGTCTCGTCACTGAGTTATCTTTCAGTATGCCTCGTAGGTATTATTTTCCATATTTTTTACTGTGTTTGTAAAAGTTATTTGTTTACGTATAGGACTTAAAGTATCATTTATGAAATATTTAAAATATGCTTACATTTATAGGGTGTATAGTACCTTGGTGATCGTTGTTATCGCCAAATTACGGGAATTATTTGTATCCCAGTTGACCCGCCACCTTCCATGCCTCGTATATCGTCCGAAGATTTCTGTCCGCCTATTGACGCATTAGTATTAGTCCGGAATGTTCCACATAGTATATACAATTAGTATTGGGCTAAGGTATCAATAGGTGTTATAATGCCGACTCTCTCGCATGCTCCAAATATCGATTTCATAGGTCCAGCTAGCATAAGTGATCCTACTATTCAATTGCCCTTCCCATCTCCCCCCATTTGGGAACCGACCGAGTATATTGCACAAGCTCCAAGATGCGATCTTCCAGAACACCTCGAATGCATAGTTGAGGTACCACTTTATTCCAGTGGTACAGTTACGAGGAATATTGAAGATAGATCTGTTTCTTTTCTGTTGCACGATGCACTGTCATATGTGAGTATGTAATTCTTATTTTCTGCTTTTATATTTCAATTTAGTGGCAGTTAAAATATAACAGTACAATTTACAGGAGGATTTGTACCAACGTTATCTCGAGTTGACTTATAATGATGCGATCTTAAGGCGATTCATTCTGAAACACACAGTTTTGAGAGAATCAATTCCTGCTCTGATATTTTCTGGCAGGAGAAGTGTTTCTAGAGACCGACCATCATCTTCACGTCAGAATCCGACACCTGATTTTGTTTCTAACACACAGTTTTATAGCGTGGAATAGATTTTGTGAAGAGTGTTTTACAGAGACTTGCACACAGTTGTATCTGAATCAATTTGTAGTTTGATGTTTCGCTTATGTATCCAAATAAATGTTCAGCATCTTTTGTTCAAAGATTGATGTTTTGTACCAAAATTATTGGTCAAGCAATGTTCAGCTTATGAAAGATTGATGTTATATTTTTTGTCTCAAATATTGAAAATTATTGGTCAAGCAATGTTCAGTTTATGAAAGATTGATGTCATATTTTTTGTCTCAAATATTGAAAATTATTGGTCAAGCAATGTTTAATTTATGAAAGATTGATGTTATATTTTTTGTCTCAAATATTGATGTTGTATTTTTTTGTCTGGGAGTTTCCTTTTGTAATCACATGTATGCATGCTTTTTTGTCTCCTACCTCCTACAAAAGTAATTAGCTATCCCTACAATCAATTTTGGTGGATGTAAGCTTACTATCATCCAGTTGTATCCTACTACATGATAGCCTACCATCCCTACAAAAGTAGCCTACAACAGTTTTTCAGGCATTCTTTTGTATCCTACTACATGATAGCCTACTATCCCTACAAAAGTATCCTACAAAAAATAATCACTCATCGTTTCGGTGGCTAAAGAGTCATCACTGGTCATTTCGGTGGATGAAGAGCCATCAAACATAATTCTATATATATGCCTCAGTGTCTATCAGACTGCATACATCTTCAACCTCAACTACAAATCCACTTTAACTTATATCATTTTCGCCTCTAGAAATGGCTAATCTCACATCATCATCATCATCTACTTCTGCTGAAGAATATGATGAGGAGAATATATGATTGTGAAATGTGTTCACAACAACATGCAATTGTTCTCAGTGGCTGTTCAACAAAGCCGACAAGTTATTCAACGGAGATATATTCGTCGTGAAAGAGAAGAAAGGGGATAGACATTTCTGGAAAGATATTTTGCCGATAATCCCATCTACGGCGACAACCTATTCCAACGTCGATTCTGTATGCGTCGAACTTTATTCAACCGGATTGTGGAAGCTACCGTTAGCTACAATCAATTCTTTCTGCAGCGACAGGATGCAACGCGAGTTTCAGGTCTATCATCATCAAAAAATCACTGCAGCGATTAGATGTTTGGTGTACGGTTCATCAGCCGATGCAGTTTACGAGTACGTACAAATTAGGAAAACTACTGTTTTGAAAATAGTACAACGGTTTTGTGTCACAGTTGTCAACATCTTTGGACCTTAATATCTGCGGACTCCAAATGTCATTGATATTCAAAGACTTCTTGAAGAAAATAAATCTCGCGGTTTTCCAGAAATGCTAGGTAGTGTTGATTACATGCACTGGGCTTGGAAAAATTATCCATCAGCATGGCACGACCAGTACACTGGTCACGTTCGAGAGCCTATCATTATTCTCGAAGCAGTGACAGCTTATGACCTTTGGTTCCGGCATTTTTTTTCCGGAATTCCAGGATGCAATAATGAACTGAACGTACTCAATCGGTCCACATTATTCAATGATCTTCTTGATGGTTGTGCCCCACCAATAAATTTCACTATAAACAATAACAACTATGACATGGAATACTATTTAGGCGAAGGTATATACCCCCCCTTGGCTACTATAGTCAGAACATACTCCGTACCAGATACGCAAAAGAAAAGAAAATTTTCACAAATGTAAGAAGCGGCAAGAAAGGATGTTGAACAGGAATTTGGGGTCTTACAGGCAAGATTTGCGATAGTAAGATATCCGTCACGATTTAGGGATGCCGACAGTCTATCTTATATAATGAAGACATATATTATTTTACACAATATGATTGTTGAGGACGAACGAGAAGGACTTCAAGATTATGGGTATGACCAAAGTGCGGACTCTAGCTTCAGCATACCTAAATCTCCAAGTCTCACAAGTGCAAACAGGTTTGCACGCAATGTCCAACTACATGATAGGAAAAAACATCATGCACTACGAAAAGATTTGGTGGAGCACATATGGAAAAAATTTGGAAATGAAGAATGATCATTTTATCTGATAATAATAGTGCATCAAAATATTAGCGCTTATGTAATTTGTTTTAAAATTTAGAATCAGATATAATGTATACACTTGTAATCTGCAACGTTGTACTCTTTAATATTTTAAGCTAAATGAAAGATATCCATATATATTGGAGGCAAAGCAAATACAGAATTGGCAATGAGTTGTACGCATTATAAAAACAAGCTTATATCTGATCGAAAAAGCATTAAATACATAATTGACAAAGCAAATACAGAATTAGCAAATACATATAAATACTGCATTCAATACTAAATGAAACCTCGACTGCGCATGATATCATTCTGTCTAGACATGAAGTAAGTATGCTGAGTCTCGGATGAGTCGCTGAGGTCCATACTCATGATGCGATCTTCTTCCGTTCGTACTTTCAATTCTTGATCTTTTTCTTTAATTACAATCTTCTTTTCTGTTGCTATCATCCTCCGATTCAGAGCATCCTTATAGAGAAATATTTGGTCGATTCAACCATTTCAGCATATTCCGAAGTTTCAGCCAACCTTTTTCTCTTTTTCTTCTCTGCTTTTCAGTCGGGTGATCGGGAGAGTGGGGTAGGCGAATCCACGTCAGTCGGGATATCTGTAGTCCATTCTTGCATACTTGGGGAATGTACTGTGCTACCGGCTTCCCCCGATTGAGAGCTTCGGCCTGAGTCGAACACATGAGTTGTACGGAGTGAAAATTTCGGCTGATCTTTGAGCAACTTACAATATTCATCAAATTTGAATGCTTTCCCGGAAGATTGCATGTACTCCAATCTAGCTTCGCATAACTAAAAAATAAATTACCAGGTTCACAAGTTATAAATTATTTTATATAATAACTTTCAAATTAATAACCTAAATTATACATACCTTATCCGCCTCAGTTGTTCCACTTGCAGCTCTATTTGTGACACTACCCAACTACGCAATAAATAATGCAACAGATTTTGAAATTGCACAAAAAATGACTTGATAGAGAGTCAGCTGTTCAGTCGGTCGGAATGCCTAGTAGAGATTTAAATGTGGCAAGTACTCAATCCCAAAACTGTGTTACAGATTGATCGTTACCAACCAATGGATCTTTAGTAATATTAACCCAGCTTTGAGAAAGAATAACATCTTCATCATATGTTTATGCCCTCCCTCTAATACCAATCCCTATAATACTACTACCGGCCATCGTTTAAATCTTAGCTTATTGAGAATATTAAAAATATATATATAATAGAAAGAAAGAACAGAAGAACAAGATAGAAGATGAAGATAAAAAAAAATTAAGAGACATAGGAGACAGAAAAGTTGAGTGCTCGATTGAGTATGGAGTAGAGTATTTATATAAATATGTAGGGGGAATCTATTCATTTGTAGTCGTTGAGAAGAAAATTTTAATAAATCTAACCGTTACGGCAAAATTTTTGTAGTCGTTGAAAATTTATTATAAAAATTTCAATAGGTTGTAGAAGGGTATTATCGGGATTCCCAATTCCCTTTAAAAAAAAAAACCAAAAAAAAAAATTTAAAGAAAGGGATGGAACAAGATCTTCCGTCTCTTTCCTTTAATTTTTTTTTTTAAATAAAATTTGAGACTTCTTCCGTCACTTTTTTTTTAAAATTTAAATGGATCTACTTTTGACCATTCAACTCTTCAGACGGAAAATCCAGTTTTTTGAGTTTCTCTCTCTAGTTTTTCTAGAGAGAGAAGCTCCCCAAAAAAGAAAACCCTAGATATAGATCTGAGTTTGGAGGGGGTGGCGGCAAGGGTTTCGCTGCCCCCTCCTCGGTCGCCACTCCCAGCCGTCCATCCCTCCCCTCTCGCCAACGCTACTCTCACCACCGCTCCTTACCGGCGCACTCAAAGGCTCGATGTTCCCATCGAGCCCCTCCAGTTGTCCCTCCCGTTGAGCTCCTCACCGGCGTGCTCCTCCAGTTGTGCCTCCACTGTTCGAGAGATGATGGAGGGGCCTTCGCCACTGCGCCGTCCCATCGAGCCACTCCCGTCGTCCTTGCATCGCTTGACGATGGAGGCTCCCTCGCCGCCGCTCCGTCCCGTCTAGATCCTCACAATTATTCAAAGTTACCTGGTATCATTCTAATCACCTGGCGGTGCCAACTGTTGTCATCACGAAAGGTATATGTGATATGCTTGTCGAATGGTGGACACATAATAAATATCAGTTTGAGCTAGATGTAAATCCACATGTGATTAGAATGAGGACAACATATGAAAATTACACCTGACACCAATATGATACCAGGTAACTTCCTTTAGTTTGATATTCCTGACCATAGTATATCATCACCCCGGTCGTGTGGTGGGGATTTGATTGCCTGGGAGTGTGTTGATTGTGAGGGGAAGTGATTGAGATGGGCGGCGGCAAGGTTCTGAGAGTGTTGTGGGTGGAGGAGTTGATTAGAGTTTGGTATTTGTGAGATGTGAAGGGAGAATGTTGATGTGCAGCACGGTAGTGGGGCTTGGGCCTGAAACGGGGTCCCCCCATGAGGTGCGCCCACTTGGTGTAGCACAATTGTGGGACTTGGGCCCGCAGACGGGGTCCCCCCATGAGGTGAGCTTAATGGAATTGTAGAATTGGAGGTGTCAGGGATTTTTGGTTGTCAGTGTGTAAGTCACACCCTGAATTCGACCTCCTTTAACCAACTATCACAGGCTTCGAGACAGCACCGCCGCTATGCCCTCATTAGGGAACGTGAAATCTACAACGTCCACCGTCCACAGGGGCGAGAGGGGAAGGTGATGCTTCAGTTAGTTGTGATTTGTTACGAATTTTTGCGTGAGAGAGAGTGAGAGAGTGAAGAAGTTGCTTCTCACTACTCTATGCAGGTGTATGTTGATTTGTGAGAAATCACTTGAGAGAGCAAAAGCGTGAGAGAGGCGAATGTATCCTCTTCATGGCTCTCTCTTTGACTGTGCCCATGGTTCGGGTGAGTGAGAGTTTTGTTTGGTGAGAAATCGCTTGAGAGAGCTAAAGCGTGAGAGAGGTAAAGGTATCCTCTCCACGGCTCTCTTTTTTGTTGTGACTTTGACTGGGCCGAATGTGAGAGCGTTTTGGAGAGTTAACGGGAGTTGGGGAGGAAAAGGATGGGAGTGGCGAATTTCTAAATCCCGCGTGATTCGCTTCAGATGGGTGTGCGCGTGCTAGGGAGGCAGTGCACGAAGCTTATTTGACATACATACAATTAGGTGGTCCTTGCTTTGTGACTGGGCCCATGATGGGGTCCAATACAATATTGGTGGAGGTCGACGGATCGATCTAACCGACTGAGGGTTGCTGTTCTCTTTTTGTTTTGTCGGCCCACCCTCTAAGGGTGTTGGAGTGGGCTCTGATTGTATGTACTCGTCATGTCGCTTCATGTTCTATTTTTCTGCTGGTAGTTTGTAATTTGTGCCGGTACGCTGGATTTGTTTGGTTTATTCCGTATTAATGAACCAGGGTGCCCTACTCCACATTTTCTTCAAAAAAAATAATTTAAAAAAAACAAAAAAAATACTCATCAGACGGAAGAAGATCTTTTGTCTGTCTTAATTTATTATTGAAAATAATTGAAAATTTTAGAGAGAATCTTCCGTCTCATATATATGGCAATTGCTTTTTCACTCTGCTATATATAGCAATTGATTGTTCATGATTTGGCCAAAAAATAAGTATTTGGCAAACGATAGTGAAAGATTTTTTGTTAAAATTTCCATGTTTTAAGTTTTTAGCCCATGATAGTAGATGCTCTTATTATTATAAATTACTAGTAGTTTACACGTGCAATGCACGTTTTAATAAATATAGTTTTTTAAAATAAAAATTTAGACGCAGTCTTGACTTGAACCTAGAATCTCCTGTATAATAGTTATGCACGTGTGTTACACGGATTGGTAGATTGACAAAATATTTACAAATGACACTAAGGCCTTCTCTCATTATAATAACTAGTATCATGCACGTGCGATGCACGTGGGGGAAGAAGGAAAAAGACAAAAAAAAAAGAAAAACAATTTCCAAACTGATCCACTGTCGGAAATATTTACGAAACTGGTCTACTTTCGCACGTGCACGCGGAGGAAGAAGGGAAAAGGACAAAAAAGGAAAATAATTTCCAAACTGATCCACTTTCGAAAATATTTACCAAACTGGTTCTCTTTCGAAAATATTTACCAAAGTGGGTCATTTTGTCAACACGTGCGCTGCACGTGCTGGCTTCAAAATGACAACAATGACAGATGACACTAAGCCCTTCTCCCATTATAATAGTAGAGATAAACTTATGATAATTTATTGCGGATGAACATCTAGCTGTTAACCAATCGATTTCAGGAAAAGAAGGGCTTAATTTGCATGCAAAGTGTATATGGAGACCGGAAAGCTACTCACTGCCCACTCAATCAGTCATTGTTGGACTGTATGGACACTCACAGCTTTGTGCCTTCTAATATTCTTATGGTCACTCTATTAGTGTATAAATTAATAATTCTTTTGTTTGGCCGGTTGGTCGAATTTGTTTTTTCAACTTCTTATTAATAAAATATAGTAATTATATTCTATCTTTTATTTTTTTTATTTTTTTTTAAAAACAATTCTCTTGTTTGATTTTTCAACTACCTAAAAGGATGGCCGAAAATATTGTTGTTGTGATCCTAGTGTCCAAAATTTATGATGCCTTTGTATCATAAGTTAGTGGAAGTCCAAATCATATTTAAGTATACAATTGTTCATAGCATGGGAATCTGATATTCTTTATTTGGAGTGTGGTCCCTTTTAAATTTGGAAAAGAATCCTAATTTGACCCAATTTTCGATGTACCAACCTATATTTCTCAGTAATTCAGTTAAAACAACCAGTAATTTGCTTGATGCACGTTCTAATTAAATTTTTTTACATAGTAAATAATACGACGTAATATGGCATCGAATCTGAGATCTCTCTTTACTATTCACATATTCTTTACAAATCTCCAATATTATAATGCGAGAAGGCCTAGTGTCATTTGTCATTTTGTCATTCTAACAACATGTGCAACGCACGTACATAACTAATATAAAGAAGGTTTTCTGTTCAAATCCATCCTACGTCAAAGTTTTTATTTTTATTTTTTGAAATTATTAAATGTACATCGCTCGTGTAAATTACTAGTTATCAATAGTGGCACAAACCTTTATTTTATATGAGTGACACTTTTGTAAATAATTATGTCGTAAATAAATTTGAACTTTGAAGGTATTATGATGACTAACAACAGTTGAGTGAATAAATAGTTAATATAACTTCCACTTAAAAATGATTGAATGAGATTATATGATTAAATGTCTACAGACGACTACCACAACTCTCCGATTATAATATTAGAGATTATTAGAGATGATTTGTTATTGAAGTGCATAGCAAAAACTATTTCAACGGACGTGTGTTTTTTTAATTTTCCAATAGATTTTCATGGTTTCATGATGGAAATGGTTTGATCTAGTAAGTAAGAGGCTATGGTTGATAGTCGTCTTTGCTTAGGCAGCTCATATGGTAGACTAGCGACATGAATTTTATCTAAGAGTAGGAATGCATTAAAACATCTTCTTTACGGCCTGTTTGGTTGGAGGGGAAGGGAGGGGAGGGGAGGAAAGGGATTTTTTTAAACATTTCTTGTTTGGTTCATTTTTTAAGAAGGAAGGAGCGCAAAATACCTCCTGAGCCAATTTTGGCTCCCCTCCAATATTGGGGGAATTTGGAGGAGAGACAAAGTGAGTCTAATTTTTTTAAAAGTGATTGGACTAAAATATCTTGGATAATATTGTAAAATATAAAATTGCTTTTTTTAGATCTATAAATGTTAATCTAAAATTAAACCCTAATATCAAATGCCATTACAAACACGGGCCTCTATCTCCCCCAAAAACAGACACCCTCTTCGTTTCAACTAGGGTTCGAGTTTTTTTTAATCAGGTAATTATAAAATTCCTTCCCTCCCTTTGTGAACCAAACAAGAAGATAATTATTTTCGCTCCCCTCCCCTCCCCTCTGTTGAAATGTAGTAAGTAGTAATATGTATATTCTGTTTCCTAATCTATAGGAAACAGATTTTCCAAATCTTTCACCCCTCAATCTTCTCTCAATCTCCTTTCTTCTCCTCCAAGATTGTAATCCTTATATATATATGTATACTGTAAATAATAAAGAACAAGAAGAATAATAAAAAAATTTCCCCAAATCAGTTTTCAACATGGTATCAGAGCCTAACCAGATCTAGTCTAGTTGAAGAAGAAGAAGAGGAGGTGATCGGATCTGACACCTCCACCCCGATCCGATCCCGACCACACCCCGAAACCCCGACCTCCTCTCTCCTCTTTCTCTCTCCTCGACATTTTCTCTCTCCCCGATCAAACCCACCCCCGACCTCCACCTCCGACCTCCACCCCGATAAGCTAACCCATCTCCCTGTTCTCTTCTCCAGCCGTTTTCCGACGACCCCCTGGTCGCCGCCCTCCTCATCGACGCTCCCCGTCAATGCCTCCTGTCGCCCCTTTCGAGCACCACCCAGATCCGAACGCCCACGACCTCCCTTCCCCTCTTCCTTGACATCAGTCGCGACCAGAGCAGCAAACCCATTGCTGCTCCCCCTTTCCGACGCCGGATCCCCATTTGCGCCGCCTAATTCAATGAACCCCGTCGAACTCCGTAGTGCCGTCCGCCGCCCTTGCTCTTGCCGCTGTCTCTTTTGCTGTTGCTATTGTGCTCTTTTGGTGTGTGCTATTTTGGGGAGTGTTGTTTGCTGTTTTTGATCTCGTCTGCTATTTGGTGTTTGGATCATTGGTTCTGCTTGTTATGCTGTTTGTTGTGTTGCTATGGGAAAATATCCGTATGAGTCAAGGAAGTGTACTCATTATGGCAAGATCGACCACACGAAAGCTCGTTGTTATAAGATTATCGGCTATCCGGAGATCTGGGATCATAGCAGGGATATTCGGGAGAATACTTGCAATCAACCCACTGTCGCGGGTGGAGTTGCTGATCGTGCTGCTGCAGGTAATGATGGCAAGGTTTTTAATATTTTTGGCTCTATTATGAATAATGCATGAATAATTGATTCGGGTGCTCCCGACCATATGACTTTTGATTCTAGACAAGTTCAAAATTTTCAACCTTTCACCAATCAACTGTGTCCACTGCCAATGGTGATCCTGCCACTATTACTGGCGAGGGTACCATACCTCTCACAAACAACCTAACCTTAGATACTGTCCTAGTTGTGTCATCCTTAAGTTTTAACCTATTGTCTGTTGCTCAAATAACTACTGTCTTACATTGTATTGTAGTTTTTTGGCCTTCACATTGTGTGTTTAAGGATATTCAGACTCGCAAGATGATTGGTTATGGGGTTAGACACGGAAAGCTCTATTACCTGGATTTAGAATCTGAAAGTTTAAGCAAGTTGACTCAAGTTCTAAGTGTGGAAGAATCCGAAGATGAGAAGAAGAAATCATATATTTGGCTATGGCATCGACGTTTAGGGCATGCTTCTTTTGGTTATTTGAAGAAATTATTTCCAAGTTTATTTTTGAAGTTGGATATTTCTACCTTTCGGTGTGATGTGTGTGAACTCTCAAAAGTCACCATGTCTCTTTTCCTCCAAGTCCAAGTAGAAGCTCTCTTCCATTTATGATTATCCATTCTGATGTTTGGGGTCCATCCAAAACCACTACATTTAGAGGAGCCAAATGGTTTGTGACATTTATTGATGACTGTACTCGTATGACCTGGATTTATTTGTTGAAGTCGAAAAGTGAAGTTAGTGGCTTGTTTCAAAATTTTCACAAGCATGTTATGATTCAGTATAAATCACAGATTCAAGTTCTTAGGAGTGATAATGGCGAAGAGTACCTGAGTTCGAATCTGCAACAATATTTGGTGGAACACGGCATTGTTCACCAGACTACATGCTCATATACACCTCAACAGAATAGAATTGCAGAAAGAAAAAATAGACACTTGCTCGAAGTGGTCCGTGCTTCTCTTATCCATGGAAATATGCCATTCATTCATTGAGGGGAAGCCCTTGCTTCTGCTGCATACTTAATCAACCGAGTTTCCTCTAGTATCTTAAACTTCCTTACACCATTTTAAGCATTAACTGAAGCTGTGAATGCACCAAAAGTCATCAACTTGCCACCTCGTGTGTTTGGGTGTGTTGCATTTGTTCATCTTCATCAACATGAACGCAATAAGTTAACTCCTCGAGCTGTTCGCTGTGTTTTCGTGGGATATGCACAGGATAAGAAAGGGTATCGGTGCTATCACCCACCAACTCAAAGAATGTTTGTGACTATGAATATTGTGTTCCATGAAGATGATATGTATTTTTCTTCTTCTACGACTGAACTTCACGAGGAGTACCGAAGTGAAGTTCAGACTCTTGGGTATGATGAAGGGGTTAGTGAAGTTCAGATTCTTGGGTATGAAGAAGTAATTACCAATCAGAACGAACAACTTGATACAAATAATGACGAATACTTGAATGAAGACCTAGCAAGGGAGGAAGACCCTTACGAAGAAGTGCAACCAAGGGAAGAAGCCCCTCTTGAAGAATACCCTCTTGAAGAATTGCAACCAGTACCAAATCTCAGTAAGAGTGAACCGTCAGAACCCCAAAACCAATCGTCATCGTTGTCCGAAGCTCCTAGAAGAGAACTCCCGCATCGTACTAAAAGAGGTATTCCAAAACCCACTTATGAACCTGATCCCACTAGTAATGTCAAATATCCCATGAGTTATTATGTATCCACTCACCGCTTGTCAGAATCAAATAAGCTATTTGTAAATCAATTATCAACTGTATCTATTCCTAACAATGTGCAGGAAGCCCTTGCTGATCCAAGGTGGAAAGCAGCTATGGATAAGAAGATGAAGTCCTTGAAAAATAATGAGACTTAGGAGATAGTCGAGCTGCCAGTAGGGAAGAAGCCAGTAAGATGCAGATGGATTGATGGATTTATACGGTGAAGTATAAGTCTGATGGTTCAATAGAGCGATACAAAGTAAGGCTGGTTGCCAAAGGATACACTCAAACGTATGGAATTGATTATGAAGATACGTTCACACCTGTGGCAAAATTCAATATTGTTCGAGTCCTACTGTCACTTGCTGCAAATCTTGACTGACCGTTGGAGCAATTTGATGTGAAGAATGCATTTTTACATGGAAAATTGACAGAGGAGGTTTATATGGATCTTCCACCAGGGTCGAACCGACCAGTCCAACACAGTAATAAAGTGTGTCGATTGAGGAAGGCGCTATATGGTCTGAAACAGTCGCCAAGAGCTTGGTTTAGGAGGTTTACAAAATCAATGAGTACATTCGGATATTGTCAGAGTAATTCAGATCATACCTTATTCCTGAAAAGGAAAGAAAGTAAGATTACTGTTCTCATTATATAAGTGGATGATATGATAGTAACTGGGAATGATCCTGAGGAGAGAATGGCATTGAAGAGCTACTTGTCAGAAGAGTTCGAAATGAAGGATCTTGGCCCTTTGAGATATTTTCTTGGTATTGAAGTTTCTCGCTCGAGAAATAGTATATTTCTGTCTCAAAGAAAGTATGCACTCAATTTATTAAAGAAAACTGGAATGTCTGCTTGTCAGCTGATTGGTACACCATTAGAAGAAAGTCTGAAACTTTGCAACGAACCTGATCATATGCCTTGTGATAAGAAAAGATATCAGAGATTGGTTGGACGACTGATGTATCTTGCGCATACACGACCAGATTTATCATATGCTTTAAGTGTGGTAAGTCAGTTTATGCATGCACCTCAGGAACATCACCTGGATACAGTGATGAGAATTCTGAGATATATTAAGTCTGCTTCAGGAAAAGGGATCCTATTTGCGAAACATGCTCATTTGAAGGTTGAGACATATACTGATGCTGATTGGGTAGGATCTATAATTGATAGGCGCTCCACTTCAGGATGCTTCACCTTTGTTAGAGGAAATATAGTTACGTGGAGAAGCAAGAAGCAGAATGTTGTTGCACACTTTAGTGCAGAGGCTGAGTATCGCAGAGTAGCTCTATGTATAGCGGAAGCTTTATGACTGAAACTCTTGTTACAGGATTTAGGCTGTGGTCCGAATGAACCTATGAAGGTGTATTGCGATAGTCAAGCAACATGTGATATTACCGCCAATCTAGTTCAACATGATAGGACGAAACATGTAGAGGTAGATAGATTCTTTATCAAGGAGAAATTGGATGAGAAAGTCATTGAGATATCTAAAGTGAAGTTTGAAGATCAACTCGCAGATATCCTGACCAAGGCAGTTTCGAGTCGGCTCTTCTTGAAATTTGTTGACAAGTTGGGCATGTTCAATATCTATGCACCAACTTGAGGGGGAGTGTTGAAATATAGTAAGTAATAATATATATATTATGTTTCCTAATCTATAGGAAACAGATTTCCCAAATCTCTCACCCCTCAATCTTCTCTCAATCACCTTTCTTCTCCTCCAAGATTGTAATCTTTATATATAGATGTATACTGTAAAGAATAAAGAACAAGAAGAATAATAAAGATTTTCCCCCAAATCTATTTTCAACACCCTCCCCATCTCTCCTCGAACCAAACAGGAAATATGATTAAAATCCCTCCCTTTCCCTCCTTTGAAACCAAACATAGCCATAATCTCTGCAAGAAATTATTCCTAGGTTTCACATATTTTGAATGTACTCTGCATGTATAACTTGTTTATGATAATTCATCATCTATTTATTTAATTTTTTTTTTTAAAAAGGACCTGTTTATGAGTTTGTTTATAGTATGTCACAGTATAGAATATTTATTCTTATAAGTTGTAAACAAAGGTCAGAAATAATTACAGGTTTTGCCTGGTTTATTCTTACTACCAAATACACTTCAAGCTCTGAGATTATGCAGAAATGCAGTCACCATATACACTTTGCATTATCAAAATGTAGTACAAATTCATGGATAACTAGTCACGATTATCAATTTATTATCTTTTATCGATAGGGAATTAAATTACATGCATTATATATGGATCAGAGGTTTAACACCACCTCTTTACTGGGGAAAAGAAGAGAAATGGAGGAGACCGGGTTTCAGGAAAACTGCTTTACAAGATTCGAAGGAGGTATAAACAACATCACAAGTCGGACTTCTTACAAGAGGAAAAAAAGACCGATGCAAGTCTTATACAAGAATAATAATAAAAAACCCAATCTAGCAGAAGCCAAATGTTTGCCTTGTCCCCTGTGATTGCTTCCTTTTCCCTTACAGGCTCACCATGTATAAACAATGGCAAAGAGTTTCTAATGTTGCTAATGTAGCAACAATGGCAAAGAGTTTCTGTGTACACTGACACACCTTCATCTAATACAACATATAGACCAAAACTTATTGCCGGACATTTCCAAACAAGTCCTTTTCCAATTGAGGTATAACTTAAAACTCTGTATCAAGCTGTGTATAGATAGATAATAGATATATCGGTTGAATTCTGAGAAGCCCTTATTCACAAATGGCCTCAACTGCAACCTTCTTCATAACTCCGGGGCAAGGATCTCCTCCGAATACTTCAGGAGCAACCACCACTGAACAAAATTGTTGGCCAACACAATTCTGCAACAGATTTCACCCGTGTTAACAAATTATTCGAAACAAATAGGAAAAACACAGCTTAAAATCAAGTAAATTTATAACTTTTTTAGAGTTTTTTGTTTGTCTTTACTTACATGCTGAAAAGCATCATAAGATTTATGTGCATGGCAGCCACCTTCTGAGAAGCCCCCGCAAGTTCCCCGTGGAGTTCCAAAGCTCGCAAATTTTATGCTCGTCATTTTTTCCCCTCGATCACAAGATAAATGTACTTTGGGCCTTCCGTATTCTTTATAACGCCAGTTGTCAATTGTGGGTTGCCATTCTTCAATTTCTGCGCAGACACTCCCAACCGATCTTTTCACCATTGAAATCCCACGAGGGTTTCCTCCCCACTCTTCAAACACAACTAAAAAGTTGCCGGTGGGGCTAAGCCAATCACGAGGGACGTGATACCTGAAGTATAAGAGACATCCTTTAGTTCATCATACTTGGAAAAGTTGCTACTTGGAACTATTTTGGTTGTACTTACCATCTTTGAGAAGGCTCCCCACAGTTACTTTGGCACTTCTTCTCATTATAAGTTCCGCGATAATCACAGCCTCCACAAGAGCCAGATGCTTTATAGGCAGGCCAATAACGGCCAATGCTTTGCCCATTTATCCACACTTGCCCTTTTCCCATTGTGCCCATATCTAAAGCCAAGGGCTCGTTTCCTGCCGGTGCATTGAAGAAAGTCTGCGAAGGAAATCAAGAAGAAAGGGTATCAGAAAGGGGCATTGGAAGGTTAGAAACAGAGAGGTACTGGAATTACTCAAGCCACCATATGTTACAACTACAAGAGAAGTCATGGATTTGTTACAATTGAACAAATTGAGCCAAAGAAGCCATACTTCTTTATCATATCTAACCTGCTAATGATAGAAACAAAATAACTGCTAATGTTTCCTACCATAGAACTGTTAGGTTTTGTGAGGAATTAACAATTGGGAATTAGGGTTAATATCTAGATCTAAGTTGCTTGAGATATTCACCCTAGGTATCAAGATTGGAATACCTACCTAGACTGCTATCACAAGCCAGTATTTATTTCTAAATACTAGTTTGGGTATTGGGTTATAAGCCCACAAACCCACGTTCCAATATCCAATCAATTGTACGTTCAATACACGTATTACTCATATGCACATGCAATATTTATATTGAGAGAATATACTAATATATCCAACAGAACTCCTATAAAAGGAAAATAGAAGAAGTTTTAAAAATTCTAATATCTGTTTTAATTTGTGCAACTCTATTTAAATATTCTTCACCTAATGACAAGTAAACACATAAAAAAACGTTTATAAGATTGAAGAAAATGCGATTGTTGGATAATGGATTCATCTCAGTTCGGCTCTTGATCTTACCTTATACCAAGTTAATGGTTGTCTCTGAGCTGCCGCACTCCATTCGACGTTGGAGCTTCCACTGAGGGAGTGAAGACTCAAGGCTTCTCCATGTAAACCAATCTGGATCATGACAAACAATATCATTAACATTACTGAAATGAGACACTATAACCATCACTTGAGAATAAATTGAAGAATAGGTCACCTGGTAAGTCCATTTTTGCCAAGAAAGATCTCTCTTTCCCTCGTTAAGGCCAGATAGGGTGATCGGGCCAAGAACACCAGTGTTCCAAGTTTCAAAATGTGGACCAACATTCTGAAATAAATTGAAATTCGTAAGATATGAGTCAATCATTAATTATTGTCGCTGCAATTACTTGATAAAGAACATACAGGAAGACCAAGGGAGATGCTTAATATAGAAATCTTATTGCTGCCTGCCCACAACTTCGCGCTTCCACTAAAAGTAAGCTTTGGATTATCCACACTACCATATGCCGTACCTTAGTCAAGAAAGAATATTGTAAGTTAGAAAGAAATCTGTATTTTTCAATATTTTGGCGCTGGAATCCATTATGGATTCGATCTTTTTATCCCCCCCAAAAAAAGTTAGAAAGAAATATGAAATATTATTAGTTCCGCCAAAATAATTATTAACAGAAGGTAGGATTCAGGTTACTAACCGGCCAGCCGTCCATTGATGAACACGTGCAAAGCATCGCCTGCAGACATCACAGTGAGCCAAGGATATTTACCCGTCTTCAAGAATTGTTCATTTTGGGCTATGTCAACACTGAATTGAGAAAATACAAAAGAATTTTTTGCTTAACTTTCAGTATAATAAAGGTCCAATAAGAAAGTAGTATCAGATACTCACTATGTCGTGTACCACAAGTAGTCAGATTGATCCCATGTCGTATTAACTTGTTCTAACAAGCCGGTCTTTGTGAACGTCTTATCACCAAGAGAGTCACTCCCTTCACTATATGATTGCCAAGAGAACCCCCCAAGCCACTGCATTTTCATCGTTGCACTCTGAGCTCCTACCTACAAATTTAAAAGGATATATTAATTCTGAGCTGGTATAAAGAAAATATACACAACAAATATCATTTAGTTTCAAACAACAAATTTTCCCACCCTTGCGGTGTTGTAGACTGTAGTTTTGCAGTCAGGAAGAATACTGACAGACCAAGGAGGAAGATTATAGTGCGCTCCATTGAAAGTGACGGTTGCATAAGAATTTGAGTCGATGTTGGAGAGGAATGCAGCACAAGATGACTTCGAACTGTAGACATAAGCCTGAAGAGAAAGTATCACAAAAGTTAGCTTTAGAAAAGATTAATTCCTTTCTTACAGATTATAATAGAAATCGGTCTAGAATGTGTTATACCTGTTGATAATGTCCAAGTGATCTCCCTTGGGGGTCACTAGATACCAAAGCTGGTTCACATAGTTTGATTGCTCTATGCAAGTCTCGCAGATGTCCCCATTTTGGTTGCCTCAATAAACCTAATTGATAGTGTATTCAAGTTAATACTTGCCAAAAGAGACTTTGATTGGGACAAACTTATTCAATTGGTTCAGATTAAAAGTTCCCTTTATGCATTCAATGGAAAGCAGACTGGATTTAGAAACTGTCCCAAAAAAATCAAGTTCCACAAATGCAAACATAGAAGAAGAGGTCATATATATATGTACCATATTCATCAAGTGGAGCATCATAATCGTAGCTAGTTGCGATGAAGGGGCCTCCAGCTGTTCTTTCAAAGTTAGTTCCTCCATGATACTGAAAGGAGTAAGGAATGAAAAAAAAAGCAAACAAATTAGACTACAAGTTGTCGCCAGCACAAAAAGGCTAAAGGTATTGGATTGAAGATAGAGAGATGAGACATTACCATATAGTAGTTAATAAAAGATCCACCTTTCTGAATAAACCTTGCGACAGCAAAGGCCATATCCTCAGCTGGTCGATGTGGGACCGCACCTCCAAACCCCGTGAACCTGAAACCGGATAAATTCAATATGATTAAGACCGTCAAAGCTTTTGAAAAGATTGATTTCAGTTTGAGGAGAATGAACCCTAACCATCCAGTCCAGGCTTCGGTCCACATCTTGGGCTTGTAAGCCTTGTTTGGTGAGAAATAATCGCAGTAAAACCCGTTGCATGTGTTAATCTGTCGGTGGCAGTCAGAATCCGACATAGACATGGAAAATGATTGAAATAAGATTCTGAACAACAATATTTAGAAAATCATTTTTTCATTGAATGCCTGTCATGGAAAAGGTGTGAATACCAGAACCAATGAAATTCTTGTCAAAAATATGAAAATGATGTATGGACTTTGCAATAACTAATATTTGATATCACATCTATCACCTTTATAGTTTCATAAAATAAAACCAAAACAATAACAAAAACAAAAAAACAAAACAAGAATCACCCCTTAATTAAAGGTTCGTTTAGGATTACTCGTGTGAAGCCATCCATCTCTTAGCCCATATTTTATGCAATAACAGAATTTAGCACTAAAATAAACGACGATTGATGTCAGGTCAACAAAGAGACGTAAAATTTGTATCAATCATCATCCCATTAACTGCAGACATAGCGAATTTGGAGAATATAAAGTGGTCAGTCAACAAACAAGGATTATAGTCATAACATTATGAAGAAGGTATGATGAGAAGGTGCTTGATGTACAGTAGGACCTTTGATAAGAGCATCTGTAGTCGTTATTGCCAAATTTTGGCTATTTGGCTTATAGCAAATAGCAAAAATAGCTTTTGTTGTAGTCGTTGTTAGCTAAAATTTGGCCGGACGGTAAATTATCTCCCGTCGACTTTTTAAAAAAAAAATAGTAAAAGAAAATTTGGAGTTTTGCCTAATAGTGACATTCACAAAAGAAATTAGAAAATCAATAAAAAAAAATCAAAAAAATTAACCTGAAGTCTTGGAAGTCATGGACGGTGTATTATATTCCGGCTGTCAACTTTTTTTTTAATTTTTATTATGGGACGGTCCCTTTAAAAAAAAATGCGCATTTCGGACGGTGTATAATGTCTCGTTCCGTTAAATTCTTTTTTTACTGATTTAAGCGACAGTGTATAATTTACAGTCCGTTTAATTTTTTATTAAAAAAAATTAAAAGACGGTAAATTATACATCGTCGGCTGCTCAAACGAAAATTAATGTATCGTCGGGCTGTATTTTCCATTGAGCCAAATCGATTGCCAGATATGGCTGCTTACATGGCTGCTTACTTTTTAAAAAAAAAGCCAAAAAATGGCTAAATAGCCAATGACAACAGAGGGTCCGAAGCTATTTTTTCCAAAAATTGGCTAAATAGCCAACGACTACAGATGCTCTAAGTTAAGACATTAATAAAGATTCAAAAAAGTAGGAATCTCAATGGAAGAATAAAGAGAAGGCGTGTGAGTTATAAGTTTTTAACATACAACAGGATCAGGAGCATCATCTTGCTTGCACATAACCCATGGCACGCCCGTGTTTAGTCCGACTGCCATCTTCGCAGCCCAGTAGGCGTAAGACTTTCCAGCAGCTCCGTCGTAGTACTCCAATGGCCCGTACTCATTCTCAATCTTTCCAAATCAATTATGTATTGATTAGCTCACCACCAAAAAAAATATTCACTGAATTTCTAAATTATAAATTAACATTAAGAATGAAGTATATACCTGAGATAGGATAATTGGACCACCTTGTGATTCATATAGCCCTTCAGCTTTCATCATTGACACTATCTTTGTGGTGAACTTAGCCATTGCAGCCTAATTTTCAAAATTACCCTAACCCATCAACATATTATTATTATTATACAGAAAAAAAAATATTTAAAAAATTCAGACCTTGAAAGGGCCATTGTCAGTTCTGAATCTGATACCAGGAACATATTTCAGCCAAACAGGGAATCCCCTGTTGATCAAACATTGCAACAACAAAATGAAAGGACAAATTGAGAAAAGGTATTACTACTGCATAATGTGCAGAAAGATGAGACATTTACCCAAAGTTCCACTCAGCACAAGCATAAGGGCCAACTCTGAGATGAACATAGAGCCCAGCTTGCTGCACCAACTTAATGAACCGAACCAGATCATATCTCCCACCAAAATAATACTACAACAAAAATGAAAACCCAGAAATAAAAACCTTGGTTTGCAACAAAATTTATATTTTTTATTCTTCCAATTTCCTTACTTGACCAGGATGTGGTTCATGCCCATTCCAAAAAACATAAGTCTGAATAACATCCAATCCTCCATCTTTAGCCTTTTGGATAAGATCAGGCCACATCTAAAAAAAGAAACACATCCCCAAAAATCAAGAAAAAATCACCCAAAAATAATGTGGGAAATTTAACAGAGACCCAGAAAGTGCATTTTACCTCAGGAGTGCTTCTAGGGTAGTGAATGGAGCCAGAGATGAGGATTCTCCTTTGCCCATTGATGATGATGGACCTATGATCATATGTAACTGATGCAGACACCAACGGTGGTGGTGAGATTACCACCAAAAAGGATGCTAACATTGCTAGTTTCAGAGCCATATTGAGAGTGAGAGAATGAGGACGAAGATTAGAAGAGTGAGTTCGGGTTGTTCTTAAAAGGATGGGATAAAAAAAAAGAGAGAGAATTTTTTGTAGGCACTTCTTTTCGGTGTTTATTTATTGTGTGTACTCTAATACTCTAATAATTATTGCAGTCGTAAATGAGGCGAGGAAAACAGAGAAGAGAGAATGGGAATATGTGAAGAGTGAGTGAGAGCGCGCGCATTGACTTTAAAGAGGCTACACGATGAGGAAAGTCGGTCCCACTTTTTTGTGGGGAGGCTCATCTCATTCAATCTACGGAAACATGTATTTGTTGATGAAGAACAGAGGAGGTAAATTTTGAATTTCGAATGCAACCACCTTCTTGAGAGCAATCAGTAGTCGTCTAAACATAAAATATGGGTATTTGACATATAAGAACATCTATAGTCGTGGGCTAAATACCTAAAATTTGGAAAAAATGGGAATAGAATCGTTGTAGTCGTCTTCCAAATACCCAAATTTTGGGTGTACGATGAACAATGGACTGCCAAATATAGCAGACGATTTGGCAAAAGCCAAAATATAGCAATCGGGAAATTTTCTTTCGTCCCTGAAAAAAGGCGAAAGATAATATCCCGACGCTTTACTTTTTTTTTCCCGAACGATAAATAATCGATCGTCCTATTCAATAAAAATAAAAAAAATAAAAAAAAAGCTGTCGGACGGTGTTTAATACACTGTCCCAACAATTTTGAATAAGACAAAATTGTGGGCCGGTGTATTATCCACCGTCCCACAGGTACCTAGATTTTTTTTTTTTTTTTTTTTTGGTCTTTTAGTGTCCAAAAAAAAAATTTGATTTTTTTTTTAAAAAAATTTGAGACGAGAGATAATCGATCGTCTGGCCATATTTTAACTTTCAACCACTACAGCGCGCAGCCATATTTCCTATTTCCAATTGCCAAATACCCAAAAAAATGGGTTAGAACGACTACAGATGCTCTAACAATAGAAATTATAGAAATGAGTTGTAGTCGTCTAAATAAAAAAATTGGTTTTTAAATGCATAGATGGAAGATGATTTTCTGTGTGAGATTTTCTTTCCAAAAAATATCAGACGGGATATCACAATATCGGATGGGATGTCCGATCAAAAAAAATTTGCGAGATTTTGAGTAAATCTATCCATAGAACTGACTATAGGTTACATGTATAGGAAAAAATTTCAGATGGAAATGAGTTGGACAGGATATCATCTTGTTATTTGACTTTTTGGGGAAAAAATTTAATTCCATCGGACGGGATATCCGATCTATTTGATTTTTTAAAAAAAACAAATTTGTTCGACGAATGTGATATCATATTCCGAAACCCAATTTTTGGCTTTTGCCATTTCTTCTCCCAATTTTGGCAGTCGACTGTTCACTTCAAACTCAAAATATGGATATTTGGCCAACGACTACAGCTGAATTTTGGCCAAATTTTTTTTATTTTTTGAATATTTGGCCAACGACTACAGATGCTCTGAGAGGGTGTTTGGTACTTTGCAAGTAACCGCAATCAGAATTCACCGTATTTGGATCACTTGCAGCTAAGATAAAAAGAATGTAAAAGCATTGTTCTTTACTTGAAATCTTTTTGAAGGTTGATGTTACCCGGGCTATATTTAAGACCAAAATTAAGTTATGATAAGTGGAGTAATCTATCGTAACTTTAGAAAACTCTAGTTATCATAACTTTCTTGTGTTTGGGACTTACTACAGTTATTTCATCCCAAAATGTGAGAAAACTGTAGTTGCCTAAATTCCATTCTTCCGTAATTTTTTTGAACTTTGAAGATAACTTTAGGTTGAAGGGAAGACAATAGTAATTAAAATTAGCATACATTCTACCTTTAAAGTATTTTTTTTTTTTGACAGTAAAGGATAGAGTCGGAAGACTCCAGCCCAGTTCTACCTTTAAAGTTAATTTAACAAAAATTATGTTAACTTTATCCCTGAATAAAGCCTGAGTGATTGGTTCATTGCAAATCGTTGTGCCTCTAGTTAGAAGTACAGTCTAAGTGGCAAAATTCTTTTGACCAAAACTACTCTTTTCAAGTAGCAACTACAATTGCTTGCAATGAACCAAACAAAGCGGAGCATCCTTTGCAACTCTCAAGCATTCCTTGTGTGCATTTTCAATAGTGGGTTTGGAAAAAAGGGAAAAAGCGGTGTTAATTGTTTAAGAGGAGGTAGCTCTCTTTTTATGCTTCACTTTCATAGGTTCATGCTTTTCTTATTTTAGTTCTTTTTAGAGAATAATTTATAATTAAGCAGTAGATATAATCCAAAAACAATCATGATAAGGAAAGTTAATATATGTGTAAATATGGATAGAAAATTAGACATACATTTTAAAAGAGTACAATAGGGTTTTATGTGAAAGGGGTATCGTGATTCCTCCTTGTTTTAACTGGTAAGAGCATCTGTAAAATTTGGCTCCAAGGGGTGTTGTAGTCGTTGACTATTTTACCAAAATTTGGTTTTTGGTGAACAGTAGCGAGCTATAATTGGCAGACAAATTAGCTAAATGGAAAAAATAGCCCGACGAAACATTATTTTTCGTTTGTTGATCGGACGGTGTATAATTCACCGTCTGAATTTTTTTTTATTAATAAAATAATCGGACGGAAAATTATACACCGTCCCAGTGATTTTTCTTTTTTAATTAAAAAAATCGGACGGGAGATAATACACCTTCCGGATTTTTTTTCGAAATTTGGCTCGGTCCCATTCTTCAATTTTTTTTAAAAAAAACTCAAAAGATATATCATCTTCCCTCCCAAGATCCAGCTACTAAAATATTTGATTTTTATTTATTTATTTATTTATTTATTTTTAAAATGTTACTATCAAACTTTATGAAAATTTTTGAGAAATAATTTACCGTCTGTTCTATTAAAATTTTGAAAAGCCAAATTTTGGCTAATAAGGTTTTAAGCGACTACAAATGCACTAACACTTTATAATTTTGATCCTCCTCCAATTGGAACTAGCTTGAAGTTCATGGTAAGAAAACATGCTCTTGTTTAAGGTAATAAAAACAAGATGGGAGAAGATTCTCATTTATTTGCTACAACCTGTTTCTTGTGTCTGTAGTCAATTTTGGCTGCTTGTTATCATACTGGAGTAGAACACCATTGCCATAATGAAAACTTTTCATCATGTTTCATACTCGGCCTCATTTTTCTCTCTTCCTGTCTCATTATATACGACGCAATCGTTAGAGTATCCACAATCGTTTGCTATATTTGTCAATTTCTCATTTTTTGAAAAATGAGCTGCTGTAGTCGTTTGCTATTTTGTCATTTTATGGCAAAGTAGCTACAGTTCTTTCTCATTTTTGAGAAATGAATTTGCGATTCTCAAATTATAAGAGACGAGACAACATGTTCCGTACCAAATTTGTTTGAATTTTTTAATGGGATCGGACGAGACAACTTCTTTCGTCTGACAATTTTATTTTTATTTATTTATTTATTTATTTATTTTTAATCGGACGGTCTGATTCATCTAGAAAAAAATCAAAAAAATCAAAAAAATGCTTAGACGAGACATGTTGTCTCGTCTCAAGCAAAAAGCTTGGGACAGGACAACATGTTCCGTCCAGATATTCAGGGTGAAATTAGGGGTAGGTTTAGTAGATATAATTAGGTTTAGTGGGTGTTTAATTAGGTTTTAGGTAATATTATATTATTTAACTTATTTAATTAACATATTTTAAAAGTTAATTAGTAATTAATTAAATCTTTAAATAATAATAAAACTAACGGACGAAACATTATGTCTCGTCTTTCTCAAAAATATAGCAAACAACCACTGCAGACGATTTCGCTATTTGCTTTTACTATAGCTGCCATATTCTAAAAAAATGAGAAACACCATTGTGGATGCTCTTATGGGCTATCATCATAAAAACCTTGCCATCCTACATTCTCATCATTTGCATACAAGACATAATTTTCACAAGGGTACAACATGAGAACTTTCCTAGAGGTTACATATTCTAGTATTACTCTTTTAAACTTATTTAACTTCAGAGTTCTGATTGAATCCATTATTTTAGAGCTGATATAATCGTACAATTTTTTACAAAAGGTTAATGAATCAATATAAGAAGACTCTAATTGAATAATCGAATGTAAACTGTTCTCATGTGTTTCATCTATATAATAAAATACAAAGAATCAACAGGCAATGTCCTGATTGGTATTGGGTGGGGTGAGTATTGAGTGGCGGCTCGAATCCAAGGTCCTTAGTTCGAGGCAAGACTTTTCCATCAAAAATAAAACACAAATAAAGATATCAAGTGGCTCTCCTTTAATAGGGTTGAAATCAATGGTCCAGATCTAACATCACAAAACATATTTTCCCGCCAAAAGTTTCTCCCAAAACAAATCATTTATTTATTTATTTATCTCTCTCTCTCTCTCTCTCTCTCTCTCTCTCTCTCTCTCTCTCTCTCTCTCTATATATATATATATATATATATATATATACACATACTCAGAAATTTTTATTTTCATATTTCAGGTTTGTAAATTTCCAGATTTTTTATGCATTTTTTTTATTGCTCATGCTACATTGAAAATAGCAAATATCTCATCAACAGTTAAATTTCATCATTTTCTACGCTCCAAGTTCTAAGAACTTGGATTTTACACCCCCATTTATAATTATTTTTCAACATACACTAATGGAAACATGGACTTTTATTTACAATTAATTATTGTTTTACTATTCAAACTTGAGCTACATAATTGTTATTTTACTGTTTACAAGACTTTCATATCATATGTTGTATCGTTTCGAAGACGTACCGTAGGCACGTGTCCACGGGCAGTACTCTTAAAAAAATAGTGCTACATCCACTATCAATTTCACTACATTTTTCTTCACTGTCTCTCTTTGAAATTTTAATTTTTTTTATAGTACTTGCAGTCTTGCTCTTTTGAAATGCTTAGCTTATTTTCGAAAATTGAACATAAAACATACACTTTGAATTCTTGGGGGCGGCGGCGGCTACCCCCTCCAAAAACCAGGAGTTTCTCTCTAGAAAACTCTAGAGAGAGAAACTAACCACCCTCCAAAAACCCAAACAAACCCTAGATCTGAAATTCCTGGGGGCAGCGGGGGCTACCCTCTTCGCCGTCGCCCCGATGTGAGTACCCCCCCCCCCACCCTTGACCCCTACCTCTCCTCCCCTTCCTTGAAGGCTCAATCCCCAACTGAAAACCCTGTCCGTCGCGACCAAGCTTATGGCCCTCGTCGTCGTCCCCAGCACATTCAGCGGGCTCTCCTCTCGTCGTGCTCCCCTCTCCTTGCAAGGCTCCGAAGTCGTGGACACCATAGATGGAGGTGGGGTTCTCGCACCAACGCCATGTCCACTTTCGATTTGATCTCCTTAGATCTGGTCTCATCAGTTCTAGGCGCCGAAGATGGCGAGATCCAGATCTGATATCCTCAGATATGATCTGGGCGACGACAAAAGCCCCCCCCCCCCCCTCACGTCGCTCTCCCAGATGAGGACGCTGAAGATGGCGAAATCCCATGGTGGGGAGCTCGTGTCAACGCCCAGGGAACTCGGTTCTGAGTGACGGTGAGTGTTGACGATGGCTGACTTCAGGTGTCTTCAGCACCGATAGCTCAGCAGATATACATTGTGTTTGTATTTGTGTGGATGGTGTAGAGGGTGTAGCATGTTGTATTGCACGATTGTGGCTTGGGCCCGAAGATGAGGTCCCTCCATGATGTGTGCTCACTTGTCTCAACTTTCGGGGTGTCCAACGATGTCACCGGTGTAGTCTTCATAGCGTCTACTATCATACTATTGATCTTCCTCCAGCTTAGGCCACTGCCTCTTACAGGATGTGTGTCTGTGTGGTGAGAAATTGCCTGAGAGAGCAGGAGCATGAGAGATGTGAAGGTATCCACTCCACGGCTCTCTCTTGGAGCGGGGTCTTTGGGCGGGAGAAGCGAGATAGTTGTTTGGTGAGAAATTACCTGAGAAAGCACAAGCGTGAAAGAGGTGAAGGTATCCTCTGCATGGCTCTCTCTTTGGTAGTGGTTGTGGGAGCTGTTGGCGCATTTGTAGGATGAGTGGAGGAAATTGTGGGAGGCTACATCCGGGCTGCTTCACCTGATGACCACAGTCGACAGAGCACCACCACCACTACGCCCTCATAATGGAAGCTGATGCCCAACGCCATCGCCCGTTGTGGCGAGAGGAGAAGGTAATACTTCAATCAGTTGGGTCTTGTATTGGTTTTCTTATTGAGAGAGTGGGTGAGTGAAGATGTTGCTCCTCACTACTCTATGTTGGTGTTGGTCTGTATTTGTGAGAAATCACTGGAGATAGTAAGGGCGTAAGAGAGGTGAAAGTATCATCTTCACGACTCTCTCCTTGACTATGGTTTTTGGTGACGGAGTGATTATCGCAAGGATGAGTGGAGGAGATTGTGAGAGGCTACATCCGGGCTGCTTCACCTGATGACCACAGTCGACGGAGCACCAACACCACTACGCCCTCATAATGGAAGCTGATGCCCAACGCCATCGCCCGTTGTGGCGAGAGGAGAAAGTAATACTTCAATCAGTTGGGTCTTGTATTGGTTTTCTTATTAAGAGAGTGGGTGAGTGAAGATGTTGCTCCTCACTACTCTATGTTGGTGTTGGTCTGTATTTGTGAGAAATCACTGGAGATGATAGTAAGGGCGTAAGAGAGGTGAAGGTATCATCTTCACGACTCTCTCCTTGACTATGGTTTTTGGTGAGGGAGTGATTATCGCAAGGATGAGTGGAGGAGATTGTGAGAGGCTACATCCGGGCTGCTTCACCTGATGACCACAGTCGACGGAACACCAACACCACTATGCCCTCATAATGGAAGCTGATGCCCAACGCCATCGCCCGTTGTGGCGAGAGGAGAAAGTAATACTTCAATCAGTTGGGTCTTGTATTGGTTTTCTTATTGAGAGAGAGAGAGTGAGAGAGTGGGTAAGTGAAAATGTTGCTCCTCACTACTCTATGTTGGTGTTGGTCTGTATTTGTGAGAAATCACTGGAGATAGTAAGGGCGTGAGAGAGGTGAAGGTATTATATTCACGACTCTCTCCTTGACTACGGTTTTTGTTGATGGAGTGATTATCGCAAGATTGTGGGAGGATAGGAGGTGTAGACAGAGTATGGCGGTTGTCAAAACTCTGAATGCTTGGCTTGGGCCAAAGATGGGGTCCCCCCAGCGAGAAGAAGGTCGGGCTGGGCGAGCGATAAAATTCTGTCAGACTTGATTCAGGTGGGTGTGCATGTATCGTGGAGGCAGTATACGAAGCTAAACTGACGTATATACAATTTTGTTGGACTGAGCTTGTTTGTCAGCCCACCCTCTAAGGCTATTAGAGGGATTTGTTGTTTGTACGGATCATGTTACTTCATGTATATTTTATTTTCTGTCTGTAATTTGTAATCTGTCTCAGTATTCGGTTTTTTTCGTTAAGTTTTTATTACTCCCTCCGTTTCACTTTAAGTGATATTTAGGATTTTTTTCTTGTTTCACTTTAAGTGATATTATCCAATTTTTTCCAATTTTTTTCCAAGAAAACCCTTATTTATGTTGAAATTTTGTCTTAATTACTCATCTTAATCCTATCAAATATTCTTAGAAAATTGTAGTTTCAACTTTCTAGATTTTATTTTCTCCAAAAATTTAATGCCAACTGTATTGGAAAAAGAATTAGTAATTTTATTTTCTCTTGAAAACAGAATTTGTATTGAGAAAATATTAATTACAATTTCTTGAAATCAGAATCTGTATTGGAAAAGAATTAGTAATTAAATTATGGAGACTTATTAATAAGGATGTAAAGGGAAACAAATGTTTATCTCACTCTTCCTTAATCTGTGTGTAAAATTCCTGAATATCACTTAAATTGGAACGGAGGGAGTAATAAAATACGGTACCCGTATTCTACCTTTTTCCTTAAAAAAAAAACATAAAACCAACACTTTGTGTAAATACAATGCACTTTCTTGTCATCCCAAATATCTAGGTCTCGAAAGAAGAGAAATATTTCCAAAGTTCAAATTTTACCTCTCAAAGTTACAGTAGCTAATAATTGCATAACACAAACATCAATTACTAAGTTAATTGACACAGTAATTAGTTAGTAACTAATAACAACCAATAATCAAACACTTTTAGCTTAATTAGTGAATAGGGTGTAAAAGTAAAAACCCTCGGGAAAAGTGTGAATGTAAGTGAACCATGGACGCGGCAGTCAGAGTTATTAAATATAAATATATTCATACTCCACGCCGCACCATGCGGAAAAATTCTCCACCGTTTATCTCACTTAAAGATACGCACCCAAACCAACCCAGCGCCTACCCTCGGTTCCATTACGTGCGGGATTGCGCATACGATTGACGGTGACCACCCGTGACTTTTGGCGTCATTTGTATTCACGGGACTATGTAAGTTAATGAGTTCCTATTTCCATTGTTGGCTATCATTTTTAATTGGGTTATTTCCATAGAGGCCCTACAATCTTGACAATTCTAAAAATAATTTGTTTTTATTTTATGACAATTTTTGAACCTATTTGGAAAAAGATGACAATGTCATGCGATCGGGGACTCAATACCTAAACTCCCCATTCCCAATGGCGAGTTTAGTTATTTCGTGTTCGTCGTTGGGAACTGGTGTAGTTCTAATTTTTTTTTAGAGTTCAAAATTTTCAAACAAGACTCACCGTTCCCAACGGCGAGGTTTTTATACTAAACTCGTTATTGGGTTTGGCGAGTCTACTGATTTTGAAATTTCACAGAGAATTTTCAGTCTATGTTGGACTTGGTGAATTTTCAAAAATAACTCCATAGAAGAGCTCGTTGTTCCCAACATCGGGGTATTTACATGGAACTCGTTGTTCTCAACAGCGAATTTAGTATATTTTTTCTCCTTTTTGAGAACGGCAAGTCTCGTTTTAAAATTTTGTATTAAACTCGCTGTTGAGAACGACGAGTTTCTCAAAAAAATTAGAACTATACCTGCAGTTCCTAATGACGAGCATAAAATAACTAAACTCGTCATTGGGAACGACAAGTTTAGTTGCTGAGTGTTAGATATTATAGTCCCATATTGGTGGTAGAGTTGTTTTGATATTTGTTCACCTTCTATATATATGTGGTATAGTACTTGGTTAAACTCAATTTCAATATTCAGTATTGTATTCATTCTCTCTGATTTATCTTAACATGGTATCAGAGCCAATTATAAAAAATTCATTCTCCTAAATTTTCTATATCCAAAACTCTTAAAATAAAAAAAAATAAAAATAAAAAAAAACCTGCAGATCGTCATCATCAAGAAGCAGCAACCCATCTTCAAGAAGAAGTCTTCCAGATCTTCTGAGATCGCCATCTTCTGAGATCGTCATCTTCCAGATCTTCCAAGTCTTCCAAATCGTCATCTTCTGCACCACAATCCGTCGTCCACCAGATTTCACTTCAGATCCAGATCTGCCAACTCCTTCAGACCTCTCTCACAAGCCCGCCGTCGACCTCTCTCACAAGCCTGCCGTCGTCCTTCTCTCCCATCGTCCTCCACCTCTCTCACAATTCGCTGACCGCCGTCGATCTTCAGATCCAGCCGCCAAGCCGCCTAGTCTACTTCTACTTCAGATCCAGCAGTTTCATATGGGTACCCCTACTTCTATTGTCAACATACCCGAAAATTTTGTTTGATTCTGTTGTTAAAAAAAAAATCAAAAAAAAACAAAAATCAAAAATCAAAAAATCAAAAATAAAAAAAAAAGTCGAAAAAAAATATATTATTATTATTATTATTATATATATATATATACAGGTCCTACAACTTGATGGCATCTCAGTCTCTCCCATATATTTCCGGCTCCACTGGCTCCCCCGATGCAACCACCACACATTCCTCCTCCAGATTCAACAAGCAGCAGCGCCATTTTCAGTCTTCCTCCGGCATTCTACCCTCTACTTACATCACCCATCACCATACTCCACCTCTACTTCCGCCACCGGTAGCACCGCCCTACCTCCTACCCCGATCCAGGCACCAGCAACATCTCCCTCCACATTCTGATCTCAGTCATAGTAGCGATGGTCTTGTTTCTCCTCGCAGTGCTTCTTCCTTCACATCTTCGGTCATGCCCGTCACTTCCGCCTTGCCGTCTCCTGCTGCTTGGGCTAATACTCAGCAACGCCTCACTCAGCTGGAACTACAGCTCATAGGTCAGTCTATCAATGTTGGCTCCTCTGCTCCTGCACTTTCTGCCACTCCCGGTATGAATTCGTTCTGGATTTTAGATTCTGGTGCATCACATCATCTCACTAGTAATCAGACACTATTCACCACCTGCACAATACTTTTCTCTCACTCTCCATCTCTACACACAGCTGATGGCTCACCACTTCTTATCACACACTCAGGGACAATTAACTCTCCCACTCTCACATTACCATATGTTCTCTATGCTCCTCATTTATCAATAAACCTTATTTCTATTAGTGCGTTGTGCGATAGTGGTCTTGTCATTACTTTTGACTCTTTAGGTTGTTCTATTACTGATTCCTCCACCGGTGAAGAGTTTGGACGCGCTAGTCGTCAGGGTCGTCTATATTATCTAGATTTTCTTCGTGCACATCCATCGCCTTCTAGTTTTGCCGGTACTGTTTCCTCTGATGCTGATCTGTGGCACAGACGTTTAGGTCATATTAGCGCATCACGACTTCAGACTATAGCTCGTAGTGGTGCCCTTGGTTCTCTCACCTTTAAACACTTATCTGATTGTCAGGGTTGTCATTTGGCTAAACACATTGCCCTACCTGTTTGTCACAAAAGAACTTCTGAAACCACCCACCCTTTTCAACTTGTTCATTCCGACATATGGGGACCCTCCCCCGTACCATCGTGGAAAGGCTATCTCTATTATATTACCTTCATCGATGACTTCACTAGACATACATGGGTTTTTCTTATGCGTCAGCGATCTGAGATACCTGATATTTATCGGGTCTTTACAACCATGATTCACACTCAGTTCGGTGTACGCATTAAGAATTTTCGATCGAACGATGCACGTGAGTACACTTCTACCACTATGAGAACAATCCTTCATTCTCATGGCACCCTGTTCCAGCAATTATGTCCTCACACACATGAGCAGAATGGTGTAGCTGAATGCAAGCATCGTCACATCCTTGAGACGGCTCGCGCTCTTCTACTCTCCTCTTCTGCTCCTCGTTCCTTTTGGGCTGAAGCTATCATGAACTCTATTAGTCTCATCAACATTACTCCCTCGTCTGCCTTAGCTGGTACGACGCCTTACGAGGCTCTTTATCATTCACCTCCTGACTACAGCATGCTCCGTACCTTTGGATGCACCTGTTACGTCCTTTTCCCTCCTACTGAGCGTACGAAGCTCTAAGCTCGTGCTGCAAAGTGCGTTCACTTAGGTCTCAGTCCTGAACACAAAGGTTATCGTTGTTTTGATCCATCTACGGGTCGTGTCCGCATTTCTCGACATGTCTCCTTTGTGGAAGACTCCCCTTACTACCTGACCCTCCCCCCCAAGGATACTAGATTTCTCGACTCCCCAGTTGTTGCTAGCCCACCCATTTTATCTTCCTGCATTCCTTTTGATCCCACTCCTCTGGCTCCATTCACATCTCCTGCAGTCCTTACACCTGTTGTCCCCCCTACCGAACCTCTACCTGCATCCCCACAGCAGCCAGCACCCATTCCACCTACTTCCCCACTGACACATGCACCTACTCCACCGTCCTCACCCCCACACCCTGTCAGTCCACCACCCCTTTGTCAGTCTACCCATTCCACTTCTGGTATTCCTCCGGCACGTTATACACCTGATGCCACTGGTCCTTCTGACCAGTTTGGTTTTGCCACCCTAGCTTCCTACTCACCACAGTTTCATGCATATCTCACTGCTATACACTCTTCACGTGAGCCCAGAACCTATCAAGATGCAATTCAATATCCTGAATGGAGGAAAGCCATTGCAGAGGAATTCAGTGCATTTGATCAAATTGGCACCTGGGATGTTGTTCCTCTACCAGAGGGCGTTCAGCCTATTAGCTGCAAGTGGATCTTCAAGGTCAAATATCAACCTGATGGATCTATTGAGCGGCACAAGGCCCGTCTAGTAGCCCGAGGGTTTACTCAGGAGCATGGCATTGACTATGATGAGACCTTTGCTCCCGTTGCACAGATGACTACTGTTCGCATCCTTCTTGCTGTTGCAGCCATCCGCCGCTGGCCGTTATACCAGATGGACGTAAAGAATGCTTTTCTTCATGGTACCTTATCTGAAGTTGTTTATATGGATCCTCCTCCTGGCCTCCCTACTCCTTCTCGTCATGTTTGCCGGCTGCGTCGGGCTATATATGGTTTGAGGCAGGCCCCTCGAGCCTGGTTTGAGTGTTTTCGCTTTGTCATCACCAAGGCTGGTTTTAGTCAGAGTTCTCAGGACCATTCTATGTTTGTGCGGTCATCACCCGCAGGGGAGGGTAATTCTACTACTGTATGTTGATGATATGATCATTACTGGGGATGACTCTGCCGGCATTACATCCACCCAGAAATACTTTCACCAGCAGTTTCATATGAAAGACCTTGGTAAGCTACGTTACTTTCCAGGTTTAGAGATTGCTCATGGATCTCAGGGGATACTCATTTCTCAGCAGAAATATACATCAGATATTATTTCCGCTGCATGCCTCTCTAACAGTCGATCGGCTGATACACCCTTAGAGCTTCATGTGAAGCTTCGTCCCACAGATGGTGAGCTCCTTCCTGATCCTACTAGATACAGGCAGATTGTTGGACAGCTTGTCTATTTATGCATGACCAGGCCTGATATTGCTCATGCAGTTAGTATTGTCAGCCAGTTTGTTTCTGCTCCTACATCAGTTCACTACGGTGCTCTTCTTCGGATCCTCAGATATCTTAGGGGCACTATCACTCGCTCATTATTCATGCCTTCTACATCCAAACTAGAGCTCAGTGCATATTCTGATTCAGATTGGGCAGGGGATCCGACTACCAGAAAGTCTACCACAGGTTTCTGTCTATTTCTTGGTGATTCGCTGATCTCATGGCGGAGCAAGAAACAGGCAGTTGTTGCATGTTTTTCCACCGAGGCTGAGTACAGAGCAATGGCAGCTACTACTAGAGAGATTGTTCATGTTCGTTGGTTGTTATCAGATATGGGTGTTACCCTTACAGGAGCTACTCCACTTTATTGTGATAACCGGAGTGCATTGCATATTGCAAGCAACCCGGTCTTTCATGAGCGAACGAAGCATATTGAAATTGATTGTCATTATGTTCGTGAGCGTTTTGAGGCAAGGACCAACTCTCTCCATTCTGTTACCTCTTCCCAGCAGACTGCAGACTTCTTCACCAAATCTCATACAGTCCAGAGATTTCGACACTTAGTAGGCAAACTCATATTATTTGACCCATCGTGAGTTTGAAAGGGGGTGTTAGATATTATAGTCCCATATTGGTGGTAGAGTTATTTTGATATTTGTTCACCTCCTATATATAGGTGGTATTGTACTTGGTTAAACTCAATTTCAATATTCAGTATTATATTCATTCTCTCTGATTTATCTTAACACTGAGTCCACGAGGCAATTAGTTTGGTAACTGTCTTTTTTTCGCAAATAGTTTCAAAAAAGGTATACAAATTTTTTAAAAAAAACCTTCTAAATAAGCCACTTATAGATATCTAATTCCATAAATATCAATAATAATAATAAAAGTTCTAATCCAAAAAACACCTAAGTGGGTTATTTAAAATTTAATTCAATGTGATTTACATAATAATTTGAATTAATTTAAACACCATCAATAAAATTATATTAACATTGACATCATTCAGAATCTTGTATTTAATTCAACTTTTTAGATTGGGATCTTAGGATTTATTGGAATAGAGGATTGTGGGTAACTTGGTTGGAATTAACGGAATTATGGGTGGTCTCTATGAGAAAAATTATTTTTAATTAGAAATGGGTAATAATTCTAAGAGCATAAACTGCGGTGGATGCTAAAATTGGCAAAATAACAATAGCAATTTCAATGTTTGCTGTAACGGTTAGAATATTAAAAAATAGCAAATGAAAAAAAAATTGAACGGAGCGAAACATCCGTTTAATTTTCTATAATTTTTTAAAGGTTTTTAATTTTTTAATAGTTTTTTTATTTTTTATTTTATAAAAATAAATTTGGTGGGACCCACCGGCGAAACGGACATAATTCTGTAATTAATTTTTTAACTAATAGCGTAACTAATTATCTACTTAACTAATTAATTAAACTAAAACTAATTAACTATATCAGTTTTTATTCATTTTAAATGTAACTTTTTTCCTCGGACAAAACATCATGTTTCGTCAGGAATTTTTTTATTTAAAAAATTCATATTTGCATCGGACGAAACATGATTCTTTTAAAATATAATAAAATATTACGGACAAAATATCATGTTTCGTTCCCTATATTATACATATTGCCAAATATAGCACAATATTGTAGCGATTTTGCAAAAAAAAAGGCAAAATAGCAAACCACTACAACATATCGATTGCTAAAAAATGAGAAATTCGGCAAAATAGAAAATATATGTGGATGCTCTAATCTCTACTACTATAATGGGAGAAGGCCTTAGTGTAATTTGTCCATCTACCAACCCATGCAACGCACGTGCATAACTATTGTAAATGATGTTTTAGATCAAATCCAGACTACGTCTGAATTTTTACTTTTTAAAAAACTCTATTTATTAAGACGTACATCGCACGTGTAAACTACTATATATAATATAAAAGAGATTTCCGGTTCAAATCTTCCCTACGTCAGAGGTTTTATTTCTATTTTTTGAAATTATTAAAACGTGCATTGCACGTATAAATTACTAGTTTGGTATGGTGGGTTATAATTGAGTGAAAATTATGAGCTCATAATTTTAAAATAGTTTGTTAATTGATTTGTCTTGCAAGAAAAGGCACCTATTTCTAGGAAATGGTTTTCATGTCTACTATTTTTTTAAAAAGAAGATGGGTACATACAACCATCGTTTTTCGAGTTTTTATTGTCTTCTAGAATGCAAAGTATTTGAATTCAAATTGTCTAAGTTTGAATTTAATGAGAGGGATGAAAAGGTGAGATCGACTTGAAGGAAGAAGGATTATATATGAATGAGATAATTTCTTTTATAAGAAAAGAGGAGGAAGAAAATCAATGCAGAAGAGTGAAGTGAGCAAGCTACATTGTTGAAAAGACACAAGCAACAAGTTGTTGCAGTAACATCGTTTGTATTTTTGTTGTATTTTTGGCATTTCTTTTTAATGCTAAGGGGAAGCAATTGATAACTTAGCCAGCATTCAACTGCTCTCTCATTTCATGTCAATGATATCATTTATATACCTTACAATGGAAATGGATAGAGTTTACTTGAAAAAGAAAATCAATCATTTAGATAGAAGAAAAAAAATCCAGTGTTTCTAGACAAGACTTAGTTAATGCACCCAATTTTATTTATACAATTTTCTTCTTATTTCTTGGAGCATTCACAGCAGTCCTTATAGGTAAAATATGCATATATACATATTTGGAAATAACATTTCGGTATTTCGCTACAGCAAAAAAAGGGCAAAATATAGCAATCTTGTAGATAGACCAAACTCGCCATATTTTTATTTTTTTTGTGGATTTTTTTTGGAAAATTTTGAATTTTTTAAAGGGTTTTTTTTAATATTATTTTCGCGTGGGACCCACATGAAACGAAACATGATGTTTCTTCGGCCCAGTGGTTTTTTGGTTAATTATGTTATTAATTAACTAAACTTAATTAATTAACTAAAAATTTAATTAAAATACTAACTAAACTAATTAACTAACTAAATGTTTCGTCCAATGATTTTAAAAATATTAAAAAATTATAGACGAAACATGATGTTTCGTCTCTTATAATATGCATATTGCTATATCCATATGCATATTTGCTTTTTACTGTAGTGAAAAAGGCAAAAAATGGCTAAATGCCTAACGACTGCAGGAGATTTTTTGCCAAAATATGCATAAAATGAATAAATGCCTAACGACTGTGGATGCTCTTAGTTACGAGACCAGTGGTTTGTACACAATTTATACTATATCTTAAGCTAATAGGCTTACCGCCTCTCTCCTTTCCCTATTTTAAAATAGAGAAAGTAGCGCAAAAGTGGGAGAAACACAATATTATACTAGTATAATCATGTGCAATATTGCACATAGTTATAAAAAATGAGAGAAAAACGATTTAAAAAAATTCATATAATAATATATATATAATATTGCACTATTTTTTATGTTTGATTAAAAAAGATATGATTTTAATTCAAAATTTAGAAAGAGAAAGAGTGGGGGTTGCCTCCTACATTTACTCTTCGTTTTTCTGTTTTGAAAAGAAAAAAGAGAAAAATCCTAGATTAAAATTGGTTTGAGCATAATATATTGGATAGATATTATACTAATAGGTCTACCCTCTTTCCATTTTCTCTATTTTGAAATAGAGAAAGGAGAGCAAAAACAGAAATTCTATCTACATTAACACGTGCAATATGCACGTTGTAATAAAAGGAACTAAAAAATCCCAAACAGTCTCACCTAATCTTTTCATCACCTACTATCAAAATCCAAAACCCACCCAACCCACGCCGCCCCCAGCTGCGACCCGCACCCTCACACTGCTCGCCGCTCTCTCTTCCCACGCCGCTCGCCACACCTTCACGCCACACTCCCCACTCTCTACCCATGCCGCTCGCCACACACCGCACCCTTACGGTGTGTAAATAGCATGTTTGAATTCGTGGCGAGACAAAGGCCTATCTTTTTTATGATTCTTATAATTATTTGATTCATTTTTGGGGAATCTTTTCCAATGGCTCCCGCGCCGCACGCTGCACGGCGCCCGAGGTTCGATCATTTTCTAGATTTTTTTGCGATTTTTAAAAACTTTTGGGTGACTTTTTAGACTAATTTGATTTATTTTTTGGAATTTCCCCCCACATATTCTATATAGGGCCACGTCGCACGCCACCCGAGGTCCGATCATTTCCCCGAATTTTTTCTTTTTTCAATTTTTTCGAAATTTTTGGGCGGTTTTTTTACTAATTTGATTCATTTTGTGACACTTAATTTCCATATCTATTATACAAGGATTTCCAGACTTATTAAAAGTTCTCCGTTGCTATTGTCACCAAAAACGAAGTTGTGAGTGATTTGTTTGATTTATTACGTTTTTTTAGTAGATTATTTGTTTGTTGATTTAGTTTAGGTTACTAGGTTTGTAGATATTTAGGGGTTCTATTGAGATTAGTTAGTAGTTATTGTTGGTTGTAGTTTTCGATTACTATCTGAACCTAAGATGATGTTGTAACAACTTTTCCAACTAATAATTCAAGATATTGTTATTCTCACTGATTATGAATACTGCTCAAGGATGTTGATTATGATGTTCGGAAAAAATGCATGAAAAATGTTGCATTAAAGAATATGGGGCATCTCTAAATATAGGGACCTTGGATTTACCTATGTCTTGATGCTGGAATTGTTAAAAAGTTACACACCGAGAAATTTCAGGGTTTCATTTCAATTAAATAAAAAATATATAATGATATTGGTTTGGAAATATGATTTCATTGAACTGTATATTTGTTATCGTTTGTTATAACTAATTATCAATTATTGTTCCCTCTATGTGTTTCTGATGTTGGTTAAGTTTAATTTGAGAGGGAAGGTGGTTGAGAAGCAAGCGAAGGAGAATGATATAACGGAGTACATCAAAAAGTCTAAAAAGAGCCACAACCCAGCTTCGGTATTTATTTGACTTTTTTTTCTTTTAATTGAATAGAAATATAGAATAATCTTGATTGATTTAGAAATGTGAATTGGATAATATGTAGAATTGTCATTTTTTGATTATATTATGGACATCTTTAAAATTTTGAGTTCCATAAATTTTACATGTCCCGCAAAATTATTTTAGTCTGTACAATTTACACAGAGTAACACTAGTATTTGCTTAACAGAAATGTAGTATATGAGTTACGCTCACAGCAAAAGATCGAAATGAAGACAAAGTAGGATACGTGATAAGTTGAAAATTCATGTTTTTCGGATTCAATCGAGCGAGTTTCAGCAAAATAATAATATAATATGATTGATTTTCAGGTTGGTTTTAAACCTACATAGCCGGCCGGTAGGTTCACTTCTTTGGTGGCTTGCGAATAGGGATGCTCTCGGATATGTATATATCTGATTTGATCCGAATCCGAATCCAAAATTGACACGGATTCAGATATTAAACATCCATATCTATTTGGATTTGAATCCGTCCAAGTTGTAGAGGATTTTCATAATTGATGAGGGGCAGAGAGAGGAGAGCGGCAGCTTTCGTGTTCAATGGTGAATGTAGAGAGAAGCCAACTGCAGAACCCAGACTTACATCTGTATTAGAAAATGAAGTAAAGCAAAGGAGCTTGTTTGTGAAAGAATCACAGCTACACTTTCGAGAGTTCAGGAGGTATCTGATTTTTCACCGTACCTGAAATTTGCGTATACGGATATGATTATTTTTTCTAAGTCATATGGGTATTAATATCCAAATTTATTTATCTTTTAAATGCTGGTAGGGACGTTGGTATAACCAATATCCGATCTCAAAGCATCCCTATTTGTAATACTTAATTGGAATTAAGTAGAGGACCCATTAAAGTAACAAATTAAACCCTACATGACACATGCTCATTGTGAGTGACGACCCCTTGATGAAGAGACACCCTAACTACTTCCCCACTCATATTGGTGCATTTCCATTTCGTATCATTATTTTTTTTTCATGAACTTTGACTTATAAAGGAGAACTTTGTTCTACATATACCAACTCTTCATTATTTATAATAATGAAAATTTATATAACTATGGATCTGAATAGGTTGAAACTCTGGCTACTTAACATGTAAGACTATGCACTAATGCTTTAGACTTTCAGTATATACAATGGTTTTGGGCTATATATTTGGGATTTTGGGAACAAAGTTTAAGTTAGGATATCTCGAGTCATCTTAATTAACTTCACGAAACTTTAGTTCTCCTAATTTTGACCTATTTGTAACTCATATTGGAGTTTAGATAACTGCAGTGATATAAACTTTTGACAACGTACCTAAATCCCACTCTTGCCTAATTTATCTAAACTAGAGATAACTTTAAGTTGGAGATAAACGTACCTGTACCTCTAAAGTTAAATACAAGGCACGATACCTTTAACGAGCACTAGTAATATACTCGTGCGATGCACAGACAGTACATTGGTTCTGAGAAACGATTTAACATTTCTAAAAGACAATGAAATACATAACATAAATTACAATTTTTTTTTTAATAACATGGATAGAGCCTTATGGCTCCAGCAAAAAATTAATTGCAATAAAAAAAGTATCATACAACGACCAATTTTACAAGGTGTAAAACTAGGGAACAACAAAAAACAGCAGCTATACAACAGAGAATAAATGCAAGCACAGTAAGAACACAGCTGAAACAACCAGTCAAGCAACAAACAGAACGACGAGAACACCCTCCGATCACAGCCGACCTGAAGCAGGAAAGGCAGCCGCAGGAGGCCCAACTCCATCACCGAGAGGCGCACACCAAAAAACAGAGGCGAACCCAACAACAAAACCGCAACCGAAGTCAACATCACCCACAAGAAGACAAGCGACGTTCACTACAACAAACTCAGAAAAACGAAACCAACAAGCAACAAAACAGCTAGAGCGGCGAAGGGTTTAACTCCGAACTCAGAAAACGAAAAGAAACAACCAGAGTAGGAAAAAAAAAACTACAGCCACCTCACTGCATCGCAGTCACAAAGCAGACCGCTAAATAAAGAACAGCTGAGAAGCTCAGGACCATAAGTAACGAACGGCAGGGAGAAATAACCACACCAGTCACAACAATAAAAAGACCAAAACAGGACAGAGATCCCGTAACATAAAAGTATAAACCAAGATAAAAAAGGAGCATTAAACACACAGCCCAAGCAGGGGACAACTACCAAAAGCACATGAATTACACATTGAAGGCTACAATTAACTGCTACATCAATCCTCCTCTTTTCATTTCGCAAAGTAGGTCATAATTTAGTACAAGCAACGTCCAAACAAACTTCTGTCTGTACTATGATGACACATTTACCGATCACTCTTTTATTTACGTTAGTGAATAAATTTGTGTAATGCACATGAAATACCAGAGAAAACATGTGTCTACTTCAATTTAATATAGATGTGGATACGGAATAGGAGTAAAACCTACTTATAAGAATAAGATCACTCTTTTATTTGCGTTAGTAAACAATTTGTGTAATGCACATGAAATACAGGAGAAAACATGTGTCTACTTCAATTTTATATATAGATGTAAACATTGAATTGGAGTACAACTTAATCATAAGATATCGACGCAAATTAATTGTCAATGCACAACATGATTCATCTTTATAGCCAGGGACGTATCTGAGTTTTTGGGGGCCCTAAGCAAATTCTCAAATGATGCCTTTTGCAAGTTGACAAAATAATAATGATAATTATTTAAATGCAAACAAATTTGGAGAATTGGAGACCAAACTATATAAATGAAAACAAATTTATATATATGCTTCCAAAAAAAAGTTAATTGATAACGTACGTTTTTTTATATGAAATGCCTTGTTGCCAAAAGGAACCCGGACAAACTCTAACAATAAAAATGAAATATATTATCTCAAAGAGGTAAATATGATATATTAGAGCACACGATTAGAATGAAATGATGATGATTACATGTATATGAGAATACTAGTTAGAAACTTAAAATGTAGAATAACCATATGCACTTAAAAATTTGGTTAGAAATTTATCATAAACAGATAAATATGATATACCATAGAACATTGAAAAAATATCATAGAGTGACATACATGGGCTAAGTGAAAAATAATATTAAATTCATAAAATGGTAAAATGACATGTATGGCTATGTAAAAAATATTTTGTTTTAAAAATAAAAATGATTGAAAAATTAATTGGCTCATGCAAGTTTTAAACCTGCAACTTTCACATTACTAACACAACACTCTAACCAACTAAGCTAATAAGACAACTATTAATATAATGTAATTATATCACAAAATATTACATTTTACTTTTTTAACATTGTAAAAATACTTCAAAAATATGGGGCCCTATAAAATTGGGGGCTCAAAGCAATTGCTTGGGCTGCTTGGGCCCAGATCCGCCTATGTTTATAGCTATAATAGTAAAGATGAACTATGGTCCGTAAAGAACAATAAGAACATAAACAAAGTTTTGCATGAAAGCGAAAGCATAAGTAACAGAAAATCTCCAATGTGATATACATATGATAATTGGGTAATTTAAGGATTAATACTATTGGTAACTTGTCAAAGTTATAGTCATAATGTCGGGACTAAATTAATTTTTGTTACTATGAGAGTGTTATAACTTGATAGATATATAGTTACAAAAAATATTGTTATAGTCATCAGTACAAGTGGCATATAATGGTAAAGTATGCACTTCGTTAATAATTGATTAATAGAACATATCAAATTCATTGGTAAAAATGATAGACATGATTTCAAAAAAACTAGCACATGTTTCTGTGTAATGTTTGATATGTAAAATTTTCTTATAGTCAGGTTCTTAGCAGTCGAAGGCGGAGTGATGCAGCTGTCAATGGCTTCTGTGATCGAATGCCACTAGACAGAATTTCTCAATATGAGAAAATCTAAAATTTTGCATAAATACTATATTTCATCTTAAACATTTAATGTAACATAACATATATTTTTTGCATTATACAGATAATTATTACTATGTGGAAACAAGTTTTTTAAGAAGGGGCCTAGAAAAGTTGTAACTTATTTAAATGTGGAGTTTATTCTTATTTATAACTGGCTCAAATTTGAACCAAATTTTTTTATGACTGTATACACAGGTTTAATTGTATTAGAGAAGAACCAAAAGTCATCAAGATTGCTGATCTGCTAACAAATACAGATGAGCAATAATTAGAGATTATTACAATAGTCTGATGGGATTTTTTTTTACCAAACTATCCCACTTTTTGTAAGTACGTACCAAACTGACCCTGTTTGAAACTTTAATACCAAAAAGTTCCTGTCGCAAACTGAGATAGCGCCCCTACTAAAATTCTTCGCGCTATCTTAGTTAGTGTGCTAGGGGAAACCACTTTTCCCTTCAAGTAGGAGTGTGCGAAATAACTCACCAACTATAGACACGCTAACTCCGTTAACGCGCCTATTTAAACCAGGCGCGCTAACGGGGTTAGTGTGCTAGGGGATACTAGGGAACACTACTCCTCAAGTAGGGGTGTGAGAAAAAAATACAAAGTATAGACACGCTAACCCCGTTAGCGTGCCCATTTAAACCAGACGCGCTAACGGGGTTAGCGAGTATATACTTGGTGATTTTTTCCCCACCCCTACTTGAGATTAGTGTCTCCTAGTGTCCCATAGCATGCTAACCCCGTTAGCGCGCCTGGTTTAAATGGACGCGCTAACGGGATTAGCGTGTCTATACTTAGTATTTTTTTTCCGCACCTCTATTTGAAAAGTAGTGTCCCATAGTATCCCCCTAGCACGCTAACCCCGTTAGCGCGCCTGGTTTAAATAGGCGCGCTAACGGAGTTAGCGTGTCTATAGTTGGTAAGTTTTTTTCGTACACCTCTATTTGAGGGAAAAAGTGGTGTCCCCTAGAACACGCTAACTGAGATAGCGCAATTTTTTTAACTAGGGGCACTATCTCATCTCAGTTAGCGACATAGACTTTTTAGTATTAAAGTTTTAAATATGGATAGTTTGGTACATACACTTACAAAAAGTGGGATAGTTTGGTAAAAAATTCAATCTGATGGACCTGTAATATGGAGTTCCCAAGAACATATTAGATCTGGCCAATTCAGATTAAAGTTTTCATGCACATGTTGTAGTTGGATTGGTCAAACAAATAGCTATAGATATTTCTTAAGAAAAATAGTCTCATGCACATATAAATTATCAATCCACATAGGCAGTAGAAGGTTCCCAAGGGAGTTTTGATGTTGTTGCGAGAGTCGGAGTGTCGGGATCACCTCGAGAAAGTTATGTTATTAGAGCATATGTTGTCGTTGAATGTCAAAATTTGGGTATTTGACATATATAAATAGAAATTTTGAACTTGTGTTGCAGTCCTTCAAACCCAAAATTTGGATTTTCAAACTTAAAAATCGATAGACGAAAAATCATTCCCCATCTCTCAAAAAAGGAAAAAAAATCGAACGGACGGAAAATCAGTCCGTCGAATTTTTTTTAATTTAAAAAAACAAAAAAGATGGAAATCTACCCATAATGGGATGTATAGGCGTAGTCCTATAAATATCTTTTTTTCAAATTGGGTTTGGGACAGGAGATAATCTCCCGTCCCACCAATTTTAGTAATTTTCTTTTAAAATGACGAACGGGAAATGATTTCCAGCCCGATCATAAATAAAAAAATCAGACGGGAAATCATTTAGTGTTTGATATATTAAATTAAAAAAATTAATGGGAGGAAAGATGATCTTTCGTCGCTTTGAACGGACGAAAGATCACCTTCCCTCGGCTATATTTTGTAAAAATCTATTTCGCCTGTCAAATATAGCAGACCAGTGTTCATCTCCAATCCAAATTTTAGGTTTACAGCCAACGACTGCAGCACAAAAAAGCCAAAATTTTGAGGAAAATCGCCAACGACTGCAGATGATCTTAGAGGGTCCCAATATCACATCTATCTTGTTCATTAATGTATTGAGAATGACTGAATCATGAAGAACAAATTATGTATAACTGACTCTCCACAAGAAGACAAGGCGAAGAACATTTAATTTAATGAATTTAAACTCGGTCTAAATAAACAGATCAAGCTTCTAACCCTATGTGAAACATAACAGAACATGCCTTCATTTCTAAAGTTAGTGGTATATGTGATAATAGAATATTTGGCAGGTTCAGACAAAACTAAACAAACTTTTATTAATGAAACAGGGTGGCATTATTCCACCTTTTCCTCAAAAAAAAAAAAAAAAAAAAAAACTAAACAAACTTTTATTTCTTAATAGATGATTTTGATCAACTGTAGAGTTGACTGACAAATGAATACTACTAATAAAAGCAAATAAATAGATGGAAACAAATAATTCAAATAAGAATTCATGTGTAAATAAATCATAAATATCATAGAATCCAATATGATAATGAGAAAGAATGATCAACTACATATATTCTGTAGTCCTTGTTCTCACCACAGGACATGAATCATGTGAGTGTGAGATATCATGATTATCATCTCCTTTCCACTAAGTTTACACACCCTATCACCGCTCTTATCAACACATTGCAACATACTACACGCAATTGCATGGGCTTATGATTGGAAACTTCTCTCTCCGTTTTCTAGGTTGACAAATGGGGGTACAATAAATAAATCGCAAAATGCTAGACATACATGAGTTTTTACCTCAAACATACATTATAAATATATTGGGCCAACTTCTCACAAAAGGTCAAGGTTAAAACATTGTCTTTTAGTGAAAAGTAGGGCCTAATGCATTTATAATGTATGTTTTGGGTAAAAACTCATGTATGTGTAGTCATCCTCAAATAAATCTACATCCTCACAAATACCAGAGATGATGTATGTGAATTTTTTACCAAACTGTCATACTTTTTGAAAGTTTTTCCCAAAGGGCCCTACTTTTTTTAAAAATTCCCAAACTGTCTCACTCGGTTTTCAAGTTCACTCGGTTTTCGAAAAACTTGAAAACCGAGTTTAGTTAAAACTCACTCAGTTTTTCGAAAACCGAGTATTAGTATTAGATTTTTCAAAGACTAATACTCGGTTTTCGAAAAATCGAGTGAGTTTAAACTAAACTCGGTTTTTCAAAAACCGAATGAATCATTTTGATAAATACTTTCGAAAGTGGGTCAGTTTGGTAAATACTTTCAAAAAATGGGCCATTTTAGTAAAATGTTATTTGTAAGCCTCCATATGTTTTGATCCTATGTTTTGATCCTATGTTTTGATCCTAAATGAATCACCGTCCTCCTAAGACAAACAAAAATTGATGACTTAATAACTGTATGTCATGGGCCAAACTGCATATAACAATGTTTCGTTTTTTATATCTAAAATTGAAAATGATCATAAATTCACAATATACATGGGTGCCTATTGTTTATCCCTATTAGCCAATGTATCATTCTTCGAGTAATGTCAATGGCCACCTTAAAAATAGTGGCAATCCTACTCCCCCCCTCCTTTTTGTTTCCTCATCTTAGTAAATGATAAAGAGTTACAAAAAATTAATTTACTTCTTTTGGGCCTGTTATTAAATTTGAGGGATCTCCCAAACTAATTTATAGTTTGTTCTCATAGGAAATGTGCATACAAATGCTAGTCCTAGAGTAGAGCATCGTGCAGGTTCTCCGAAGACAGTTCTGGTAAGTTCTCCAAATCCCAATCGTTTCTTTTTATTCATTTATTGTAAAATCATCTGTATTAATTTCTTTTAAGATAAAATCACATACATTCCTAACTTTAAAAAAATATTCACCTATATTGCAGGAAAAAAATTATAGTAAGAGCTCAAGTGAGAACCAGAGGGTTTCCATAGTCATCGAGGACTTCATTCTCATCTTCATCGCGGTCGTCATTCTCTTCTTTCGAGTGTAGTAAAGCAACTCAGCAAGAGCCTCTCTCCTTCGAACAAATTACTTTAACAGACAACTACTCAAGGAATTCACCAAAGCCTAAAACTTTCAAAGCACCATTTCAAAAGGCCTGCCAGTCTCTAGATTTCCATGATGTTGTGAAGGATTCAATCAACAGAGACTCACGAGTTATCAGTTAAAACTACACCTAAAGAGGTAGTTAAGCCTCCTCTTTCGATCCAGGGTTGAACTTTTTACCAAAATGACCCACTTTTGAAAGTATTTACCAAACTGACCCACTTTCGAAAGTATTTATCAAAACGATCGACTAGGTTTTCGAAAAACCGAGTTTAGTTAAAACTCACTCGGTTTGAAATAGTCTTCGAAAAATCCAAAACACTCGGTTTTCGAAAAACTAAATGAGTTTTAACTAAACTCGGTTTTTTGAAAACCGAGTGAGACAGTTTGAGAATTAAAAAAAAAAAGTAGGACAGTTTGAAAAAAAAATTCAAAAACTGGGACAGTTTGGGAAAAAATTCCATGTATGTTTCATGTGTGACATACTTTGGAAAAGAAATCACAATGACTATGGTTGCTGCTATATTCAAACTAAAGACAAAAGTGAGCCTCGTACTCTATGATATGTACTCTATGGTATGGGAGGAAATTTTTTTCATATAGAGTAGCCGTACTCACATGTACTCACATGAAAGACGATCTATATTGTTCATCATACTTCTTATGTCCTGTGTACAAGTTAGCTCAGATACTTCTTACCCACCCAATGTATGGTGGCAATCTGTTATCTTACTGAAAGACGCACATTTTGCAACCACTTTAAAGCATGAATAAAAAATCTCCAAATCACTTGATATTTTATAAGTATTCATAATACGAATAAAAAAGTCAGTGTGAACTTTGTACATCATCCATCAGAAGTATGAAGCTCCCACTTCCCAAATCAAATTAGCAGCAGCAGCAAGAATAACAAATTTTTAAAAGAAGGATTTTTGGATGCCAACTGTGATGTCTTTAGTATAGGGCAACTTATCTAATATTATAATAAACTAGTAATTTACGCGTGCGATGCACGTTTTAATAATTTCAAAAAATAAAAATAAAAACTCTGACGTAGGAAGGATTTGAATCAGAAACCTTCTTTATATTAACTATGTACGTGCATTGCACATATTGGTAGAATGACAAAATGACAAATGACACTAAGGCCTTCCCCCATTATAAGATTAAAGAAGAGTTGGGGTTGTTATCTATAGACAAACAAAACCATATATTGCTCGTGCATAATTAATATAAAGGATAAGTTCGAGGCTAGACAACATCAGAGTTTTTACTTTTAAAAAATATATTTATTAATACATGAATCACACGTGTAAATTACTTGTTTTAAAAGGGACATATCACAAAGAGTTACAAGGCATCTTTAAGTTCCGCATACTTAATTTATTACCTTATAAGCAGACTAATAGTTAGTGAAAGTCACCTTCTACTTCTCCCTTGGGGTTTACTTAATACTTTATATACACTAGTATCATACAGGTGCACAGCACCTGGGGGAAATTTTGGGAAAAAATGAAAAGGGGGAAAAAAATTCAACCAGCACGTGCATTGCACGGATTGAGATATGGACAAATTACACTAAGGCCTTCTCCCATTATAGTAGTAGAGATAGAGATGTATTTTGACCAACTAACCTCTAAACATGAAAATATATGCACGGATATCAATAGCTTACAGATCTACAAATTTGTGTTATAGATCTCCTATCTCAAGTACTAATCAAATAAATAAATAAGTACTTAATTATGCGAAAAAACTTACTGATTTTTCACAGTCGTTTCGATGACATTCTAATAGCATAATTATTATTTTAATTATCATTTCAACCACATTACTGTTACTATTATCATAATATACAAGATATGAATATTTTCCAACATTGAATTCATTATTCATAACAAGGGTGTGTGTTCTTCATAAAGAAGCGTACATGCCCATAAAAATAAGTTAAATCTTGCACTAGTCACGTATCAAATTCTACGTTCATAGACATAGGTACCTTTATTGCTTTTGATTTTTTATTAGAAAATAATAAATGAAAGAGACTCCTCATCCAAATTAAAGGAATAGGACGTCATAGACGTGTATTCTTCTTTTTCTTGACTATAGCCATCGATTCATTGGCCCACACATTACTCACTGGCCCAATCCCTTCCTTTTGTCTTGTTAATTTCTCAGATAATTTTAGAGCTAAGTGGGCGCAATGCTTAGACAGATCTCGTCATTCTAGCCTCTCTTCCTCCCCCTATCAAAATGAGGTCATACAACTAAAATAGTAGTAACTATGAGACCAAAAAAATAAGTCTCATACATGGTTTGTACCAGCAAAGATGACTAACCCACAGACAAACGGAGTAAAGATCTCACATGTCAATTATCCTTGTAGATTTCATGAACTGCTCTCATCCACCTATCATCTCCAATTAAGAAGTGAATACTGACATGCATGTACAAATTGGCTGTACTAGCATGTATGAATAGCTCACAGGTTTGACAGAGTTACCCTTGTAGGTTTCATCAATTGCTCTCGCCTGCTTATCATCCCCAACTACATGGATACCAATTTTCCTTTCTTCTATTATTTTCCAAGTTTGTTACAAACCTAGTTCAGTGCCTCTCCAGTCTCCCCTATTTTGATGGGTGAGTGCACTGCAATAATCATCTATCATAAGTAGTGAAAGTAATGAATGATACCATTTCCTAATTCATGAAAAAAGCAAGGCAGGTAATGATATAGTTCCAATCACAGCCACATTAACAACCCTTATGATTCAAAAAGTGAAAAACTTTCATTGTCTTGTAAGCAACACACAATGCTATATCATTATAATTATTATTACTAGCTTATTACCCTTGAGCACAAGCAACCACTTCTATCTCCTCTTGAGGAAAAAGCTTGTTCCATTTGTTAGGGAAAAATACATGAATGAAACTCATCTTCGCTTTTACTTATCATTGCAGATGTTTTTATTTATAGATGTTTGAGGCACAAATAAGACATAACTTCTAGTTTAATATTTTTTCATAACCCCAGTATAAGAAACTAATTTTGTACTACTAAATACAAACAACTAATAATTGGGGAGAGGAGAAAATGGGAGGGTCACTGTGTGGCTAACGGGGCCATGAAGCCACCGTTTCACCGTTTCACCTTGTCATTTTGTTAGTAGTAAATGGTATGACTCTAGAATAGAATTGGCAAAATTTGAATGATGACATTAAGTCATTAATATAAGTTCAAGCCATGTCGTAAATTCACCATGTGCAACTTATGTAAAGATTTTATGTCAAGATTTTTGAGAGAATGATTACATTAGGTAGCAAAATGTAAGGTTGGAAAAGAATAGTGTGTGTGTATATATATATATATATTTATATACACACTATTATAATTATAATTAATATACATTATTATACACTAATATACACTATTATATACATATTTGGCAACCCAAATGGCAACCATGGGTATAGAATAACCTCTCATTTTAAAGAAAAATTGTCCTTTAGATTGCCAAAATTGAAAATAACAATCCAAATAGCTATCAAATGGGTAAAGTTGCTCTTACACGGTCTCAGATGTCAAGCAAGTCCCCACTCACTAAAAAATGCAAAAGTACAGACCCCACCATATTCACAAAAAATATCAATATAAAAAAATTAATATAAAGGGTTTTGTCCACACAGGTCCCCAACAAATACTACAATTCCAAATTAGTCCTCCACAATTTGCTATTTCCTTCGTAGTCCCTCAAATCAAATTTAAAAGTGATTAAAAGTGATCAATTTGGGATTCAACTGCAACAACATTATATACTGAATTGAACCAATTTTGAAGAAAAAAATCTTATTTTTCTCGAAAGTAGGTTCTATGGATCAAAATTTTCCATGACACTGCAATTGATGCTCTTTTGACCAATCATCTTTGCAGTTGATCTGGGGACTAATATGGAAAAAGTGATTTTGTGGGGGGACTAATGTGGAATTTCATATTTGTTAGGGGACCTGTGAGGAAACACCCTAAAATAAAAGGATAATGCTACACCTACAACCTTTCTTACAATATTTTTTTTTTACAACCTTAGGTGGCACAATCTCATTGTAATGTATTGTAGAGTAGGTTGTAATGAGTTGTACACATCTCCAATGAGATTGTGCCACATAAGGTTGTAAGGTTGTAAAGGTTGTAGGTGTAGCATTACCCAAAATAAAATACAAAAATTTAAAAGTTCGATAATAATAAGCATATATCCTCTGTAGATAATGTAATGGGTACATCTTGTTTCAACCTACAATTATTGAATGAATTACTTGCCAAAATTACGTCCCCGTTTCCCGTAGAACCCCTTCCATGTCATCTAATCTTACAAGAAACAATCATATTTGATTGGATGTTAATGACTCTCAAAAGTACTGTTGCATGTGATAAGATCACTCCACTAAATTCTTCCAACTTGTTCTATCCTTTCTTTAATATTCCATTAGTGATTCGAAGCTTACTTCACAAAGTTGTCTAATGTCTATTAATGCAAATACTTGTTCTATCCTTTCTTTAATATTCCATTAGTGATTCGAAGCTTACTTCACAAAGTTGTCTAATGTCTATTAATGCAAATATTTTAACTACGTGAAAACAAGACACTGGTCAAGGTACAGTAGTTGAAATGAATTGAGAACAGTTGGCAGAGGAGCCAAACTCACCACCAACTGCTTCCAGCAATCATAATAATGATTTGTTAAGTGTGCAACCACTGCTAATTTCTATAGGAATCAAAAGAGCACCCAATGTAGTAGCATTTCATTTACAAACCCTATACTCGCTTTCAGCCGACACTCTAGAGCTGCTGGTACTATGTTACTTCACAATTATTGAAAAGACATTGTGATTCAAATCGTTCTAGTCTCCGATGTGTGTATCTTACCAGAAGAGCATACCACTAGTCTGTGACAACAACAATAACTTATCTCTCAATGTTTCGGTCAGTAGTTAATAGCCTGGTCAACCACTGAGATCAGACACATGTTCAGGTAGTTGATCCATTGTAAACAACATAAATTATCTCATCTAAACCGGAAATATACTCTCAAACGATAAGATTTGGAGAAAGTGGCAACCTATTCATGAACCACTAATATTGGCTAATATAGTGAGATTGATGATGTATTATATCAAGCTTCAATTTCTTATGTCTCTTTTGTTAGCTAAATACAATGTTAAAACACACTTTACCACCCAAATCTCTGCATATGCTAATGGACGTAAACAGGGTCTATTCTGAAAAGAATAGAATCTCATTGCAATTAACCAGTCAATTTCAAGTGAGCCCATTCTCTAGCCACTCACATTACTAGATATATTAGCTTGTCTAAGCCCAGCTTTGTTTAACGCAACCAATCAAAGAGCTTTAACTCCTCCACTACTCTACAATCACAACTACTTAACACGACATATATGGATCCAGGATGGATGAGGATGATGTGTCTAGAATCAAGGACCACAAGGGTCCTCAATCGGACAAACATTAAATCCAAAGTCTTTTCTCTAGAATGTACACCCCGAAAAGCTCAAGAAAGATAAACAAATGCAGAAGAAGACATCCTAAAATAAGTTGTATAAATATAATTTTGGCTATCCAAATATTTATCAGTAGAAGAAAATGACGGATCATACAGTCATACCTTTGTGCCTTAACCCTTTTTCATTGAAAAGATGAGTTAGCCACACATGAGCAACATGGAGGTGTCATTGTTATCCTTGGCAACAAAAAACATAAAACATATAGAGGTGTCATTTTAAGCTTGGGGGTCACAGTCAAAAACAAATCCTTGATCCTATAATAATCCCGCAAGCTGGGTAAAGATTCTGCCATTGATTGACACTTCAGAAGTCACATTCTTATCTACGGAATCAACCTTTGCTCAATTAAGTTCATCGACTTTAATAGAAATGCTGAGATCAACATGAATTGCAAAAGATCAAGAGATAAGATTGAGTTAAGATTCATATAATTGAGATTGGATAGAACCCCTACAAAAAGAAAATAGAACACTTTTTAAAATTCTAACTGTTCCAACATAACAAAGTGTTAAGGCAGTGAACAGTATAACAAAGAAGATGCTGATAGCAACTGTAATTTGGACACCAAGTGCATAAGGTATATTAACAACTATAAGCAGCAACAAGATAAAGAACTCAATATGTTCTAATTGGGGGAACCAAAATTGTCAATATGTGAGTCCGTACAAACTTTCAATAATTACATTGTGACAAAGGAAAGTGCAAAACCTAGCAGAGTGTAATGGTAATGAACAATTTAACAAAGAAGACGCTGACAATAACTGTCACTTTGGATACCACATGTATAAACTGCATGAAGAACTTTATGTTAAGTATTCTAATAAAGTAAGCAGCAACAAGGTAAGAAATCAACACGTTCTAATTCGGGGAACCAAAATTTAAATATGTGAGTCCATACAAAGTTTCAATAATTACATCGCAACAAAGGAAAGATTTGCGCTTTTAGTATATGACCTTCTGGAATATATATGACTATATAAGGTGGATGTTGCCTGCTTAGTCTATCAGGTTTATCCAAAATGTAGCGTCTGAGATTTTAATTTCAAATTGTTAAATGAATTCTCTTTTTCTGATATTAATGATTAGAGAGTAAATGGCAAGGATAATATACACTATTACAGTCACAATCTGCATTAAGTTCAAAAGTGGTAAGTTCAAAAGTGGTACTTATACTCAGGTTATGCATTTTTCTCATACCCAGGCACTATAAAGAACAAAATAAAGTTTAAGATATTTCAAACTAATTGTTTTTTGTATTTTGTGTTGCGTAGGAGACGCTGAGAATAAATCATTCATATCAGTCTTCCAATCTAAGTTACGAAATTTAGATGCAGAGATATAAGCAACAGATTTTAAAAATAATAATCCAGATATCCTTCTTTCAAAATTGGTGAATGGTTTTGGTTTCTTTGGTTTATGTTCTTACTACATGCTAATTCTATATTTCCCTTAGTTTTTCCTTCTAATTCAATTTTCTAGATGCTATGGAGGAATTAGGTTATTTCTATTGTCTAACTTAAAATACATTTAGACCATTGACGTTAAATAAGGAAACAAGTTAGAAAGGAAACGAGGAAATGCGCAAATCATGCAATAATCATTAAGCCAGCCATCTTCATTGTCATCAGCATATTATCATTCAACCAGAGTCAAGTGGAGGTGGTAAGTCCGATTCTAAATTGTACATTATCGAACTGTCTACTGAAGGGTAATCAACATCGTATAATCTGAAGAATAAACATAATAGTGATGATTATAACGAAAGAAAGCCTTTATAGCCCATAAAGGCCCAATAGGGTGGACACAGCAACTAAACTAACAATAAAATGCATCAGCCTAACCTAGTAAATCTATTTATTCAAAGGAACCGGTGTTACAAATTCAGTAGAATAATTGAACAAGATCCTACATCAAACAAATGAGCAGCTTACTAGCAGTGTCAGTACCAACATAAAACAAGCCCAATCAACCGTCATTTACCTGAGCTTGGTAATAAATTAACGGTGTACAGGGAAAAAAATTAGCTGGTTTACGTCAAACCAGAAGAAGTTAAAAAACTATGATTATCTGTGTATTTTGAAATGTAATCTTTTACATAGGACATCAATCGAGGGTCAGTGTACTTTTTTAGAGTAACTGATTTTGTAGACATTCAAAACCAGTATAATAAAGAACTATTCTTTTGTAACAAAGAGTATCACCAGTTTAGTAAACATCTATTATTTTCTAAGAGAAGAGAATATCATCAATTTATTAGGGAATCAAAGTGAAAGAATTTTTTTTTTCCATGTGATTAAACAATTGTAGTGATGTAGGTAAAAATCACGGCTAATCATGACCATGCGATCCCCGCACAAATCTCGGAGATCTTAAAAGGCGAAGTGGGCCTTTTTATGACGACGGCCCCACCGCACCAACTCAGCCCATGAGTAAAGACAAACTGCAGCATGATTGGGAGAAGTTGACCAGCCATTGATGGTTGGCAATCAAATCTCCTAAAATCAGGGAGATAATTAACTATTCAGATCCTTAATCAAAGAGATTGATTCAAATCATGTAAGAAATCATTCCCTAATTGCTCCTCCATAGGTCTATATATACAGACCCCTGTTAGGATTGTGTCTTGAATACTCGTTCAGATTAGAAGAAGATAAGATAAAGCATGGAGGTCGAAGCGTCGAAGTGAGTAGATCGAAAAACAGCAGCAGCAAGGTGCATGCATAGTTGCGTCGACTGTCCCAATTGTGGTCGACCGCACCCCCCGACCGCTCGTAGTACAAGGATTGTCCAAGAGAGGTACGGTCAACCGGTCTTGTTGGACGGTCGACCGCCCGCGGCGTTGTATTCGTTTTTGGGCTTCGATTTGTTAAGTTGTTTTAGCTCAATCTTCAACTCCAAGTTAGATCGTGTGACTCCTATTCAGTTACTTCTTTTCCAGGTTATATCGGACGACTGAGAATCAAGATTAGACCTAGGTTTCTCTTTATTTTTCTATATATATTGTAAACTCCTCCTTTATGAGAGGTAGTACTTCATAGAATATTTTCTCCATTGCAAAGAGAGGTTCGAGAGAGATAGTTCTTGGTGAGTGAGTTTAATTCCTTGCATTGAGTGAATCAATAACTCTTTATAATCTCTTCTAGTTGAATATCACATCTCCCTAATTTTCCCCCGGATTAAGCAAAAGCTAACCGGGATAAGTCATCGGTGTGTTTGTGTTAGTTTAGTGGATCTACTTGCTTGCTCAATTTATTCGTCCCATCTACTTCGACTTTCTCATTGCCCTATTAGTTCTGCTGCGACAACGGGCGTTGGTTGACGCCCCAATCCCAACAACCCCCTCTCCTCAGTTACAAGTAAGGAACATTTTGCCCACTAAACCTAGTTTTTCATTTCTCGTTACTTGATTGTCGAAGGTGTTGATTTTTGATTTTGATGATTACAACACAATGCAAAGTTATTCTGCTACATCTCAGATATTACAGGATGTACATAAAGGCAAAATGTTCAAACAAGTTCTCAAAGCAAGTTGATCAAGCAAAGCTTCATACAAAGACAATGGCTAAAGCTTCTATCAAGACTAAAGACTCAAGTCAAGACCAATGCTTGTCTTATATATTGTGTCTTGTAAAAACAAATGTAATCTCCTTTTGTTGAGTCTTAGATTGATGTAAAAGCCTTGTCACACACACACACTCACATAATTTTATAGCCGTGTGTTTTTCCAAAATAAAGATCAAAACAGTTTGAACTAGGTCAGCTGTTGAGTACCAGTCGACTGCCATTAAGGACCAGTCGACTGTATCTGTACAAAACTGTCTGAGCTTCTTCAAACTCTGGCCAGTCGACTCATAACGGCAACCCAGTCGACTGTTCAAGCTGTTTTGACAAATTTAGGATTTCAAAATTTGTCTTTTCGAATTCAAAAGATTTATTTCCGTTGGTTGACAGTTGGTACAACTGTTTCTCAACGTCCAGTAATTCTAACTCTATAAATAGAATGTAGAAATCACTTTGAAAAGGTTACAACACAACACTCTCTTTTTTGATAAGTCTTCAAGTCCTTAATTTCAAAAAGAGAACAAGAGTTCAAAAGTTTTCAAATTCAGTAAGTCTTGGTTCTCTGTTTTCAGTCCAGCATAACATCGATTTCGTTTTGAACTGAATTCAGAAGTCGACCAAATAGCCACGTACAAAATCACAATCACAACAAGGCTATAGGTTGATTGTAAACAATTTTATTGTTTTCTTTTCCTCTCGGTTGGAGAGTAGGACTCTAGGGTGTAGAGTCAGGTTTTCACTCTTGGTGGAAGAGTGGGTTGCTCTCTCTAGTGATGAGAGAGTGGACTATGGATTGGACAAGGTTGTTGTTTAACGCCAAAAGGTATTCTTGTACATTTTTCAAGAATAATGGAAAATCTCAAGTGGGCTGCATGGGGACTGGATGTAGGTCGAGAGGACCGAACCATGATACATCGTGTGTACTCTGTGGTTGTATTTCTCTGAACTTACATTTCATTTACTTGCTTTTTAAGTTCTCTGTGAAACTTGTCTGGACAGTCGACTATGTCCCTTTTTAAGTCGACTAGTCAGACTTGTACTACATTCTCTCTGAAAACTTGTCTGGTAAGTCGACTGGTTCTTCTATAAGTCAACTGATCAGACTCGTCTTAAAATACTCTTCTTAACTGTCGTCCCAGTCGACTGGTTTCTCTTTTCAAGTCGACTGGACCGAAGAAAAAGTTCAATCCCACAATTATTTTTATAAAACAATATTCTCCCCCCCTCTAGTATTTCTTACCTTGCCTACAGGATCCAACAGAAGGGTCTGTCGCCGGGATGCATCCCGATGTCTTAGACTGTCCTTGCAGGTTTTCGGCGGCCCGCAACCAGTGCAACCACCAAAAAATTGACAGATCCAATCAAATACTAGTCTCACATTAATACAAGATCAACAGCTGTGATCTAAGCTCTCCACTTCAATACAAGAACTTATCATTTGTTGCTTCCACACCGAAAAATGCAGCATCGGATTGGCGCCATCATTGAAACGCACAGATCCAGCCTTTCGATCAAGCACCACGGTCCAAAGTCTCCTTCGGCCATGGCCCCGAAAGCAAAGAAGGTGTCGGCTGCAAGTCATCAGGTGGACCTCCCGCCTCCTCCACCAGTGCATCTGTCCCGCAGTCATGGTTTTAAATCTCGGATTTCGGACTCGTCTCGGTAAGGGGTGTTTCGTCTCGGATCAGAGATATCGGAGGAGAACTTGGGAAAATGTGATCATATCGGATGTTCATTTCCTATACTCAATATATATTTCATGCCCTACATGTCATTTATCATATAAAATATTGTATAATGTAACTAATGGCATCAATCAATCACGGTAAATCTTCGCATAATTTAACAATAAAATAGAAGAGAAAGTAATATAAGTATATAACTAAATTGAATTTGTATTGATTAGAAAAAATGTAGTAGTTAATAAACTTACTTGACTTTGCATATATACAAACAATAGCGATACGAAATCCTCACATTATTTTGCTTAAGGTCCTATATTGAAAGATATATGTGCAAAAAATAAAACAATTTTTTAAAATATACTCATAATAACATGTGTCTATTTCAGCTGATATTTCGCCAATTTCGGCATTATTTCGACCGATATTTCGGTAATTTCGGCTAAAATCTATACATTTCGGTCCAAAACGATGTAAAGTATAAAATATGTGATTTTCAATCGGCAAGCTAGCTGAAACAAAATTTTGGCCGTATCGGAGGAAATTTAAAACAGTGCCCGCAGTAGGGCGGTCACTCAAGGGTCGCAACGGCCACACACTGAATGTTGGCAAGGTCCTGTCCCTGGTACCTCCGGGAGGTCGAGCACCCAACAATGTAGGACATCCGGAACCTCATTAATAACCGGCAGCGGGAGGACCTCCATTAACACATCGAGTTCAACTGCTCCCGGAGCGAGGGCTCTCGTTCGGATCGCCATAGGAGCCACTCCCCCCCCTCCCAAACGAAAGGATGAACAAAGTCTCCCTCTCGTGAATCAGAGAGCCGCAAAGGTCAACAGGGAAGAAAGGGTCCCCGTACCCAAAGCCAAGAACTAGGATTTCAGAAACAAGGTCCTGCAAGCTCGGGGGGGGGGGGGGGGGGGGGGGAGGGGGGTTCTAAGGCAACCCACACATCAATCCGATCGACAATGAGGAGTCGTACGGGTCCACCCGATCTGGGAGACGTGAAAATGCGGTCCTAAAGCGTCTTCAGGAAATGGAGGACCGACTTGCCCGAATAGGGAAAGACGATAAGTCGTCAAATAGGGGATATCGCCCGGTCCAACCCCCTTCGCCTTTGTCATTCTTGAAGCCCCTGTCTCGAGAGGCTTCAAGCCTCCAACATTCGAGACCTACAATAGCGAGTCCGACCCAGTTGATCACATTGAGAGTTTCAAAACTCTCATGATGATTCACAGCGCCTCCAATGCGCTCCTCTACAAAACTTTTCCCTCCACGCTGCAAGTTCCGTAAGAGATTGGTATTCCGCCCTGGCTCCATCCACTCCTTCAACCAGCTGAAGGAAAGTTTCCTCACGCACTTCGTAACCAGTTGTAAGGTTGAGAAAACGAGTGCCTCCCTGCTGGAATTGAAACAGAAAGATGGATTCGCTTCAGGACTTTGTTCAGAGGTTTACATCGAACGCCAGGTCCATCCCCTCCCTTGATGTCAAGGTCACAGCAGCTGCCTTCAGGCACAATGTCCGACAAGACCTCCTGAAGACCTCTCTAGCTACAAAGCCACCCTCGACTTTTTCCAACCTCCTCTGAAGCGAGAAGTATATCCGGACCGAGGAGGCCCTCCATCCTGGGGGACGTAAGGAATCCCGCCGAAGGGAAAAAGAAAGATTGACAGTGCCGAGGCCCCTAAGAAGTCACAAAAGGATGCCTCGGGTCAGAGGCGTTCCCTTCCCGCGCCTCGGCTCAAAAAATTCACCCCGCTCAACGCAAGTGTATTCGCAATACTCATGAAAGTGGAGGAAGAGGTGCTGATCTGACACCCTCCTTGGATGAATACCCCCAGCAAGAAGAAGGACAAAAGGATTTGGTGTCGTTTCCACAGAGATCACAGTCATGAGACCAACGACTGCCGGGCCCTGAAGGACGAGATAAACCATAATCAGGAGGGGCTACTTGTCCAAATTTACTCGAAAGGACCAGAGGGCCTCTCCTCCTCCCCGATAGCCTAATAAGCATCTAAAAGTCTCCGAGCCTCAGAGTCCGAAAGGATGGACATCCTCTATACCATACATGGAGGACCTATGTGGGAGATTGTAACTCCTCCCGGGGGGCGTTCATCCGAAATGTGAACTCGGTCCACAACTGCCCTCCTCCCAAAAGTCCTGGATTGCCCGTATCTTTCTCGGACAAAGATCTGGAAGGCATCCACACTCCCGACTGCGATGCGTTGGTGATTAATCACGGCATGGCAAATCATGATGTTTGTCGATCCTCGTCGACAACGGCAGTTCCGTCAACATTCTATTTCTGGCAACCTTCAAAGGACTGAAACTCTCCCAGGCTAGGCTGAAGCCAGCTGGCTACACTCTCCATGGTTTCTCCAGGGTCCCAATTCAAATCAAAGGAATCATTACCCTCGACATAACCGCGGGCAAGTCCCTTACAACCCGAACCCGAACAGAGACAATAGACTTCATGGTGGTTAATGTCCAAGCCGCCTACAATGGCATTTTCGGACGACCTAGCCTCGCATCCTCTAGGCCGTGGCCTAGCATATTGTGAGACCCCGTATTTCCGTATAATAGTATATGGAAATAGTATATAGTATATATATATATATATATATAAGAAGTAGTATAAAAGAAAAGAAAAGAATGGATGGAAAGAAAGAAGATGACGTGGCATGGATGGAAAGAAAGAAAGTGAAAGGTATTAAATGTTGGCCTATAAGAGATCCTATAGGAATTGAGAGTGTGATAGGTCCATAAGATGGTCTATGGACCATAGGAAATGATTAAAATGAAAGAAAGAAAGATGGAATGGGGGTGTGCTTGACCGGTTGACTAGAGGAATAGTCCCATATCGGATGGGGATTAGGAGAAGTATAAGCATATATTAGGAAGCCAATGATAAAAGGTTACCAAATGGTTAACCACCCTTTTGAGGCAGCCTGTGGTGGGCGTGGCTAGAGTTTTGTGTCCGTTCTTTCGCGTGTGCGCACGTGTAGCCGCGTGCGCAGCTGAGCCGGGCTCGGGGCGTTACAAATGGTATCAGAGCCGACTTTCGACACCGAGTGTGTGCAAGATGTACGCCTGAGAAGGAGCTAGGTTGGGACAGGTCGCCCGGGTAGGGGACTGTACAACTAGCAGAATCAGGGTAATCCTCTCCACATCGGCTAGAAAGGGATCCTGAATCATGTTGTAAGTCCGTCCTCAGCGAGGATGCTGAATTCTTAAGGAGGGGTGAATGTGAGACCCCGTATTTCCGTATAATAGTATATGGAAATAGTATATAGTATATATATATATATATATAAGAAGTAGTATAAAAGAAAAGAAAAGAATGGATGGAAAGAAAGAAGATGACGTGGCATGGATGGAAAGAAAGAAAGTGAAAGGTATTAAATGTTGGCCTATAAGAGATCCTATAGGAATTGAGAGTGTGATAGGTCCATAAGATGGTCTATGGACCATAGGAAATGATTAAAATGAAAGAAAGAAAGATGGAATGGGGGTGTGCTTGACCGGTTGACTAGAGGAATAGTCCCATATCGGATGGGGATTAGGAGAAGTATAAGCATATATTAGGAAGCCAATGATAAAAGGTTACCAAATGGTTAACCACCCTTTTGAGGCAGCCTGTGGTGGGCGTGGCTAGAGTTTTGTGTCCGTTCTTTCGCGTGTGCGCACGTGTAGCCGCGTGCGCAGCTGAGCCGGGCTCGGGGCGTTACACATATCACATGAAAATAAAGTTCCCCACAATGGTCGGGGTTGGAGTTGTCCAGGGAAGTCAGAAGGCGGCCCGGGCATGCAATACCGCTAGGGTGGGGGGCTTTGTCCCTCACCCTAGATGCGGTGGAGCTCCCCTCTGATAGAAGCTCGATTGGCTCCGAGCCAGTTGATGAACTAGAAGACGTCTCATTCTTTAAGGAAGATGAGATCAAGAGATTATAAATAAGCAAGGTTCTGCCTCCTGAGCTCAAGGAAAAGATCAACGATTGTATCCGAGGAAAATGGGATATGTTTGCCTGGATGGCCTCAGACGTGCCCGACATATTGGGGGAATTGATAATGCACAAACGAAGCGTTGATCCGGATGCAAAACCGATGTAACAAAAACGCTGAAAGTTTGCCCCCGACCAGCTGCAGGCTGTGCTAGAGGAGGTCGATAAACTCCTTGTCGCCCGTTTCATCCAGGAAGTCAGCTATCCGAAATGGCTGGCAAATGTTGTAATTGTGTGAAGAAAGCGAGTGACAAGTGGAGAATCTGCATGGACTTCACAAACCTCAACAAGGCATGCCCAAAGGATCCCAATCCACTTCTGAGCATAGACGCGCTTATAGACGCAGCGTCCGAACATGAACTATGCAGTTTCATGTAAGCCTTTTCCGGATATACCCATTGTTTTAAATTTTGGCCGATACGGCCAAAATTTCGTTTCGGCTAGCTTGCCGATACAGAATCACAAATTTCATACTCCATATCGTTTTGGACCGATGTGTAGATTTCAGCCGAAATTGCCGAAATATATACTAATGTTATTGTGAATATATAACTTTTTTGTTTTACTTTTTGCATACAAGTCTTTTAATATAGAACCTTAAGTTAAGATAATGTAAGGATTTCGTCTCTTTATTGTTTGTGTATACGCAAAGTCAAGTAAGTTTATTAACTAATATATTTTTTCTAATCAATGCAAATTCAATTTAGTTATATACTCGTATTACACTCTTTTATATTGTTGTTAAATTCTGCAAATATTTACTGTGATTGATTGATATCATTAGTTACATTATACAATATTTTATATGATAAATGACATGTAGAACATATAATATCTTATTTAGTAACAAAAAAATGTTTATTGAGTGTCCAAAATGAACATCCGAGATGATCACATTTCTCCGAGATCTCCGACAATATCTCTGATCTGAGATGAAACACTCATTGCCGAGATGAGTCCGAAATTCGAGATTTAAAACCTTGGATATAACCAGATCCAGATGTTCGTCATCGACTAAGGCCTCTACTACTATAGGGTCATGTCGTTCAGCCTTAAGAATGCATAAACTACTTACCAGAGGCTACTAAACAAGGTCTTCAAGGACCACATAAGCCGCAATATGGAGGCCTATGTAGATGATATGCTCGTCAAGAGCTTCAGGAAAGAGGACCACATCAAAGACCTAGAGGAAACCTTCGACGTCCTAAGGGGGAACAACATGAGGCTAAATCCGTCAAAGTGTGCCTTTGGCGTGTCTTCGGGCAAATAACTAGGCTTCAAGGTTAGCCAAAGGGGATAGAAGCTAACCCCGAGAAGATTCAGGTCATTCTCGACATGGTGCCCCCAACGAACATGAAAGAGGTCAAAAGGCTCACGTGGCGCCTAGCGGCGATCGAGCGATTTCTCTCCAAGTCCGGGAAAAGTGCCTACCCTTCTTTAAAGCCCTCCGAGGGGCTAAGAACTTCGATTGGGGGGAACCTCAACGACAAGCCTTCACTCAGCTGAAGGAGTACATAGTCAACCCCCCACTGCTCAACAAACCTGAGCCAGACGAGACCCTCTACCTCTACCTGGCAGCATCCAAGCCAGCTCTTAGTGTCGTCCTCGTACGAAAAGAAGACAAGGTTAAGAAACTCATTTACTATGTAAGCCAAGCCTTCCACGACGCTGAGCTTCGATACACGAAGATGGAAAATATGGCATACGCACTAATTATAGCGGCCAGAAAGCTCCGCCCTTATTTCGACTCGCTCCATCCAAGTCCTCACCGACCAAACCCCTAAAACAGATCCTTGACAAGCCGGAGAACTCCGGACAGCTAGTCAAGTGGTCGATAGAGCTGAGTCAACATGATGTCGGGTACAAGCCGAGAACTACAATCAAGGGCCAGGTGTTGGCCGAATTCATCACATAATGCACCATCTGGATCCATCCGAAGTACCGGAGGACTCGCCCGTCTTGAGCTTTTATGTTGATGGGTCCTCTTGTGAAGAAGGAAGCAGGGTGGGAGTGATCTTGCAAGGTCCGGACGAATTCACATTCCAATACACTCTCCGCCTGATCTTTCGAGCCTCTAAGAACGAGGCGGAGTACGAGGCACTAATCACCAAGCTACACTTGGCATGCAAAGTCGGAGCAGAACGGGTGAACGTTTCAGCGATTCAGAGTTAGTAATTAAACAGGTTTCTAGAAAATATGAAACCCGAGATGCCCGTATGATCAAGTACTTGGCACACGTTAAAGAGCTCCTAGCATACTTCAAAGACGCCTCGATCACTCGTAGAACAATCAAGCAGACGCCCTTTCCAAACTGGCATCATCCTCCTTCGTGGGACCCGACCACACCGTGCTTGTGGAAGTGTAACCCCTATTTTAAAAATTATTTTTCCGTATTTATATTCTCGGTATTTTATAACTATTTTCCCCTAATTGATTTTATTAAGTAAACTATTTTTATGAATCCCAATTGTCTATTAAAAGCTCAAATATTTGATTTGATTTTATTTAATCTGAGCCCAAAAGTCTGGCCCAAAAACCTAATTGTTTATTTAAATATTTTGAGCCCCTTTTAAGCCCAAGCCCAAATCCATTAACCCAGAACCCATTTGATTATACAGATTAATCCTACATCTAGCCTTATACAATTTCTTCCTATTTTCTCCACTCTTCAAATCCGTTCTCCAACTTCCCCCACTTTGCATGCACAATCCCCCCACTATCTCCAACTACCCCCACTACTCCATTATCTTATTATATAATATTAAAAATTGATACTCCCGTTATCTCTCTCTCCCATTCAATCACTTCCATCCCCTTGTTTCCAAAACGAAAACAGAACAAACCCAAACAAAACGAACCCATCTCCTTCCTCTCATCTCACTGCATCGCTCACCCTCAACCTCGACGCACCTCACCCCGACCTCGACATCGCCGCCATCAACGCCGCTCGACTCCAACCCTGAGCTCCCTCGCTCCTTCTGCTCGCCATTGCCGCAATGGCTCCACCAATTCCCTCCGCCTTGCACAGCCTTCCACCATCGTCTTCAACATTCGACGCGCCGCCAGCCTCTTCTTCTTCCTCGTCACCACCTCAGCCGAAGCCCTGTTCGACCCTGCAGTACACCCGATCGTCTTCAACCCCGAGCTCCGTCGTCGAGCTCCTCGCCGTCATCAGCTCGCACCGTCCGCCATCGTCGACGTCTCCAGCACCTCAACTCCATCACCACCAGTGAACCCACTCCAATCGACTTTCGCCAGCGTCGCGGCACCCATCAGAGTCGCCATTGCTCCTCTTCCTTCTTCGAGAGCTTCCCGCTCGACATTACCGTCTCGTCTCCTTCCACTCGAACACCGCGAGCCACACTGCAGAGAACCGCCCCTACCTCCTCGCCATGGCCTCCTCCATGCCGCTCGTCTTCCTCGCTCGAGCTCTCCATCGACGCCCCGAACCTCTCCCGCTCATCCTCATCACCGTCAAAGCCCCTACCGCAACCCTGGCCTCCTGCCATCGCCTCTCGCCATCGCCTCTGTTTCCTCCGAAAAACAGAGTACTCCATTGAACTCGATTCCTCGCCTACCGCCCTTCACCGGAGCGCCGCCCTCTTCCCGACCAGTCGCCACCACTCTCCCCTCGCCGTGGGGCCACCGTCTTCAGCCGCCGCCGCTGCCTAGCGTCGCCAGACTTCCGCCACTGTCTCTCCCTCTCAGTCGATGTAAAGGAGGAAGATGATTAGCCGGTTCGGTGTTTCGCGTTTTGGCCACACCAAATCCCAAACTCCATGTTCGTTGTTTTGCCCAAGATCCAGCGTGAGGAAGGATTTCCATTGGATCGCTACGGTGTTCCGTGTTCTGGGCGTATCAGATCACCTTTAGCTGTTCCCTGTTTTGGGTTGGATCCAGTGTGAGGCTGAGAATTGATTGGCCGAAATTGCTGTCCCGTGTTCTGGCTGCAGCAAATCCAGTTTTGCCGTCCCGTGTTCTGGCCGATCCGGTGTGGAGTGGAATTTACTGTTTGATGTTTTAGCGTGCATTTTGCACGTGCTCTTGGGATTGCTCCCCGGGATTCTAATCCCGTTATTCTTATTAAATTATCGAATCGTCTACAAGGAAAAAGGCAAGTCCACTTGAACTATTTTATTTATTCTAGTTCAAGCTTATTGATCTCCTGCAAGTAATTCCATTTTAATTATCTTAATTTGCCTTGTGTCCCGTCCGTTGGGAGTATCGAGGATTTACACGAGCTAACCCGACATACTCTTGACCTCTTATAATTATCCATTGACTCAAACTCAAGCCTATATACACAATTGATATAAATAAAAGGACTAGAATTGCATATAAAGAAAATGAATGGTGATTGAATACATTGATTGATTGAAATATCGTGACTTGAACAATGACATCGTGAATTGACTCGTACATTGCAAAATACATTCAAATTGCTGTATAATAGTGTAATGCATTTCATAATACAATAGCATGTTAATTATCGACTTGAATGAACATATATGTGATGACCTTTTATAGTTCCTGCTGCATTGTCTATCTTGTATGAAGTTTCGACCCAGTTATATTAGGAATCAGTTAAAATAATATAAAGAGAATTGTTGCTTTAAATTTATTACTTCATGTTTATTATTTAGCAATGCATCATGTTGCTGCATTCATATCGTTCCCTTGACATCCTTATACACACTTACATGGACATGAATGATTTAATAAAATATTGAACAAGCCGGGGTTATAAGGGTTGACCTAGTAGTGGATAGTCTCAGAAAATGTACTCGGTAAGGCCTATCGTGATATCGTATTGACATGGAAGGAGAAGTATTGATTGTGAATGATTGATTGAAAAATTGGAAACTGATTGATTGTAATGGTAAATGATTGTTATTGAAACCGAGTACACGCTCTGTTGATCCCACGACATGAGGGCACCCACGCCTTCACAGTTGAGTGTGACTTCGCAAGGGTGAATGTTGTTTTCAACGATGAAGTTGAAGGCTTCGGCACCGCCTGATTCGTCGATGACTCTGGTGCCTTTGTCGCGTTCGACGACTTTGCCTTTTTGGCCGGACGCCCCTCCGATGCCGAGGGATTGGAAGGCCATTTTTTCATCTTCAAAGCTGCCCAACGCTCTCGGACAATCCTAGGGATATATATAGGGGTTAAACGAGGATAGCAATAAATGGCAAAAAGAAAGGGACGTACTAGGGTTGGCTGGGCGTACCTTATAAATTCAACCACCTCTCCGACAATGACGACCATTCAATACTACTCTCCGCAAACATAAGGTCCAGTTCCTCCACTTCCTCCATGGAGTAATCGCCCTCCCATGGAGCCAAATGCTCGAGCACCTTGTACACCCAGTCGGTCGAAATATCCCACAGCTCTGGGGTTCAAATGACCAAGTACTTGGACTTCCAGCCCTTAATGGAATCCGAATGACCGATAATCACCTTCCGCTTGGTCCTCAGCGAGAGGAAACACCGACCGCTGCTTTATTGAACTTTGCACAAACCCAAGCAGAAGCTCAAGTGCTTGAGCTTCAAAGGGACTCCCGTCCTCTCACGCAACAGAATGAAGCCGCCCATATGCTTCCAAGAACTCGTACCGAGCTCCATCGGACTGACACCTACCCAATTAAGCACCCTCTTAATGAACGGATGCATCGAAAGTCGAAGTCCCGAGACGAAAGCCGACCATGTGCTTTGAATTCGAGGAAGGTCGGTTCCCACTACGGTGCTAGCCACGTCATCAGCTTCCATCCACGGTCCTGGTGTCGAAGGCTTGATGTCGAACTTGGTTTGGTCCTCTAGATAGTCGGGGTATACTCTAATGATTAAACTCTGCAAACGAGGATGGCCCTGTTCAACGCTTCCAACCCACTACTAGTGCTAGGGTCTCCCTTTCCCCCATGTTGTCCGAACTCCCAAAACGCTGTGATGCTATCTAAGGGAGACCTAAGATGGCATCCTGACCAGAGGCAGACGTGGACTCACCCGACTGGACCCTAGTCATACATAGAAAGAGTTCTATTTACTTACTGTAAAAATTGTTTTTATCTCGTTCGAAAAAATAGCTGGAAAAGGGAAGAACGTGTTGGAGAGAGAACTTCCAAATTTTTAAGAAATAAAGCAAAGTTTGGGGGGGGGATTCTCCTCGACTTCGGCTCTCGGATTGTCATTGGAAACACTATCAAAATGGTGCAAAATACCATTCGCGAAAAGGGTCAAACTCTCTTTGACCTCGGCCCTCGGATCGTCATCCAAGAAACCCACAAAAATGGGGCAAAACTGCAGTGCCAATGGAGGCTCAGATCCTATCGACGGTTCGGCCCTCAGATTGTCATCCGAGCCCCAACTAAAGAAAGCTCTCACAATTCGCGCGGTGAAAAATCAGACGAAAATACATTTATTGCAACAAGATAGGAGTTACATGTCAAAATTACAAGCTCAAAGCACATAACAGATAAAAAATACAAGGGACAGAGAGCCGACCCTAGGAGACTCCCTCATTGACATCTGGATTCAGGCTCACGATATCCACACCAACGAAGCAAGTCCCTACCCTCGACGGATCGAGGCCCTCTCGAACAATAGCCACACTAGACAACTCGACCGCCCCGCTTTGGGTATTGACGGGGGCCATTAGTCCGGAGCGAATCCCCGGGTAAGGAGCCCACCTCTAGAACAAGCTCATGAAGGAGCTCGACAAATTCGATTCCCCAAACTTCGTCCTCAAGTGGTGTATTTTCAAGTCCCTCTCCACAAGCATCTGCTTAAGGATAGACCCCGAGGATCGCTCTCCTTCCAACCCGTCAAGAGCGCCGCCCTCAATTAGAGTTAAACTCGTATCAGGAATTGCCTCCTTCAGGCGCGAGAGTTCCTGTGCAACGCTTTGTGATCTGCGGATGTGATAAGGGAACGTCCCCTCCCGATCTCAAGCATCTTTTCGAAGTCGAACAATGATACTTTCTGCCCATCGCAACTTACTGCGAAAGGGCATGATCTCTACCTCCCGAGGCTCAAATCGCACAATATAGATCAACTAAACAATTCAAGTTTTAAGGGTTGGACAAACACGTGAAAAGACGAACAAACAACAAGGCGTACTTAAGTTTCAAAACATTTCTTATTCAAATAAAGATAAACAATACAAGGGGGAGATGGCTAGTCTACAGTGGGTGAATACAATGGAGGAAAGAATAATAAAAACAACCTACTACTTAGGGGGCGCACATCGACGACAACAACGGCAGCAACGTTGTTGATAGGAAGGGCCAAGGCATCGGCCTCCAGGTCCCCCTAGCCTTTTGAAGGGATTTCCTTGGGCGTGTGGAGGAGGCCTTCAGTCTCCATGTCAAAAGAGAAATCCCCGAGGTCAATGTCGAGATGGAAGTGGTGGATGTGCACGATAGCCTTCTGATAGGCCTTCTCCTCGCTCAGGATGAGTATGTCAATGGCCTTGATTCAGTCGTCTTCCAGCTCCTCGCGAGCCACCCATTGCTCTTTCTTGAGCCTTACCATGGCCATATCGGCATCGGCCCGGGTGAGCTCAACGTTTGCCACCTTCTATCTCGCCAAGGCCTCATCGTATTGTGCCTTGAGGTCGCGATACTGCTTGTCCACTCTTAAGAGATGGTTATTTTTCTTCTTCAACTCCACCTTATGTCGGCGCTTCTGCTCAACCATTTGAAAAGCCACCTGGTGAGGGTCCAACACTTATAAGTATTTAAAAGAAATTGCAACCAAAAAGACGTTCTCAGCAGACAGGACACATACATCGAATATCGCCTTCAACGACTTGACGTAGCTCGACTCATAGATCTTCGTGGCGAGCACCTTTCTAATGTGAGGATGGGCGAGGGAGTCTAGGGCCAATAAAAGCGACCGTGGGGTCCCACAAAAAGTCCTTTTCTTTCTCACTGGCCAGTTCGGATACCACGGCTCCTTAGCCCCCTCCCATACAACCTTCACAACTTCGGGATCGATGTCAGAAGAGGGTTGGAAGAATTCACCAGAGTGGTGATTGCCACAGTAGCGACCCTCGGCTGCACCTCGACAACAGGCTCGTCATCCACGATGGTGAGCACTCTCAGCCTCTTGGACTTCCCGATATCCATATCCAAGGGTCTCTGGGAGGACGAGGAAGACACCTTCCTCTTCCCCCTCGAGGATTCGGCCGGCTTCTTGGCGAGTTTCCTTCGGCGAGCCACGATCACTTTGTTCAACATGTCTACAGAACTAAGACATCGATTAAGAGTTAAACCTCAAACAAGACAATAAAAAAAACATACTAGGGTCGGCCGGTCTCAACTCGCATTTGATTAGGTGCCTCTCCTCTACCTTCAACTAGTCTTAGTAGTCTACACTCCCCGTGCTGAAGAAATGCTCGCCCGGCCTTCTCCTTCTAGAAAAAAATCCTTCTCCTTTGGATACTTAGGCTTGGGAATGTCGAACTGCCACTTGGCTGCGATGTCCCAAGGTGTCGAGCTTCGGATGACCAAATACTTCAACTTCCAGTCTTTGATGCACGACATTGTCCGAGAACCGCCACTTATGCACGAAATTGTTACCGAGCCAGGGCGTCAAGAAGCACAAGCCATTAAATGCTCTGGGAGTGCTGAGGCCGAGGCACATCTTCAGGGGGACCTCCATCTCCTTGCAAAGCATGATGAAGAACAAAATCTGATTCCAAGAGTTGGGCCTATACTGCATGGGGCTGACTCGGCTGTCGAAGCCCTGTGACGAACGCATCGACCGAAAACATGTAGCAGTGTTCGTCGAGGTCATTGGTATGATGGAGCCCAAAATGTGGGATCATCAGCTCAAACATGTTCGGGATAAATACGTGCATCGGACCAGAGTGAGTTCTTCTCTGGTCAGCTTGTTCGGGAACTGGTCGGTTAGGATTGGCTTCTAGTTACGCGAAGGAGATGGGGGTTGAAGCCCTATCGTAATTAAGTTCCTGATGTCGTCGGGGTACATCCTTATAAGTGCCGGTACTTGGAGAATAAGGCGATTCAAACAAGGATTCTCATAGTCACCCTCGATGGGCTAGACCTCTCCGGGGATCTCAATCTTCTTCTTCAGCCTCCGCACTCGAGGCGAATGTGCACTCACAATCGCCAATGAAGAGGACGTCTTGTTGTCCTCGCCCCCTCGGGTGCCACGCTCGGCGGAATTACAGTAGTCTCGCTCTGTGCCCAGCCAATATAAGTTCCCACTTTTCCCAATTCATTGCCGACTCATCTAGTTCTTCCTCAGCCACTGTGGTGTCGCTTCTGTCAGTTCACTCCTCCAATACTGGCTTTTCCCACAGAGACGAGTCTGTCGAAGCCTCGTCGTGGCTGGACCCTGCGGATGAGCTACCTGACCGAACCCTAAATATAATTAAATAACTATTTTACTTGAAGTAAACACTGTCGAGAACTGGTCTAAAAATCACCGGAAAGGGATAATGGCAATCTAAAGAGAAAAGCTTCAAACCTTAGCGAGAGAGAGCGAAAATGAGAAACACGGAAGGGATGGGTGATGTATAGATTGGGAAGTGGGTCTTCGATCTCCACAAAAGCGACATGGATGAATCCTGAACCTCCACCTCCATCCAACGGCTAGGATTGGTAAAGACTTCGACTTCCGCAACGATAATGTTGGCCAACCCACGCACAAAGCACATGCATCTGCTACGTGACCATCCACGTGGTCTGCAAGTGATACAGAGGCAGGTATGGAGCACCCAATAAAGATCAAATCCGCACCCTCTGAGCGGAATGCTCAAAAGGAGATTTCTCCTTATCCTCGAGCTCAATTATCGCGGACAAGCTCCTCATTGCATCTGTCGCAAAACACCATCTGCGAAGAGGGTCGACATACAGAACACCCTACACCCTCGCCCCTCGGATTGTCATTTGAGGCACTTACAAAAGCGGCGCAAAACACCATTCACAAAGTGGGTTGGCACTCCAAACCCCCTTCACCCTTGTCCCTTGGACTGTCATTTGAGGTGCTTACAAAAGTGGCGCAAAACGCTATTCGCGAAAGGGGTCGACACGCTGAACCCCCTTTACCCTCGTCCCTCGAATTGTCACAAAACGACATTCGCGAAGAGGGTCAGCACATTGAACCCCCTACACTCATTCCATGGATTGTCACTCGAGACACTCACAAAAGTGGCGCAAAACGCTACTTCATAAGAGGGTCGGTATACCGAACCCCTTACACCCACGACAGTCGAACACATTATTGTTCGGACGCCGAACCCCTATGTTGATGACTGCTGATTTTTCCAAATCAACTATCTACTCCTCAAAGGCAGCTAGAAGCTTCTAGGAGTGAGGGTACTTATGATATGGGTACAAATCACAGCTAATCAGGACCATGCGATCCCCGCATGAATCTGGGAGATCCTAAAGGGCAAAGCCGTCCTTTTTATGACAACTACAGGCCCACAGCAAGAATATTGGTCGTCCACGAGCCCACCGCACCAACTCAGCTCATGAATAAAGACAAACTGCATCCTGATTAGGAGAAGTTGACCAGTCATTTATGGTTGGCAATCAAATTTCCTAAAATTAGGGAGATAATTAACCGTTCAAATCCTTAATCAAAGGGATTGATTCAAATCAGGTAAGAAATTCTTCCCTAACTGCTTCATAGTCCTATAAATACAGATCCCTCTCCTCAGTTACAGGTAACTAACATTTTGCCCACTAAACCTAGTTTTTCACTTCTGGTTATTGACTTGATCGTTGAAGGGTCTATCGCCGGGATCCATCTCAGTGTCTCAGGCTGTCCTTGCAGGTTTTTGGTGGCCCGCCACAAATGCAACCACCACCAAATCCACAGATTCAATCAAATACTAGCATCACATCAATACAAGATCAACGGATGTGATCTAAGCTCTCCACTTCAATAGAAGAACTCATCATATGTTGCTCCCACACCGAAAAAAGCAGCATCATGTAGTAAAACCTCATGCAGAAAGCAGTACAGAAAAAATGGACCAAAATCATGTAAATGCAATATAACCATGTTTCACAAATGAAAGATGACATGTTTCCTAAAATAAGATCTTATGCAACAGGAAGACAACTGTAAGGACAAATCATTTGAATTTGTTATTTGTCCAAGCAAGGTTCAAAGTTGCAAAATTTTGAATCACAATGATATTGTCATTAGGTTTTGATAAAGCCCAAGAATTCATGTTGAAGGATCTCAAGTAAGAATATGAAATAGAGGATAAGGTGAAGAGAAAAATGTAGAATGTGAATAGAAAGTTCTACTTCCATTAACTGAAATTCAAACCCAAATATTAATAGAATAAAGGTGGAATTAATATTAAAAAAAGTACAAGTACCGTGAATTTAATATAGAAAGAAATAACTTATGCCACATTATAAATCATAGGGATTGCCAAAAGACTAGGCTTAAAAAGATTGTGTTTTGAGAAAAATGAAAAAGCAGGAAGGTCGTAGGACCTCATGATAATCTGTTGATGTACGCAGAAGAATCAGAGGCAAGTTCTCTTGATGGCCAACAAAATAACTCGATGAAGCAATAGAGACTAAGAGTACCTATTGAGTAGGGGGGGAAACAGTCGTACCTATTTATAAGAATAAATGAGAAATACAAAGTTGGAACAAACTAGACATGGATTAAGCTTATTGAGAGAGTATAAAGCAAAGACGATTAAAGAAATAACTGCATCAAACAATAATTTGCATTATGTTAATGGGTACTGTGGAAGCTAAGTATCAATTAAGATGATATTTTATGGAAAGATATTGGCATAACAGAATCTGGTTTTTCATTGATTAAAAAAGGCCAGAGAGTAAGGTCCTTGGGGTGATTATATCGTACCTCTGGATTACTAATATGTTCCTAGTTGGAGTGATTATATCGTACCTCTGGATTACTAAGAGTGTCAGAACAAATGTAAGGAGACCGATTATCCCTAACATTATTATCATTATTTCATAATTTTCACTGTATTAGTTAATGAAGTTACCAGATATACAGTATGAGGTTACATGACTCATGTTGTCTGAAAGATATGAATTAATTGACGAGATTAGAGACAACATAGTTTCTATTTCGAAATGTTCAGATAAACCATGGAATCTAAAGGATTCAAAATCAAATACGTTAAAAACAAACTATTTGGATGTAACTTAAGAAGAAATAAGGGGACATCACAGAGTCATAGACAACCTACAAGTACTTCAGATTCACATTTTCGCTAGCAAGGATCTACCATTCGACTTGATAGGAAGATTAGGGTAGGTGTTGTGACTCATTTGTCGTTAGCGGGGAGACTTAGAGCAGTTTACTGGTGTATGTTGTAATCACAAAAAAGCCTAGAATGAGCAGGAAATTTTATAAGACAACTTCATGACTAGCTCTGTTTCATGGGTTGGAAGTACAGAAGTTAAAAGGTCCACAAATGATTTAGCTTTAAGTGAAGGATATCAAAACAGTGAAAGAAAGGGTAGGTGTGCACTAATAAGAGTTATCGGTAAATCCACTTGAAGATAAAACTACGAAGAATGGATTAAAATGGTTGTACTACAGAAATTAGAATCAATAAACTAACCAAAGCTGATCCTTGTTATGGCACTAGCAAAACAAACAGCAAATCAGAGAACATATGCAATCAATCCAAATCATGTCTACACAAAAAGGTTAGAAAGATACTGCACGCATAGGAAATGAAGGCACAGTTCAGGCCTAAGACATGAATATTTTGACCAATGACAGTTAATCAAGTTCATCAAACACCTACTTTGGGTCTAAAAGTATTTTTAAAGCCAGACAAGGTGCATTGTGGCTCTCCAAAAGCGAAGTCAAACGAAGCGTCAATATTAATGTCTTCGGCCTGAACTGTGCATTTATATTTCCAATGCATACAGTATCCTTCAAACCTTTTTGTGTATAGACATGCTTTGGATTGATTGATTGTGTTTTCATATTTGTTGTTTGTTTTCCTCTTGCCATAACAAATGACCATGCATTGGTTAGTTTGATAATATGGTTGTATTATACATCAGCTGATTCGGAAGTCTCTTCACCTATGCTTCAAGTGGTTGCAAAAATGAATAGGTTTTAAATAAAAAATAATAGTACAAATTGGACTACTTGATGTATGGGGAAGAGACCTCCAGACCACTTGTTTTGTGTACATGTCATATGACATATTATAAACAATGTGGATAATCCATAAAGGATCCCTCGTGATAATACTCTATATAAGGAAATTCTCTTCTTTATATATGAGGCTCCCTTTTCTCGTATTATATTACATTGACGGGATAAACAAGGCTTTCAATAGTTAGCATATAAAGGGAGAGAAAGTAAATGGAACGTGTTAAATCTTGTCCTGATACATGTGTTTTTTGGTGTCATAATCAACAATAAAAACCAGAGTATGATAGTTACCTTCTCAGCTTTGACAAGGAGTTTGTGCCAGCTGCATGCAATGGCTTTAATGTTGCTTAGGAATGGGCACTAAGCAAGTATGCTGACTGAAGGTGACCAAAGTGAGGACGATTGTCCATGCATAACTGTAGTAAGCAGGTGCATCTTTCAATCAATCACAGTCAGAGAAAGAATTCCTGAAAAAATCTGACACGATCTTTTCAAAAAGTGATATCATTCAAGTGTTTTAAAAGGCTGCGATAAAATGGTGAACATAGTGAAATACATTGTTTGTACAGAGTTCATAATAGTTCAAATAAATTTACCAAGCTAAATGATTGACTAAGCAATCTAACACCTCGTCAGTCTTACAAAAGTAGGCCATTAACATCTTAACAACAAGTTATAACAGAGAGCTAAAAGCAAAAATAATGATAATCATGCACCTTAGGTTCAATCAATTATAAATAAAACAGACTGGAAATTGCCAGCAATAAGACCATGGACCCAATACCATACTTTAGTAAAGCATCTCCATCATCATTCTTGAGCTTATAATGCATAAGATCCCACCATGCATGAAAACTGCAATTAGAATCCTGCACGCATTGTACAGTAGCAAATGAAATGTGCCACACTCTCAGAATATTAGAGTAATATGTTACACTTATTTAAATTATTTACTATTTGTTTTGTCCCATATTGGGTAAAGTAGAAGGAATGATGTGGGCTCAAACTGTATATGTAAGTTCCCAGCTGTCATTCAATAATACAATCACCTCTCATTTTCTAAATTTGATCATCAGCATGGTTTTAGAGCAAGATCAACAACCTAAATCTCTTTCGGAATATATAAAACAAGAATCTCTAGCTGCCCTCTCTCAGCCACCTCTGTTGACAGGTTCTCTATAAAAGGGAGAAAAAAGAAGAAAAAAAAACTGACCTTCATGGCATTTCTTGTTCCTCCTTCAAATTCACTCTTCAATGTTCTACGGCCATCCTCATTGTGACCTAAAATGCTTGTTTCTTCAATTTCAGATGATACGGAGAAGCCTGTATATGGTGATTCTGTGTGAATTGTCTTCGTTACTGAGCCAAAGAAGTTTGTGACAGGCACCTGATCAGAGTCCCATATATTCAGATCAGATATCCTCATATGCAAAGTAAGGTTTTATGCTCCAAATTATTCACTCATTCATCCAGATAACTAAACATGATTAGAGATTTAGAAGATTACATTGTTTAAGCATATCGTGTGTGATCTGGAAATACAGTTAATTATAAAACCTAGCAATTCAAGAATGATTTTCTTTAGAATTGACAAGAAGGAGAAAAGAGGAGCTTTAAAATAAAAGATGTAAAGGACTAATAGATAGTGTAGTGAAAATTAAAAAAATTGAGAAGGATGATGATAATGGTAGAGTAGTTAAAACTTCAAAGCAAGATGACCATGGAAATGATTGAATTTAGATAGAAGTGTATGCTTGTGTAGCATGAACAAGAAGCCGTACCCTTGTCCCAAAATTATTGAACAGATAATGATACAAGTCGGACACCTTTTAACCATGCCCTTAATTTTAAAAAGATGTTGGATACTGCCTCAGCACTATATTTTTAAAAGACATTGATGAGGACATCTATTCTGTTTAGATTTTATTTCAGTACCATATTTGTTTTCGGGAATTATAGCCATATGTAATCTTTTTTATATATTTGAGATTCTGAGAATATTTTGAGATTTATATCAAGATGTACTTTGAGCCTATTTATAGGCCTTGAGATTAATGAGAAAAGATGCCATTCTTTATTAAAAAATAATTGTGTTGAATTTTGCTCTTCCTCTCTCTCTTTGTGTGATACAATTGAGAACCAACTTATTAGGGTTTGTGATAAATCCTAATACAATTTTAGGGTTAGTGATTAACTCTAAAATCTACTCCCAAATTAAAAATTCCCAAATAAAATTACCCAAACCTTAATCCCCAAATCCAAAACCCTTCTCTCTCCCATTGCCCTCTTCCAACGACGCCGCCGCCGTCGCCCTTGCTGTTGCCCTTGCTGATTTGTTGTTGTTGTCTCTCTCTTAATGTTGTTGATGATTGCTGAGTTCTGCGTTGCTGCCAACCCAAAATCTAACGCGGATTTTCTTCGAACCTCGGTATACTCTTTCCACTTCTCAAATGTTTGTGTTATACTGCTTTATCATCTCTACTATATTATTTAATTTGACTGTCGACCACAAATATCGAAATTGAGTGTTCCACTTGCCTAAGTAGAGTACGAATCAATATTGAACCTGTTACTTGCTAAGACCACTTAGGGATTTAATTATTGATTGTTAGAACTGAATTATTAATTGGGTTTGTTAACTTAATTCAATTCTTGAAAATTCATCAAACCGATTAATTGTTTAAATTTCTAACTTTGATCCGCATTACATATTGGTAAAATTAATCCTTTAAGATTTTTGGAAATTCTCTATTTAGGGTTAGTTTTACATCAGACATCTTAGCAATCAATACAAATTCAGATAAGTACACACTTTAAGAATATTATTAGTTGAATACATGCCTATAAAGTGACTTGTACAAAAATATAGAAGTCTAGAAGTCTACAATGTGTTTCATTATAAGAAATTAATACATTAACCTATTCTATATGGAGCTGAAAAGGAAAGCATAAATATAAAAGACCATTGGTTCAATTTTACTATATTTTGAACATTGCATATTAGTATTAATAAAATAGTATAGTATAGCATCTTCAAGCGTATGCAAGCAAATACATAGTTACATTATAAGGTGTAACACATAAAATTTTACTTTTTGAAGGCTATATTAAAAAGAGGTTCTCTTAAATAAGATGTAACATAGCAGGGCAGAGTTCAAATTTAGTTTAGATACAAGGAGAGATAATCCAGTAGACGACAGTAAATTTTGGTGGAGCAAAGCCCACACAAAGGTGAGAAGTTTACACGCAATTATTAGATCAATTGGATCAATTCCAATCTGTGTGAATTTGTGATCTACCAATTCCAGTCAATGATCTCTCTCTGTGAGAGTCATGACCTTATGTCCTACAAGAGACTACCATTTCATATTTCTATGCTTCCTAGAGGCAACCACATGATGGAAAATAAGCAATAACAAATACCCATCAGTAGTTTAGCACAAAAAAAACAACTACCCATCAGTAAGTTGCAAAGCAGGCAAAGATGTGAATTTATGAATAATATAACATATCAGTGAGAAAACCCCAAATGTTTTGGAGGTTCATGAGAAGAGCAGAAATGACTCAGAAATACAATAGACTTTCCTCAGGATGTAATTACAAATTTCAAGCATTTGAATCATTTGACATAATGAAGGTCAGTAATAAAAGCACTCTCCGAGACAATTTCGGAAAAACTTGGCATGGTGTGAACCCCACTCCCAAAAATAAAACAGCAAATACTTTCCCTTTACGAGAGTAAAATCACACTAGAAAGGAACCTTCTGAAACCAAAAGCTAGTGACCTTATCGAATGGGTAGCATTGTATCAACTCGACTTTATTCATACCTCATCTAAGGGCCGCTGATAGAGGTCCATTCGATAATAAGCAGTAGACATCAGCATACTTGGATTGTATGAATTGAACAGACTGCAAAAGTTCAAATGTTAGTTAGCTAGTACAAAGGGCTAAACTTTATACATATCCTTTGTAATAACTACAATTTCATGGTCCAGAAATTGCTCACTGGAAGTCTATATGCATTTAACAAATATGCACATTTATACTTGAATGCTTTACTAGGAAACATTGAGTATGAATGTCAAAATCAATGTAGTCTATATAAAGACCTCATCATATGCATGAAAGAAAAATTGAAAACATCTTCACACGCTTGAGCCTTGAATTAATTATGAATTCACAGAAACAGGAACACTCAAAATAACATTACCATTGGCTAATAGAATTGATGTACTCCCAACATATGATTTATGCATATGAACATACAGGGTTTTGGGCAACACTATAATTTATAGAGACATACAGGGTGTTGGGCAACACTATAATTTATAGAGACATACAGGGTGTTGGACACGATCAAGTTGGGTGGGTCTGTCTACAAGTATAGTAATTTTAGGTCCCGATTTAACCTCTCTCGTGGTCAGATCATTATTGTATTGGCCGATTTTACAAGTTGGGTACCCTATCCATCAAAGGTATCTGAGCCCTGGTCCACATAATAAATTACATAAAAACATTATATAGGATGTTTTCAAAGTCATATAACTAATGAAACATATCTGTTCTTTTTAATACCCCATTTATCATCCACAAATGATCTCGACATACACGGAATAATAAAAGGATAAATAGATATACTATAAAAGGCGATGCAAAGAATATTATTTTTTATGAAGAAGATAGAACTACCCAATTCTATTAAAAATAAATAATCATACAGTCATAACATAGAGCCAATGCAAGACGAGAAAAGTGAAATCCTTAGTGATTTGTCAGAGAAGTGAATCCCAAGTGATTGACTCCAAGTCATAAATAATATTGGGTCCTTAGGCCTGAACCTATTTGTAAGCGGGGCAGATATGGTTGCAGGAGAACCAAACTTTCCTGAAGACTTAGATGGGTCCAACTTGATAACCCTGTCAATACTCACTTGAATGTAACTACGGTAGGGGTCCAGGTTCTGGACAAATGTAGCAACCCTAACCGCAATTCACAAACATACTAACACTAAACACTCTGTATGTGAATTTTTTTGTTTCTTACAAACATCTAAAAATTTACTCGCATTTTATTTTTTGTTCGCACTTATAAAACAACTGGATCTAAAAACTATTAGTTCCAGCAAAAGGCAGTATGTCATGCTTCATTTATACATAACTTTCAGATAGAAAAGGCTTTATGCATTTATAAGTTTTTGCCACAGATAAAAATTCATGTAGCGTCCAGCCATGTTACTTCTCGCATGGTTTTTGGTAGATTTATTATTAGCTTACAAATCCTTGAGCACCATGAAGAGTTTACATCCGATTTTCAGTAAGAATTTGCACAGCAAAAGGAAGCCGTAGCATACATTTTTGTCTGCAATTAATCATTGATATCACCCACATTATGGTAAATAAGCAAGCAGACTGCAGAAACTTGCTGACCAAAGACTAAGAATTTTTCTTCACTTCAACTTCAAGATTACCGAATAAAAAATAATAATGAACAAAAAATTACAGTTACATAGAGTGAGTAAAACTAGTCACAATAAATACAAGTATGTTAACGAATTTCAGCGAGCAAATAATATAAATTAAAATTTTTACCTGCTCAATGAAGCACTGCTATACATGTTCAGTTTCTCAAAGAAAGCAAGGGTGTAGAAGGTAAACCTATCAACAACAGAAACACCAATCTGCATTGAAAGGACAAACCAATATACAGAGAAATAAATCTGAGCCCATAGATTATGAGTTCCGATTATCTTATAGTCGGCAAAACAGTGAAAGAATAGGTGATGCTAACATATTATCCAGTGGAAATCTGCACAGGTCATTTTCTTACATCAGAGTCAAGATGATGTGAATACGAATTTTCTCCTTTCATACTACTGCCAATTGCCAGAACTCCAGGTGAATGGAGCTGCAAAAATTATGTGAGCATTCATCAAATGTTTCATCCATTGCAAGAATCGAATTTTAAAAATTAATACAGTAATACACATCAAATGAACCAGACAGCTTATTGAGACCAAAAATTTTAATTTTATTCTTTTAAAATAAAAAAATTAACTATCCAGGCTTCAACAGCCAAAAAAATTTCAAAATCTACTTATAATTGAACAGATCAAACCATATCTAACAGAGAGTAGATTAAGATGGCACAGTTATTAATAGCTAAGAATAATGGTCTATAAACACAATATTAATAGTTAAAATGTTCCCTCCCCTTACTATTATTTTGTTGCCATGTTTTCTCTTCCATGGAATCAACAAGTTCTTGATTAACAAAAAATGAACACCGCAACAACTCTAGCATACTTGTGGCAACATCTGCTACATTTGTGACTAATAATGTGATCAAGTGATTTTTGCTGACAACAAGAGTCTCGAATACTTCCATAGACCTGATAGATAGGAAGAGATATATAAAGGCTAAATTTTTATTTAAAAAAACCACTAAACTTTGGGCCATTTAAAAAAAACCGCACTAAGTTTTTTTTAAAAAAAACCGCACAAAACTATTGTTTAAAAAAACTCACTTTAACGGAGTTAGGTTTCCGTTAGGCTAAATTTTAAAAAACCACTTTCATCTTTCATTTGTGTTTAAAAAAACATCACTTAACTAATCAGATAAACCCCCCTGAACTAACCCTAACCCTAACCCTAACCCTAATTCTGTCGGTGTGTGTTTTTTTAAACAATAGTTTTGTGCGGTTATTTTATTAAAAAAAACTTGGTGCGGTTTTTTTAAAATGGCCCAAAGTTCAGTGGGGTTTTTTTTAATTTAGCCATATATAAAACTTGCCCTATCCCGTGTCTTAGCTTTACAGGATTGCCATAGGACCTTCTCTATAACAAGTCCTGTCCATATTACTGTTTTGTGTCCAAGTACATAATTTATAGTAAATGAATGAGAAGAGAGACAACTTAACCTGATACAAATGAGACTTTGCTAGCCAAACAAATCTTTTAATGATTGGGAAACAAAGAAAGTTCACATTGACAACCAAGATAATGAGGTCAGATTAGTTAAAGCTAAATAAACTCCCTATTAGTGAAAACCAATGACAAATTTACTAGCATTAAAAACAACAAAGGATGCTTCGCTCATTTTATAACGGCAGTGCTTAAAACTATAAAATTAACCACTTATCGAATATTAATTTCTGCCATGCAAAATTGGCATCGATCAACAAATTTCTGACGCACTTACCACCTCTAGTTTCCTAAATCACTTCTAGTGCAACTGTAACCATCCAAAATGTCACGATCATCCATCCCAAAGTGTATTATTTAAACCAGTCCTTTTCAGTGTGTGTTGCAAAGAAAAGTAGTATATAGTAGAACTTAAGGATAAAGACATATTCAATGTCATAAAGCATCTACATCTCCTGCATACAAAACACCAATTATGACAGTTCTGTACAATTAGGTAACTGAAGCCGATATATGGATTTGTAATGCTCACATACCCTAGTTCCGTCTAAAAGGAAACCAAGCATGTTTCTTAAATAATCCCCACATCATTAATTGAGCAAATTTCTGACACTAACATGCCAAAATCCAATAAAGGAAATGAAAACAAACCTGAGAGAAGAGAGTTGCAGCTTGGCATGTGTCAACCATTATGAGCAGCTCCTTGAATCTGAAAAAGACCAGGAGAATACTGAGCTGATATTAGCAAACCCAAATGATTGATAATTTGATAGGCTAAGAGAACTCACTATTTGCAGTTATTTTAAACAGAAGTGAAAAAATACAAGGAAAAAACAAATGTACACACGAATAAGTGAAAGAAACAAATGCAGAGAAATTTCACCTGTGTTTCTCTTTCATTTGTTTCACAGCATCAGCTAAATCATGGCTTTGAAGTTCCTCTTTATCTTGAAACTTCAAGAACTCATCTCCCCCATGTCCCGTCATGTATAAAAGTATGTGGCTTCCTTCATCACTTAAAAGACGCTTGGATCTTGGGACAGCACTATCATGCCTCCCAGTAAAAACTCGTAAAAAGTTTTCAACAGTGACTTCGTAGCCACGATAATCAACCTAGCAATTGAAGGTAACGATGAAGCAATCTTTCAAGAACTAGAAATCTAAAATTATTATCAAAATAGATCTCTTTTTGCAAGAATGTTACTATAATAAATAGATACAACATTTCTACAAATTAACTTTCAGAATTACAAGTTTACCATCTTTGGATTTATCAACTTGACCTTTGCATTAAATAAGTTAAGCAACCTTGCACCAAAAAAGATATCTTAGTTTTGACAAAAATCCTCTCTACTGTACTAGACTCCTAGTTTCTCAGCTCAGAATTTGCTCCGAGAAAACCATTTTCATTCGAAAGTGAGTTATCAGACATCAAATCTCTTTTCACGTACGCAGAGAACCTCCATAATTTCAAGGGCCACTTCAATTACCAAGCACATTCATGTGACAGAAAGGAGATGATGATGATAAGGGTGAAGAATACAATGATGATAATGAGTTTCCCAACAAGTGTTCCATAAAGCAAGAACATTTTGTTAATAAAAAGTCTTTGATGATGGTAAATGAGGATGAGTTTTCCATACTTGTAATTCAAGGTAAATAGAAGTGAGTTTGAGAATATTGTATATTCCACATCCATCTAAAAGTAAGTTAGTCACAACAACTCAACTTTACCTACTTGCACCTTGAACAGATAATGACCAAATCTCCCATTCAAACTTATATGTCATGAATTAAAAATAATATACTATGTTTTGATAGACTAGTGGATGAATATGACAACACAATCGGAAAATGTTATATCCATTAATTGAAAAAGATTAAACAAGTAACAGATCTTGCAGTTCCTGCCCAGTGCCCACTCAAGAAAGGCAACAATGTACCACTGAATCGACTCAAAAAGAACAATGTACCATTGAAAGAGAGTTCCTCCTATGGCACCCTAAAAAATCCTACCCCCCTTCTCCCCAAATGCATGATCCATACCGATCAAAGTGTTCGACATGTCATAAAACATAAGAGGATAAAATATCGCCAAAGTTGAATATGTTTTGCCTATGGATTAAATGGTTGCAATTTTACTTAAAAACTTTCATTTTGCAACATCATGATGAATGGGCAAAACATATTCAAATTTAGTCATTTTACATCACTATATGTTTTATGGTATAAAGATCAACTTGAATGTGTGGATCGTGAATTTTGATTGCGGATATTGGATTTTTCGCACGGCATAGAAGGAAATTTCCTCCTATGCCATCGGACCTCCCTTATCCTCTATATATATAAGTTTGCATTACTAGCTGGTAAAACACTAGAAAGGTCCATATTTTATTCAAAAAATGTGGTCCAATATGCAGAGAAATCGGTATTCCCTCTGAGCCAATTTGGCGAAATATTAAATGCATATTCAGCATAACCCATGTTTTGGCTTCATTATAACTTGTATATATCACAATTCAGCCACAACCATAACTTGTTTTAGATCATAACCGAGACACAAGCATAAGCAAGATAGGTTTGAAAAGATATGAATTATTATATGGTAAAGATAATCAATCATGTCAAGAGGAAAATTGCAAGATCCTTTCTTTACGGATCCCCGTCAAGTGTCTACTAAAAAATATAGTTTATAAATGATAATCCATCTTTCCCTAAGATTTCTTCCCATGTAGAGTTACAACGAAGCAATAAAGTTTGGCACTCACTTCAACATTGTCTCCGTACAAGTTTAGTTGGTGATTCTCATTGTTGAAGACTTGAGCCGGATAGTTGTTTCTAGCATTGCAGGCCATGTCATCAGCCAACATTAGTATTATCCGCTCATCAGGTATTCCTAGCCTCTTTACAGTTCTGTGGCAGAAAAATATTCATCACTTGAACAGGTATTTAAACTTCAAAAAACATCCAAAAAAAGGGAACTAGTCCACTAACCGATACAATGAAAGAGTATTTGCCATGTGACGATAATTGAACCTGTTTAAGAATGTAAGACATCGTCAGAAGTTCCACAACAGGAGTGGGGTTTCAAGAACTAAAACAGTTTTTTTACTAAGCAATAAGATAGATAACAGATAGTAACAAGGGGATATAGTTTCACAAATAACAGGGATAGTTTATGGATGAATCCTATGAAGCACGGATACGGGTACGTGTATCCAGTACGGTACGTATCCGGTATGGGGATACGCCGATTTATCAAAAACTAGAATACGGGTATGTTAGGATACGCTAATTAAAATAATTTAAAAAATTAATATTATAGATATATAAATAGTAAAGCAAAATATTCAATTCAATACGAACATGAAAAACAAGAATATGATAATTAAAATTAATACAAGCCAATGTCAAACCAAACATACTAATGGATCATTCCAAGTTTTCAACAACACCAATACCAATACCAATATTACATGACCAAAATGTTCAAAGTAGTCTTACATCTATTCAACAGAATCAATATCATAACTTCATAAATCATAACCATGAACCAACCAAGATCCTTCAATATTCATCCTACTGTCCTATACCTATCATGTTAAAGAAATCTAACACTAACACTAAAGCGAATAAAAATGCAGTAACTTGTACAACAATAATAAGTAGTCAATCAACAAGAATAATAGCAAGAACTACATCCAACATTTATCATTTTTTTGACGTCTTTTAATCAAATGAAACAAAATAATATCTATGAATCAAATAAAATTAAGATCTAAAAGGAGAAGACGAAGAGAATAGTAGAATATATATATACACCCTCATGTATCCAAACAGTATCCAAGAGTATCCCGACGTATCCGAGAGTATCCCCAGAGTATCTGATCTTTTTTTTTCTTTTTCTTTTTAAATAATTGATGAGATACGTATCCGGTACGTATCCGGCGAGTATCCCACCAGATACGTGTCCAGTACGAGATACGCATCCCCGGGAGAGTATACGTGCTTCCTAGGACGAATCTAAGTTTAATGCAATTGGAATAATCTTAGAACCAGACTAGCAATGATATTAGAGAATCTAGAACAAACCGAATTATATTTATCAACTAACAGAATGCATAAAGTCCTGAAAATTTATACGCTTTACTAATCAGATAATACATTTAGTGAAATTCAATGTAATAACCGAAACGTATACAATGCTTCATTATACCTTGTTATTCCTATCCATTTCCTGTATATGGAAATGATTGCAGATTATAGTTTGCAAATGGTTGTTCCAGTAACCGTATGAAGCAAGAAAATGAAGATTGCAAATGGTTGTTCCAGTAACCTAATAAATGATATAAAAATCATTTCAAAATTTTAATAATTGATATCAACTGGAAGTTGATCATAATCATCGGCAAAGTAGCAAAGTTATACGCTCAAAAGCATGCCCATAAACATATAAGCACTTTCTATCAATGAGTCGTCTATGGTGCACTAGACTCCAAGAAAATGTTAGACAAACGGTCATTGGTGAATGAAAAAAACTCAAAAAGTAAAACTAGAGACAATTTTATGTATATTTAGTTATTATAATTTTTATTCGCATAATAAACATATGGATAAATAAATTAACTCTTAGAGAAAAAACATTTACACCTTTAGAAATGGTAAATGGTTTCTAACTTGCTTCCTGTCCCCAGTGAACCATCTGTTTATTCAGTGCAAAATTTTTGGCCAAGAAAATTATGACAAGGGAGAGGCTTGTCATAGTCCTACCCGACTAGTTGACCTCCTCTACATCCTCCCAAATTTCAGTAGATCAAGAAGAAGAAGAACTGTAAACCCTGCATCCAGAATCTTTGGGGTTGGTCACAAAAATCCTTCTTTGCATTCAGCTTCTCTAAGGGTCATCTCCACTGTCATATCAGCAATTATCATATCCTTACAAAGTGTCTTTATCCTAGCTTATTAAGGTATATCCCTAGTCTTTCTTCGCTCCATTGCTCCGTTAACTATAATCAGTCAATCATATCACTCTTCTTATACCTACGTCATAAGCGGTCTTTGTTTCACATGTACAAACCATCTCAACCCATCCCTCCTCATTTTGTAACTAACTAGCTTAGAGCTAACAAAATTTATTTAAAATACACTAATTCCTCAATTATTTTTTAAAATTTAGTCACTCATCAACCTCAACAAATGCATCTCAATGTTGGTTTTTGAAAAATGAAACTTTCTTAAAGATGTGCACATCTGAGTATTCTTCAAATATCTATATAATAAAACACAAAGAAAGCTATCAAGTGGCTCTCCTTCAATCTCCCCCAAAATCAAAGGCCCAGATCTAACCTCACCAAACATATTTTCCCCCCAAAAGTTCCCCCCAAAACTCAAATTCAAATCTCCCACCCAAAACAACTCCTATATTTAATTAAAATATTTTTTTTCTCTCTCTCTCTTGCTCCCTCTTCTATTCAAAAAATTAAGAAAATACAAATTTTAGAAATTTTAGAAAATTAAAAAATAAAAAGTTTAAAAGTTTAAAAACTTTAAAATAATTTTTAAAAAATCAAAAAAAAAAAAAAATCATATAATATGTTTTTTGCTCTATGTTTGCTACTTCAATTAATTTGTTGGACCTCCAAAACTATTTTATATGATCAAACAAGGTGCATTGTTCCGAAAACGTGCCGTAGGCACGTATCAACGGGCAAACCTAGTTAATTTATATAGAACAAAGTTGCTATAAGGAATTACATTTTAACACTTAACACAGTTAAAGCCAAGAGACAAACAGAATGCAATTTCTCGGACTTGTTGAAAATAGTAATTCAAATCCAGTTTAACTGAATAAGAGTTAAAAAGGAGTTTTGATTTAATTAAGAGTTGGTTAATTTTAAAATCTAAGTTAAAGTTTGGTTAGTAGTTAGTTAGGATAACTATGGTTTTTTTATAATCATCAGTTAGTTTTATAAGAGTTTGAATTGGAGTTGAATCCTAAGTTGGTAGCAGCCTATATAAGGGCTAGCATGAGTTTATGAAAGTTAATAAAGTTTATGGCTTCATATTGAATAGTCTATTGCTCCATATTTTATAGTTTGATAGATCAGAGAAAAATCAGTAGTTAAAAAAAAATTACCAACAGTGGTATCACAGCTGTAAGATTTGTCAGAGGTAGAAGATCTGAGCTAGAATATCAGAGCCGGAAGATCACATATCGCTGCACAAAAGTCAGAGTAAGAAGATCGTATGATCGTTGCAAGAAATAGAGAAGACATGTGGCTGGAGAAGTTGAATTATCAAACTACTTAAGATGGAGCATCATGAAAAAAATGCTATCTTGCAATTCATAGCTTATGGGGAGCAGTTTATGAATATGAAAATAGATATTGGAAGTGTTGCTGCTAATTTTGGTGTGGGAGCAAACAGATGATTTGTGAATTCTTCAATAAAAGCTCACCTTCTTACTACTTGCCGATGTTAACTATTCTCAACGCTGCTGCTGACCTGCAAAAAGTTTGAAACACCGTGATTGATCCCGGCGATGAACCCTCCGACGCTTAAGTCAGTAATCTGAAAGAATATGAAAGAGTTTTTTTGGAGAAAAATACTAATTACATTTTTTATGGTGAGGGTAGAGGGGTATTTATAGTCGCCTTTGGGACCAATTTTGAGGTAATCATTTATCTCTACTTCCCGGTGTTTTTAGATAAGAAATAGAGTTTAAATTCCATCATGATACAAGTTTTGGTTTAAACTATCTCTTAGGGATAATCACGAATTTAAATAACACTTTAACTGATCTGGGTTTATATATAATGGGCTGCCATCATTGTAACACCCCGAATTCCAAAATACAACTGAATTCGAGATTCCACGGGATCTTTACACTTCTTTCGTACAATTTTACAAAGAATTTAAAACTTTTCATTTTACATCGGAGTTACATGGAATCTTTACACTTTACATTTTACAGCGGAAGCAATTTACAACATTTATATAAAAGTACAACAATATTTGAATACTCTCTAAGCATCAGTTCTCCTTTAATCCTTATCGGGCCATTTACCCTGCATACAAAACTGTGGGTACGTCAGTTTATTCAACCGACAAATATTATACACGGTCATCCTCTCTATGCCGGAAACAGTATAACAATTCTCATTTCTTGACAAAATCACAAACTTGTTCACAAAAACAAAGCTAAAGGGACTATCCTATTGATGTCGTGTCGTGCTGTGCACTTAGTCCTTAATGCAGTTGTTATATTATATGACACTAATGCGCACTTATTCGGATTCTATACATCCCATACTACATAGGTCCGAGGGCAAGCCCTTAATCATCTTATAGGATTCAATCCCTCGCCATGACTTAAACTACTACGGTAACTACGGTAAGTATCCTAGATGTTCTATGATCTACGAGCCCATATCCCGGCAGTCTGGAGGGGAATCCCACGCACTGACATGACGCATCAAGCAGGCAGACTATGGACAATTCAGCCTCCGCCATGGAACAATGGTACCACCCGTAGCCACCAAAACACCCCACAAGCGTCGCCACCGGGACAATAATTCTTGAGTAGTGCTCACGCCATGTCATGACGCATCAAGCAGGCAGTCTATGAATCACTCACACCGCCAATCCGATGGTCCTCATACTCGTGTTTTTCTCTTACTTTCATCACATCTTCACTATGTGTCTAATCCTTAATTCATTAGAATCATGAACAAAATCAATTCTCTAGAGTTAGCCTTTTCACTATACCGGTCTTAATTCTTTATTCAACGCGACCCAAATCTTGGTCTTTTCATTTCAAATTTCATTTCAATTCATTTCTTTCCGATGCCGGTATGAGGCTTAGCTACACTCTAGTTCTCAATTTCAATTCACAATTACGCAAGAATTGAGCCTTTCAAGCTCATGAGTTCATTTTTCATGATTAACAGCAGATTTTTCCTTGTCATGTTCATAGCATTCATAATTGTAAAACCTTTCATAAATTCAACAGAATACTTCACTTCATGTATAATTTCGTGCAAAGACAATAAAATGCACTTTTCTAATTTGCCACAATCCAATCTTCATTCTTTCCATTATCAATCTCTTTCCAACAGTATATATATTTATTTTTATCACGAAGCAAATTTAGAGATCTGAGATGTTAAAAGGTCTGGACAGTCGACTCTCAAACATAGCCGGTCGACTGTTCAGCGAAAGATTAAAATACTCAAGAAAATGGTCGGTATAGTCAACTGTTAAACATGACTAGTCGGCTATTCTGAAAAGATTTAAAAATTCGAAAAAGATCAAGAGCAGTCGACTGTTATTTAGACCAGTCGACTGTTCTGCAGGGTTTTAAACTCGAACATACAAACTCCGGGGCAGTCGACTGTTACTCAGACCAGTTGGCTGTTCTGCGAGGTTTTAAACTCGAAAAATTTAATAACCAGGTCAGTCGACTAACTACACCTATTCGGTCGACGGATCAGCAACAAAATTTGAAATACGGAATCATTTCTTCTTTCCTTTCGATTAGCACACAAAATTTAGTTTTAGATTACAATATGTTCATTTCTCGAAACTAATACACGACTTTATTTAACAACCATCACAACATGCATAGTTTACTAAATAATGTATGGATTCTTACGATTAGTATTTTCCACACAACCACGATTTCTCAAAACAGTATTTTTTCCATACTCATCATTTTTCTACAGAGAAACATTTATTCCAATTTAGCATGCTAGATAAAAATCAAGAATAACATAACATTAATCATATCATTCAATTAAGTACACCCATTCATTTTATGCAATTTCACTTGTATTCTATTTTTACTTTAATCATGGTATTAACAAGGAGTAAAATGATTTATTCTTGCATAATTAGCACAAAACCTAACATGGTATCTAAATTAGAAGTCATGAGAAACATCCACCTTTTTGAAGAAACACGAATAGAAAGCTCCTAGAAAATCCTTTAGAATGCACGAATAGATCATTCTCCTCCTAGGTGTAGCAAAATCGAACCTCTCCTAATGTGATTCCCGACCTTCTTTGGATGAACACCCACACAAGAATTCTTCAATCTTTTTCTCCCCAAAAACTCTCAATCTTTTCTCACTTTAATTCTTTTCTCTCTTTAATAAATTTCTAATGCACTAAGATGAGAAGAAACTATGGGATACTTATACATAATTTTGGGTAGATTGAATGGTTAGGATTTGATCAACTAGTTAGGGATTAAATGCTAGGATGAGTTTGGAAGTTGCCATAACCACCCATGACTTGAGAAACTACCTCACCACTACTCCCATCTCTCCCTCTCTCTTTGATCCAATCCGGCCTAATAGGAAAAGTGTGCAATGCACACCCTATTGCATGCACGTGCCACCCTAGTGTCCCCATTCTTAAGTTGTTCATGCACTAATTTATTAATTGTCTACCATTGAGTCTACACTACAAGTCACCATAATTAAAAGAGAATTAAACTAAATGGGTTTACTATTTGGGCCAAAAATCATGGGCCCAAGGAGAAATACTTAAATTAATTATAATGGGCTAGAATTAGGCCTAGGATGTTATTTAGGCTTTAAAAATAACTCTTGTAGGAAACAAAGAGAGGAATCAATATATAGGCTATGGAGAAAAATATTGGACTCCAGAAAAACATATGAAATCATGTATGCAAAAATACATACGGTCTCAAATCCTCATAAAATGAAATATATACGAATATATATATATATATATATATATATATATATATATATATATATATAGATCGGGATGTTACAACCATAACCCAGTAATACAGATCCGTTTCGGATTATTGGGCATTGGAAAAAAAAAACCCAGTTCCCGTTTTTGGACTCATTTGTAGAAAATTACCATTTTGCCCCCGAGAGTTATGAGATTCGTGCCCGATTTGAACGGTCCCGGTTTGGTTCTATTTCAAGCCATATCACAAGCCCCCACTCCCGACGACTGATTTCACAGCCTTTGAGGAGTATTTTGCCCGTTTTTAATGGCTAATAGAATTTATCGGAGTTTTCAAGGACATTTAGATCTCGCTTGGGGTGTAATGATAATTTTCTGAGTTTGTAAAATACTTAGAATTATTTTTTCTAATTTTCTGGATTTTTGTGATTTTTCCAAATTTTTCTGAATTTTTTTCAATTTTTAATCATTTTTTGAATTTCTTATTCAATTTCCAAATTTTAATAATTAATTTTCGAATTTTTAATTAATTATTATAAAAATAAAATTATTTTTTCGGAATATAAAAAATATTAATATTTTCCATAATTAATAAATTTTTTTAGAATTTTTAAATTAATTATTTCAAGTTTTTTTATTATTTTTTGAAAATTTTAAATAATTAATTCGAATTAATAATTAAATAAAGAAATTAATTAAAAAGAAAAAATCTTGATCAGATCACAGTCATCCATCACGATCTGACGCAAAGATCTGGGAGATCGGAAGTAAACACGTGCTATCAGTCTATCAACTCGGTTTGGCACATGCTCGGATCGAATCCGAGCTACTTTGGTCCCGAGTTGACGTGGCGCTCTGCGCTGCTAACATGTCGCCGCTAACACGTCAGCGTTGACCATTGTCGGTCAGCATTGATCATTGACCGTTGACTTTTTTCATCAATCACCATCGTTCATCTCAAGTATTGACTGTTGACCGAAAGTAGCTCCTCTTTCGTCTCGACCGTTGACCTAGATGGCGAGGTTTTTTAGGAGATCGGACGGTAAACGTTCGTCATGGTCGGATTGGCACTTGCTCAGATTTGTTCCGAGCTACTGTGACCCCAACCCATCATGGCCTAATGGGGTGGTGTCACGTGTTGTTGACTAGTCAAAGTTGACCGGTCAGCGTTTGACTAATGACCGAAAGTAGCTCCTCTTTAATCTCGACTGTTGATCTGGATGGCGTAATTTTTTAGGAGATCATACAGTAAACACTTCAAACACGGTCGGGTCAAGGGTAGCTCGGATTCGCCCCGAGCTTGCTTCACGCCGAACACACGTGGAGTTGTGCAGTAGCACCATGTGGCATTGACTGATCAAAGTTGACCCAGTTCACGTTGACTTAGTCAACCCTTCGGTTTGCCCTGGCGTAGCTGCATTGTAACTAGCTTTTCCGATGCTACAGAGGCCTGATTGGAGCGTGTGACCCCACCTCGTTTCGAAGTTGACTTAAAGATCTATAATTTCTTTTCAGAAGTCAGTTGAAGAACCATCTTTCTTCAGGGTCAAAACAGGCCCGCAATATCTTCGTATCCATGAAGTTGAGAAGAGCTTTGTATGACTCTTGGGAAGATCCGATCTTGGAGCGAGTTTGGGGAGCGTTACTAGACGAGTTAGGCTGCGAACTCGCTGTTGGTGAAGAAGAGGGTCGCTTGGGGAGCGAGCGTGATGAAGAGCATCGCCGGGCTCTAGGAGAGAGTCGTTCGGGAGGCGAGTTGGAGGAGCAACCCTAGAGAAGAGTTGAGCTCTGAACTCGTTGTGGAAGAAGCCCACTTAGGAGGCAAGAATACGAAGAGCATCACCAAACTCTAGGAGAGAGCCGTTCAGAAGACGAGTTTGAAGAGCAACTCTAGGAGTGAGTCGAGCTTCGAACTCATTTGCAAGAAGGCCGCTCGGGAGGCAAAAGAATGAAGAGCATCGCTAGGCTCTATAAGAGAGTCGTTCGGGAGGCGAGTTTAGGGAGCAACTCTAGGGTGAGTTGAGCTCCGAACTTGTTTGGGAAAAGGCCGCTCGGGAGGCGAACGGGACGAAGAGCATCGTCAGGCTCTAGTAGAGAGCCGTTCGGGAAGCAAGTTTGAGAAGCAACTGTAGGGGTGAATTGAGCTACGAACTCATTTAACTCGTTTGGGAGAAGGCCGCTCGGGAGGCGAGCGAGACAAAGAGCATAGCCAGGCTTTAAGAGAGAGCCGTTCAAGAGACAAGTTTGGGGAGCAACTCCAGGGGTGAGTTGAGTTTCGAACTCATTTGGAAGAAGACCGCTCAGGAGGTGAGCAGGACGAAGAGCATCGCCAGGCTCTAGTAGAGAGCCATTCGGGAAGCGAGTTTGAGGAGCAACTCTAGGGGTGAGTTGAGCTCCAAACTCGTTTGGAAGAAGACCCCTCGAGAGGCGAGCGGGAAGAAGAGCATCACCGGGTTCTACGAAAGAACCGTTGGGGAGGCTAGTTTGAGGAGCAACTCCATGGTGAGTCGAGCTCCGAACTCGTTGCGGAAGAAGAGGGTCGCTTGGAGTCGAGTTTAGTAGAGGATTGTATATCTTGTACTCTTATTGTAGCCAGTTGTGAGAGTGTTCGAATGGCAAGGCATGCCCCGCTTGCTTACTTGGTGGCAAGTTGATCAGGCGACTCTAGGAGAGAGATATATGTCAAACTTGTCGTTTGAGCCTGGCAGACTTGCAGAGGCAACCCGAGGAGCGGGTTCGCACCGACCTTGCCGTTTGGACCCGGCAGGCTTATAGAAGCAACCCGAGGAGGGGGTTGGCGCCGACCTTGCTATTTGAACCCGACAGGCTTGTAGAGGCAACTCTAAGAGGGAGTTGGACTTCAAACTTGGTGCTTGAACCCTGCAAGCTTGGGGAGTCATTCTTGAGGTGGAAATTGACCTCCAAACAAGTTGTTTCAACCCAGCAAGCTTGTAGAGGCAACTCGATGAGTGAGTTGAATGCTATATCGGATGTTTGAAGGTGAACTGGTTGCAAGAGAAGCTCTTTGGTCGAAATGGGCTTTAGCACTATCGCATGAAGTTAAGGAGTTGCAGGTGTGGCTCGAAAGATGAGCTGAGCACGGAGCTCATTGGTGAGGGTTGTCGAGCCGACGGAGCAGTTCCAGAGACAAGCTAGGCCCTAGATTCAGTATGTTTGAGTCAAATTTTGGAGATAGCCCTAAAAAGAGCTGATCTCTGAACTTGCTTGTTTCGGAGTTATCAACGAGTTGTAGGAGCAATTTTGAATAGTGAGCCACTCCGCACTTGCTTGTTTGCAAGCGACTAAAGCGACGTCGAACCAAGTGTTGGACTCCAAACTTGTTGTTTGAAAGTTTCAACAAGTTGTAAGCACAATTCTGAATGGTGAGCTGCTCCACACTTGCTTGTTTGCAAGCGGCGTCGAACCAAGTGTTGGACTCCAAACTCGTTCTTTAAGCCTAGCAAGTTGTGGGAGTAGCCCTGGGGGACAAGCTAGACTCCAAACTTACTATTTAACGAATCGTAAATGTGACTCAGGGAGATACACATGAGGCCAATGCAATGACTTTTATTTTGAAAAAAAAGTTAAGTTTTATTGAAACAAACTAACTGGTTGCCTTGAGGGGGGCGAGTCATTATTACATGTTTTGGCCGTATCGCAAGCGGCGGCCTTATTGAAAATTGAAAACCTACTTCTACGAAAGGGTGTTAGACACCCTCGTGGTACTTCATTTGATATTTTGTATTCCAAATCCACCTTTCCAGAATGGGGGATCTCCTTAAGTTCATCAACTAGTTCATGAAGGACTTGACTATTCCGTTGGAGGAGATCTAATGCTTCAAGTAGGAGGACAGAACCCCACATTGTAGTTGTGTAGCACTTTCGAGAGGTCGGAAACTTCATTTTCATGTGAAAGCTGAGGGTACGGATAGAGTACTGCTAAGCCTGGTCGGCCCAAGATGGCATTGTAAGCGACCTTCACATCGACGACCATAAAGTCCATTGCCTCTGTTCAGATTGTCAGGGTTTTTCCTGCAGTCACATCAAGAGTGACTGTTCCTTCAATTGAGATTGAAACCCAAGAGACCCCGTGGAGTGTGTATCTAGGGATGGCAAACGGGCCGGGTCAACCGCCGACCCGCCCGCGACCCGCTCGAATAACCCGGCCCGCGAAACGGCGGTTCGGGTTTGGGTCGAACCCGTGAACAGTAACGGGTCGACCCGGGTGACGAAAATAACGAATCGAAACCGCTAAACCTGGCCCGCGAACCCGCTAAAAATACCCAACCCGCCTGCCAACCCGCAGGTCGACCCGCGGGTTGCGAACCGTTAGACCCGAACAGGCCAAACGTTCGACCCGCCCCGGGTTGACCGTTGACCCGCGGGTCCAACGGGTCACAAAATGTGCCGTTGGGCACTGAACAACAGAGGCAGCAGCAACGGCTCTTAGAGCCGTTTTGAAGGTTTTTTTTGTTTTTTTTATTTTTACCCTATAAATACCCACCAAAACCCCATAAAAAATTCACACCTTACTCTCTTACTCTCTCTACTATTATTACTCATTTCTAAGCAATTTGTGAACAATTGAAGTATTGAACAAACAAGTCTTCAAGGCATATACATGATCAAATTCCGATCGTATCGAAATCAAAATTCAACGTCTTCAACTCTTCAACTCTCCTCCAAGTGATCAAGTCTTCAACTCTCCTCCAAGCTCTCCTCAACTCTTCAATTCCGGATTTGAGGATTTCTACTTCTACTTCTATTCTTATTTACACGGATTTTTTTATATACGTGTATCCACGGTGAACGGTATCAAAATTTCATACCTCTCTTCTTATTTTATTTTTGTTGTAGTTATAATTTTTGTATCTTAACCGTTTGTTGGTTTTTTGATCTCTCTCTCAACCCTCCTGTTTTCTAGATTTTTTTTGTAACTCATCGCTCCTACCTTGTGTAATTTTTTTTACATACATTACTACATTATGTCTAGATCACGCGGTAGCGGTCGTAGCCAAAGTGGGCAAGATTCCACCGGACTTCCCGTAGGCCACCAATTGTCCCACTTAGTGAGACTACCGAAGAGTACCATGATCCTCCTACCCAACAATGGGGTACACGATGAGTTTATAGGAGACATACAATTAGAAGAACAACAACAATAACCAACCGAAACAACACAACCCCCTAGTGGTAGGAAAAGTAGAGGGTAAAATAGTGATTGGCATAAATTTTACGATTTTATCCCGGACAGAAAATCCAGGTATAGGTTTGAAAGTTTGTAAAACATGTACTAAGCAATACAAATCCAAGAGGAGTGATGGCACCGGTACAATTAAGAGACACATCCTAAATAACCATAAAGACCTTGTTGACCTACCTGGACAACAATCCAACCTAGGACCGGTCTAGTTGATAGCCACCCTTATGATCCCAAATTCCCAATCTTATTCGTCGGGAAATGGCCCGATTAGTAATAAAGGAAGAGTTACCATTTTTCTATCCCGAGAGTAGAGACTTGGAAAATTTTAATCAAACAGCCTTAAACCCTCATTTTAGAAGAATCCCGAGAAATACTTGCAATTCAGATTATTTTAAAATGTATAATGAAATGAAGGACGCTTTGATTGCAATTTTATGAAGTTTAACTTGTAGAGTTAGTTTAACTTCGGATTGTTGGACGGGTTGCAACAATATTCCAATGATGGGAATAACCTGTCATCGGATCGACAATGATTGGATTCTTCAAAAAAGAATCATATCACTTGCCGTGTTGTCCTATCCCCATAATGACGTTGAAATAGCAAACCATATTTTAGAAATTTGTGATGTTTTTCATATTCGCGATAAAATTATGTGTATTAGTTTTGATAATGCATCTAACAACAATGCATCAATTAGTATTTTAAAATCCGCATTAAATCCTCCATCTGACAATATTTTTCATGTTAGATATGCATGTCATATTTTAAATTTATGTGTTCAAGATGCATTAAAAATAGCCGATCCATATATACTTAAAATTAGAAATTGTGTACATTTTATTGTATTAAGTGGCACCGTATTTCAAGAATGGAAAGCTTGGTGTAGGCTTAAAAATGTACCTTTTAGAAAATTTCAAAAGGATATCAAACACCGAAGAAACTCTACTTTTGATTTACTACATGGTGCTACCGAATATAAAGCATGTATAAATGATTTTTGTATCGCAAAAAATATGTCAAATTTTGAAATGACTCCCCCGATTGGTTTTATGCTGAATCTTTGATGAAATTTTTAGAACCTTTTAAAACCACAACTTCAAAAATTTTAAAATCATATGAATCTACTTCTAGTAGCACTTTTATTTCAATAGTTACTATGATGCAAACATTTAACGAAATGTTAAATGATGCTTTTGTTGGTGATATTGTAAAACCTGCATACAAAAAAATTTTGAAGTATTTTAATCCTCCTCCTATGTAGTTTTGTGTTGCTACCGTTATGGATCCTCGTATTAAATTAGAAGGTACGAAGAGTTTGATTGAAATATTTTTTGCATTACTTGGGGAGAATGTAGAAATAGAAATTGATTGCGCTTCTTTTTTAGTTAAATTTGAATCTACATTAAATAACTTGTATGGTTATTATGATAGATCTTTTGCTTCTAGTAGTACAACTTCTGTTTTTAGTTCTTTTTCTGCTACTTTCAAAGATAAGGGTAAGAGTAAATTTGATGATAGAATATTTAATTTACTTGCACAAATTCAATCCAAAAAACCTAGGACTAATCAACCAAATGAATTAAATTGGTATAACCAACAAGATTCTGAGTCTTCTACTTCTCCACTAGATATTTTACAATGGTGGAAAAACCATGAACACACTTATAGTATTCTTAAATATATGGCTAAAGATCTACTAACTCCTCCTGTCTCTATAGTTGCTTCTGAAAGTACATTTTCTTCAAGTGGCAGGGTTCTAACTGATTATAGAAATCGTTTGAAGCCCGACTCGTTAGAGATGCTCGTTTGCACAGAAGATTGGCTGAAGGCTGAAGATAGGACACAAGGAAAAGCATTATCTACGTCCACAAGTGGGAGCACCTCGTCGGAAAAGCAACAACAACAACAACATCAATAGCAACCAAAATGAAGAATTCAAGACCAACAACAAGTCAACAACAACAAATTGAAGGCCATCAACTTGAAGACAATTGTAAATAGATAAAAAAATTGTATTAAATCTTTGCTTGTTATTTCAAATTAGAAAAATTGAAGTAAATTGAAATTGTATATAAGAAATATGTTAGTGTATATCGTATAAAACAAATTTGTGAAATCTTTATTTCTTATTAGAAATTGTGAAACTTGTATAACTTGAAATCATATGAATAATATTTCAATATTTTTTGGCAATTTCACTCTTTCAATCTTATTATTATTATTATGATTTTTAATGTTTATTATTATTATTATTATTATTATTATTATTATTATTATTATTATTATTATTATTAAGTTAAAAAATAAAAGAAAAAAAACCTATCTAAACGGGCCAACCCGCGACCCGACCCGAACCGACCCGGGTTGGGCGGGTCACCATTTTCCCTCTTCGACCCGGCCCGGTTAAGCGTCCAACCCGACCCGAACCCGCCCAAGTCAAACTCCAACCCAGACGGATCCGGCCCGACCCGGCCCGGTCAACTCGAATGCCATCCAGTGTATTTAGCAGGTTTGAGACGATCTCGAAAAAGCTTGAGGCCTTGGAAGGCTTTCAAGAAGAGGATATTGACGGAGCTACCGTTGTCGACTAGGATTCGGCGCACCTCGTGGTTGGCCATGTGGAGATTAATTACGAACGCATCACAGTGGGGAGTTCAGACGCCTTCTAGGTCTCAGTCGGAAAATGTCACTGGGACTCCAAAGCTCTTGGCCGGGGAAAAGTTCCATACCGAATTAACTTCCCGGATGAAGGCCTTTCGGGAGGAGTTTAATTCTCCCTCCATACGCCCTCCATAAATGGAATGGAAAATTGCTCCTGGCTCCAAGTCTTGGGACTCAGAGGGCTTCTCGGCCCGCTTGTTAGCTCCCCAGGGTGGAGGATGAACGGTCCTGTCTTTTCTGACGAACTTGGCTAGGTGCCTCTGCTGTATGAGTTCTTCGACCTCCTCCTTGAGAGCTCAACAATCATCTGTATCGTGGCCATGATCCCTATGGAAGTAACATCACTGGTCTTTGTTTCACCTCTTCATTGGGGTATTCATTCTAGGGGAACGCGGAGTAGCCCGTTCTTGTCCACCTCCATGAGAACTACTAATATACTGGCATTAAGGGGGGTGAACTTCTCAAAATGAGAAGCAGGGCGGCGCTGACCATTGTCGTCTTTCTGAAATTTCTGGGATCCTTCTTCGTTTGCACTCTTCTGTTTGTTCCTGTGAGAAGGCTCTTCTCGACTTGGGGGGTGATTGAGAGCCTCTTCCGCTTGGATGTACTTCTCACTCCTAAACAGGAGTTCTGAGAAGTCCTGACGAGACTTCTTGGCAAGGAATGCCTTGAGGTCGGCGTTATTGACATTGTGTCTGAATGCGGTGGCCGCTACTGCTTGATTAAGGGAGGCGATAGATCGGAACACGGCTGTTAAGCGCCGGACAAAATCCCCGAGTCATTCCTCTTCCCTTTTATTAAGATCCAATAGAGAGGCACTTGTCTTTTCGGCTCGGCGGCTGCTAGCGAAGTGGGTGAGGACATGTTCTTCAAATTGATCGAATGAGAAGATGGAGGCTGGAGATAGGCGGGAGTACCACTCTTACAATAAATGACTTTGCAGAGAAGTGTGTATGAGGCTTGATCGATCAACATCAAAGTTTTGAAACTCTCAATATGATCAGCCGGATCAGACTCCCCGTTGTAGGACTCGAAGTCAGACGGCTTGAAGGTTTCGGGGACCGGGGCTTCCATGATTGACTTGGAGAAGGGAGGTCTGCATGGACGAAAGATTTTGGCATGTTGGCCTTCCTCTTGGTTGATCTTGTTGAGACGGTCTTCCATCTCTCAGAAGCGATGAAGGGCTGAGTCGTCCCTCTGGTCAAATTTGGTCGACCCACGGGACTTCCTCATGTACGGTGGCAAGACGACAATTATTTGTTTGTTGGCTCCAATTTAAGGCGACGTTGAGAGCTTTGAGGATTTCATCTTTGAAATTTTGGAACTCTATCTAGGTGACAGGTGCCCCTCCATCCTGGTGAACCCTTGACGCTGATCGGCTCGCAGCTGTGTGGCTTCTTCGCTGTTGACGGGAAGGAGATCCCCTTCGCCACCTTGGGGAGGCGGGCCTTCTGGATCTCGACCTTCGGGGAGAACGGCTCATCTGGTTTCTCTGGTGTTCTGAATGAGGGACCTTGCCACGGGCTCGTCTCACATTCAAGCAGGTTCGAAGGTTGATCCCTTGTTGGCGGTTGACGATGATTTGATGGAGGTCTCTTGGCCCATAAGGACCTTGCGAGGCCATCGAGCCGGTGGAAGGATTGTGGACCGAGACATGGTCATGGAGAGGATGTTGTTCTTGACGACTTCAACAGGAGCCCCCCGGCGCAGCCCCTCTGGTCGTGAAGCGAGCCTGCTGAGGAGGCGGCCATTCAGGCTGAGGCTGCTGAACTTGTTGATCTTGTTAAGGAGAAACATCCTCAAATGGAGAAGGTGGAGGCAGAAGGGTGGCTCTTCAGCTCGACGCCGCTGTCTTTCCCTTTCCCTTTCCCTTTGGAGGCATGACTGAAAACTGCTTTTACCGACGAGTGGTCGAATTGCTTTTTCTGATTCTCACAGACAGTGCCAATCTGTTGTTAATTTTGGTGTGGGAGCAAACAGATGATTTGTGAGTTCTTCTAGAACCAATAAAAGCTAACTTTCTTACTATTTGCAGATGTTGACCGATCTCAACGCTACTGCTAACCAGCAAAAAGTTCGAAACACCGGGATTAATTCCGGCAACGAACCCTACAACGGTCAAGTCAGTAATCTGAAAGATTATAAAAAAGCTTTTTCGGATAAAAACACTTATTACATTTTTTATGGTGGGGATAGAGGGATATTTATAGTCGCCTTTAGAACCAGTTCCGAGATAATCATTTACCTCTACTTCCCAGTGCTTCAAACTTTTTGCAGGTGAGCAGCATCGTTGAAAACGGTCAACATTGGCAAGTAGTAAGAATGTTAGCTTTTATTGGTTCTACCGTTCTAGAAGAATTCACAAATCATCTGTTTACATTCATACCAAAATTAGCAGCAACATGAAGTACTCCAACAGATCAAAGAAAATAAAAGTAAAATGTGCCGAGGGAGGGTGCACTCTGAAATTTTGAAGTTAGTTGAAGGTTTGAAGTCTGCAACCGAAGTTTGGAAGAAACATGAGGAGCCCACAAGAAACAATAAAAGTATGATTTTTCTGCATACCGAATATTACTTTAATGATATCTACAATATTAATTTTGAAAATGAAGATGATGATGATGATGAGTTTGAAGATGAGAAAACTCTTGTAAAAGATATAGTTAATGCAGAGACTGAATGAAGACAGTCGGAGATGAAGAAAGAAAATAATAGAAAAAGATGAAAACTTTGAAAGAGAAGATGAAAAAGAAAAGATAGAGGAAGAAAAGGATAAGGAAGAGATAAAGTATAAAAATTTAGTGTCTAAAGAAGATGTGAAACAAGAAGTAATAGAGATGGAAGAAGATGAGGCACAACAAGTAGTAAAGGCAGAAGAAGATGTGGAAAATGAAGTAGCAGAGACAAAAGAAGTTGTTACATAAAGCAAACCAATTAGATTGTAAGGAAGAAGACAAAGAAGTTATAGTTATTCCCTTCGCAAAAGAAAGTGAGAAAAAAGAAGAGCAGACTCCGGTTAGTCCTAAAACCGTACATCAGTCGCCACATTTAGTTAGTACTACTTCATCAACATCTATTACAAATTACGATTCACTCGTCTTCGAAGAAATTAGCGCAACATAACAGTGGAAAAATGATCGTGGATACAAAGATTGAAGTAATAAAGAAGAAACATACATGGGTAACCATGAATACAACGATTGAAGCCATAAAAAAGAAAAATACATGTGAGTTAATTGAAATTTCAAAATGGTACAAAGTTGCAGGCATGAAGCAAAAAACCGAGTACAAGCAAGATGGTTGGACTGGTCGTCAAGAAAAAAGAATCTTGCTGAAGTACTACAAGAGAGAATATGATTGATTATCATGATGCGTTTATTCCAGTTTGAATGTTGGAATTAGCTGCCAAATGTCGATGGAAGATTCATCAAATGAATGTGAAGTCTGATTTTATCAAAAGACGTGCAAATATGAAGAAGCTATCTTCTTTCTTGCAGGGACAAGTAAAAGTTTTACTTCAACAGAAATGGCAGTGAAGTTGGTAGCATATAAAATCAAAACTATGATGACATCTAAGAATTGGATCTAGTGTCACCTCATGGCAATTAAAGATAGTAAGTTGGCGTTTTCGATTGCAGAGACAAATTCAATTTTCTTTGTTTTTTATAGGTTACCAAGCTATATGGTTGCAAGAAATTTTTGAATAACTAAAGCATCGTCAAGGTTGTGGCATTAAGTTATTTTGGGATGACAGTTAGGCAATTTCTTTAAAGAAAAATTCACTGAAATGTGCAAGCATGTCAAAGTTCGTTATCACTTCATTAGAGATTTCGTCAAAGACAGAGATCGAGTTATTCACATCAAAGAAGAAGATCAAGCTACAGATAACGCCCTTGAAGAGAGACATATTCAACAAGTTGTCAAGAGAGCTCCATATGTGCTCATAAGAAGATTTGAATTACGGCAGGATGTTGAAAATAGTAATTCAAATCTAGTTTAACTAGATAAGGATTAAAAAGGAGTTTTGACTAAATTAAGAGTATGTTAGTTTTAAAGTATAAGTTAAAGTCTGGTTAGTAGTTAGTTAGGATAACTATGGTTTTTAATAATCATCGGTTAGTTTTATAAGAGTTTGAATTATAGTTGAATTCTAAGTTGGTGCTAATGTGCTGCCTATATAAAGGCTAGCATGAGTTATGTAATTAAGTGGAAGTAGATTAATAAGAGAGAGTTTATAAAAGTTAATAAATTTTGAGTTTTTCATGGCTTCATATTGAGTAGTTTGTTGCTCCACATTTTGTAGTTTGGTAGATCGGGAAAAAAAAAGGGTATCTTTAAAAAAATACCAACATGACTAACCATGCTGGATCAATGAAAACATACAGCAATAAAAAAATAGAATAGCATCATAATTTACAATAAGAAATGCAATTCACACAAAATAACATTGTTGATATCGTTGTATTATATCCCAACTCCCAAGCCATGTCAATGTTTTCTACAAATTTAGAAAGAAGCAATCCTAATAATTTTAAAGATAGAAATTTTAATCCGAAGTTGTGTCTGTGCTGTTGTTGTGCGTATGTGGGTGGTGGTGGTGGATCACTATATAATGACGGAAGGGTTATTTTTTTCGACGACACAAATGAGACACTTATACACGTATCGCACGCATCTTTTTATTATACTATCTAACAAATCTTCGCAATGACAACTACTGTGCAAAACGTAGTGTATAAACAAACCTCCAATTACCACCATCGAACCAAAAGTACACGCATTCCACATGCTAAAGATGTAGCAACTTTTACCGCAAAACCCTGAACAAAGTAACGCATCATCTACAATACCAATTCTAACCCCAGGGATAATCAAACGCCTAGCGACTCATCCTCATTATCATTTTCGCAGCATGTTTCCATCGTAACCTTTCAAAATGTAGATCAATCGTCTTCCTCACACATAAACAACACCACAGAATCTTGTAACAACGACTATATGGAAACAACTCTTTTCATCACACTAACAACACCACACGATCTTGAACCACATTTGGTAAAATGTTAAATCAAATTCATCCACTGGTAAAATTGTAATCGTTCCTCTCTGAAATTTGAAGGTATTGAGAGAATTAGGGTTTTACCAGAAGCGAGAGGTGCAGACCAAGACGGCCCAGTTGTTGCTGTGCATCGTCGTCGACGACGAAGAAGAAGCAACCGCAGACGAGAGCGATAGCAGTAAGATCCACAGCAAATTCTCCATTAGAGCACTGGTTCGAATATTTGAAACCCTAGATTTTGATCGGAGAAGAATGATGGGAAAAGAAAGAAAGAAAGAAAGAAGAAGAATAAGATGGTAACGGGCGAACCCATTAAGGGAATGGGTTATCGGGTCCGGTAAGAATAGAGCTAATGGAGGAAGAGAAGATGATTAAGAGCACCTGAAGTCGTTGGCTATCTAGACCAAAAAAAATAGAAAATTTGGCTTGAAATGGTGTTGTAGTCCTTGGCTATTTTGTCAAAATTTTTACTTTTTTGAGAACGGTAGCGAGCTATATTTGATAGACGATTCGACCAAATGAAAAATATAGTCCGATGAAACATTATTTTTCCTTTGTGCATCGGACGGTGTATAATTTACCGTCTTAAAATTTTGTTTATTAATCAAATAATCGGACAGGAAATTATACATCATCCCAAAAAGAAATTATTAATAAAATAATCGGACAGGAATTTATACACCGTCCCAAAAAAAACTTTCCAACGTCGGACGGGAGATAATTTCCCGTCCAAAATTTTTTTCCTGAAAATTTTTGTTGACCACTCATTACAAATATTTCTCAAAAGAGAAATGATCTACCGACTGTGTGAGAAAGGTGGAGAATTTGTTTTTTTTAATTTGAAAATGTCACTATCATTGAATGAGGCGAATTTTTTTTTTAAGGATTTTTTTACAAAAAACATCGGACGGGAAATAATTTACCATCCCTCCCATTAAGATTTCGAAAAACCAAATTTTGGCTAACAACGACTACAGACGAAAGCCATTTTTGTCATTGCTATTTGTCAAATATGCAAAATTTGGCTTTAAACGACTACAGATGCTCTAAGAGCATCACAACGGGGTGCCAAAATTGCCATTTGGCCATTTTTTTTGAGAAAAAATCGTCTTTGTTATTTTGTCATATTTTGATAAACCAGCTACAGTTGATTCTCATATTTAAGAAACGATTTGCTCTTTCTCAAAATATATGGGATGGAACATGTTGTTTTGTCCCTACATTTTTTTTTAATCTAATCGGACGAAACAAGTTGTTTCGTCCCGAATTTTTTATATTTTGTTTTTTAAAAATATCGGGCAGAACATGTTGTTTCGTCCACACAAAAAAAACGAATGTGTCGGACGGGACATGTTGTCCCGTCCGATCTAAAAATATAGACAAATGGGATAACATGTCCCGTTTGAGTTGAATATGTCCCTTTCAACCCTTAATTACAAGTTTTAACACACTAATTAGAGTTGGGAAGTATTTAATAAATATTGGTCCGTCCATAACATGTTTTTTTTAACCCTTAATTACAAGTTACAAGTTTTTTTTATCGGACATAACATGTTGTTCCGTCCGATAAAAAAAAAAAAACTTTCTAAAAATTTGAGAAACGAACTAGTGTAGCAAACGTCTCTTTTGCTATTTGCCATATATTATAGCAAATCATTGTGGTTGCTCTAAGAAAAGGGTAGCGCGTTGCGGGTTGCGGATCGTGGCTTGTATGTCATGTCCCACGAGTTTAAACATAAGAGTAAAAAATTGATTGATTAAAACCACGCCTTTTTTAAGTGCAAATACGGGCCACATTTTAGTTAACTGGAAAAATACGATAGTTAAGGTTATTTAGCCCGTGCATTCATATGACTAGTAATTTACACATGTGATGCACGTCTTAATAAATATACCTGTCTATTTTTCTATTATAAAATCCAGAATAAATCTGAAATATTTTATGTACTAGGTCACTTTTTGAAAATATTTGCAATTATGGTCCAGTTTCGAAACTATTAGCGCTCGTGGACAACTTGGTGTCATGTCAACAGCGGCCGCTATTCTCATTAGCGGTCTATTCTATTTAGAGGTCACTAATGAAAATAGCAGCCTCTATTTTAAAAAATGATGGAATTTTTGTTTACCATCGCTATTCTTATCAGAAACTAAAACATATATGAAGTCACCAATGGGATTAGCGACCTTCAATGAATTGTATTTCAACACTTAGTAAAATCTAGAAAGTTTTTGCTCTCTGAAAAAAAAAACAATCAGCTTTTTTTTAAATGAGGTCGTTATTCGGAATATTGACCTTAGTTGTACAAATATCGCTATTTTGAATATAGGCCTTTACTGTACTAAGGTCACTATTCCAAATAAAGACATTTATTATACTAAGGTCGCTATTCCATATATATGCCTTAGTTGTGTGGCTATTTTGCAAATTTTACAAAGAACAAGGAGACTGAGTTTCCTACTGAGGTCGCTATTGCGAATAGCGACCAAAGTATACGAAGGTGCTATTCCCAATAGCGACCTTAGCTGGATGATTATTTTGCAAATCTTACAGAGAGCAAGGAGATTTAGTCTTCTACTGAGGTCGCTATTCGGACTAGCGACTTATTTTTTAAAAAATAAAATATTCCCAAGAGAGCAAAAGTTCTCTAAAAATCGCCAAGTGTCTCAATACATTCATTTAAAGTCGCTAATCTCATTAGCGACATCGTGTATACTTCAGTCGCTAGTGGAAATAGCGGCAACAAACAAAAAATTACAAATATTTTAAAACATTGGCCGCTATTCTCATTAGCGACTTTCAAAGTGAAGAGACCGCTGATGAGAACAGCGACCGTTGCCGACATGGCACCAAGTAACCAACAAGCGCTAATAGTTTCGAAACTGACCCATAATCGCAAATATTTTAAAAGAGTGGCCTATTACGGCACAATAGTCAATAAATCTGTCCAGAGAAACCTGAACCGTATATTTTATAGTCCCAGATTAATTTTCAACCATCTAAATTCTTAATTTACCCGTAAATTGAATTATATCCTATATCTAATCTGGACCGTTCACTCATATATATACATAATTTAATTAACCATTTAAATGACCTAATAACACTTTCCCTTCTTCTCCTACGGTCCTTGTAATTCCTGTTTTTCATTTTATGTATTTTTGGGTGTATTTATCTTTTTATGTATTTATTCTCATTGTATCTTTTTTGGACCGTGTTTTGGATCTTCTTTTTCTATATATCCATTTAATTGATTTGTCGTCTCCTTATTTGAGATTCTTGATTCTATTGTCTCTTATTGTTTCGTCTCTGATTGTTTGAACAATTTTTTTGAGCCCTATTCTATAATTGTTCATGTCCCATTTTATTTATTTATTTTGTTTCATTTCTCCTTATTGAATTTTATTTTTAGAACCCGATTAAATCCTATTCTTTTTTTTGTTTGCCTAATGGGCCTTAATACCCATTAGCTTAATACCAATACCCGCTATCCATATCTAACCCATTTACACCACAACCCTGTCAACCCTCATACTAAAAACCCTAACATACTCATCTATATAACTATCCCCACCTATATATATACCTTTGCCTTGTTCCCCTTCATTTACCCTAGCCGCTCTAACCCATACCTCCCGATCTCTCCCTCCTCCTGTCGCGAAACCCTGGAGCCACCTCCTCCCCGACTACAGCGCCGCAGCACCAGCACCTCCCGACGCTCCATTCCTGTGCATCATACTCCCGAAGGCGCAGTGCAAACCCCCTGCCCTCCAGCCAGTCGCGAAACCCCTGACAGCTCCTGTGTTTCTCTGTCCCCTGGCTCCTCTCGGCGATGCAGCCACCCGCAGCATCACGCCGACGCCCCTTATACTCTCATGAAGCCAGCAAGCCCCTTCGGTCTCCTGCCGTCGAGCCGCCGCCCTGTCCTCTGTTCCCTGCTCCCTGTCTGATGCAGCACCGGCGGCCGCTGCCCTGCTCTCTCTCCGACGTAGGCAGCACAACAACAGCGGCAGCAACCCATTGCCATTGCCATCTCCCTCTCCTCTTTGCTCTATTGTGTGCGTGTGTTGGATCTCGTTGTGATCTCGTGTGTTTGTGTTCGTTGGATCGTCGTTCGCAGAGTTCGTTGCTCGGTAATCCATTCTTGTTTTTCTTGTTCTTGCTTCGTCATTTTCGTCGGCATCTATAAAGCAAGTAACGTGTATTCTTTTTGTTGTGTAAAACAAGTACTAAATACTGTCTGCAGTGTAGTTGTGTCCCAGAGATAATTCTTGTGAAAAACCTCTGTTATATCTTGTCTCTAGTTGTTGACCCACCCGTAGTTATCTCATTATACACGCGACAAGAAATAACTTAGGGATAATCACTTCTTGATGTATACATGCATGTTGTTCGTATGATATAGTATGCTTGCTTGTGTTAATCATAATATGACTCGTTGTAGACTTGTCAGATACCCTATATCAGGTTGCGTGGACATCTAGTATACCATATTTCGCATTTGTTATGATTTGGATGAGTTTCATATGATCTATGTTGATTTTATACATGAAGAAGATTTCAGTTTTTGTTGTTGCCCTGTTTTTGTTCAGTACTTTAGACCCTATTAAGGTCAGTATATGAAAATTATTTGTAAATATGAATTATAGAGAATTCTGTTTATTTTTCAGATTTTCTTACAGATCTTAGTTTTGATTTGTGAGTTGCAAGTTATGGCTGTTTTACTACAGAGGTGCAGACAAATTCCAGATTCTGTTTTAAATAAATTCTGTATAGTAATTTATTTTGATACTGAGGTTAAAGATAATATTTTGATCCAATATTTTGCTGATTAAAACTATACTTTATTGGTATTAACCCCTATTTTTTTGGGGTTTAATTGATAACTTTTATGAACTATTCTATGCTTGCAAACAACTACTATTCTGGCAGAATTTTCATACTGTTCAGTAAAGAAACATAATTTCGACCTGCTTCTATTTGTTGTCTATAAAAACTTTGTGAATATGAATTGTAGCCTGATGTATCAACTTTATCACCCTTTTGACGGATCTGGATTTCGATTTATATTTTGTAAGATATTGCTGTTTTAGTACTGCAGTGTTTATAACTTCAGATTTACAAATTTGCTGTATCTCGCTATTTTCTGATTTTATTTGGCTATTCTATCTATGTTGGAAAATTATGAAACTTTTTTTTGCTGATGGTAGTCGTACTAGGGAATACCCCGGATTTTTCGTGGATTTAATTAATAAGTTTTTATGTCGTTTCCTATTTATGAATACAAACTTCTGATTTCTGGCTGAACATGTTTTCTGTATACAATTCTGTTTTGAGTCTTGTTTTTGTGAATTATCATATGACATATATATATATATGCTGGATTCGGCTGAGAGTCTATTTTCCAGATTTTTCTGGCGGGTCTAAATTTGCATGTCCGTGGCAACGGAAATTCCATATTTAGTGCAGTACTGTCTTGCTATCCAGAACTAGTATTTTCATTAATGTCTTAGTCTATTTGAGTCATTCATCACCCGTTCGTGTTCTTTATTCAACTTTTATTTGTCCCTTGTTGTCTCTCCATGTTTCTTGTGTTAGTGCACGTTCATGCTTGCTTGAATAATAATAACAAGAATCTAAGCCAGGGTTAAAGGGAAAGATCTAATAGTGAAAAATACAGAAACGTGTACTCGGAAGAGAATTCACAGATCTTACTTGGTTATTTGAAGCTTGATACATGGTTATTTGGAGCTTGACATGTGATTACTTGATACTTGCACACTTGACACGTAATACTTGGTTACTTGGATCATGATATTTGGTATTTGGAGCTTGATGTTTGGTATTTGGAGCTTGATTACTTGGAGCTTGTCCATGAGTACATTGTCCTCTATGATCCACTATGAAATCTAAAACGTAACTGTTTGAATGTAGTAACCATGTGGTAAAAACTTTGGACGCATGAAGTGCTACCTGGATTCTAGATACAAGACTTGAAAACAACATGATCCTTTGATACTTGCTACTTGTTACCTGTACATGATACTAGATACTTGACACTTGTTACTCGTTACTCGTTTACTTGATACTTGTTTACTGACACTTGTTACATGCCACTTGCACTCATTCACCTTGCCATGCTAGTTGTTCTAGTTTGTTGTCATATATATTTCATGCATTGTTTGCTTTCGTTGTTACTCTATATTTGTTTATTCTTTTTCTGTACTTGTGCCTGCACTACAAGCAGCCGGTAACTTGCATTGACGGGCGTTTTGTTTTCTTTTTCCTTTTCCGGCAATTTATTAAATTGCAGATTATGGTGATCAGCTGCCCGATGGAGTAGATGATTTAAGATTCTAGTTGCTAGAGCTCTTGCTATATCTATTTATTTCTTATTGCTTATTATGAATAATTGTACTTGGTTATTTGGATTATTTTGTATTGGGCAATGTGACCCAAAATTATTGACTTGTTCAGATCTGGTTTATTTGAGATTTATTAAATTTTGTTTCAAGTAAATTTCTGTTTGTATATTGATTCGTTATGTATGCGTGGTTGACTTCTCTTGCTTCCTACTCTGATTATTGCTGTGAAATGTTGTAAAGATCCTGACAGCTTATGGATGATGAAAATCATTTACTGGACTTAGTCACGTGTCCATATTCCGTATCTCCGTTTAGGGAAGCGGGGCGTGACACTTCTTCTCTCACGCCGCTCAACATATTTATCTATTTCTCTCTGACGCAGCACTACGCGAACGAAAATCAAAGAAGCAAGGAATCAACGGCGACGAAGAAGAAGAAGACAACGAACAACAACGCGCCGAACAAAGTTGATAGAAAGCTTTGCAAGGGTTACCTCTTTTACTTCCCGCCTCCGATTCGTCGGCCATGGTCTCTCCTGTATCGATTACCAAAAAAACATCGGTCGAGGTCCTCTCTCTCTCGAATCTCATTGATTTCTTGTTAGGGTTTAAAATGATTTGTTGCAAATTTTTAGTGATTGGAGATTTTTTTATGCCCTTGAAAGAGAATAAAATTGGGATGACTGATTTTGGTCGTAAAACCCTAATGTGAACTGCTTGCATCCAATAAATATGTTTGGGGAATTTTTGACCTTAAGATTTGGGCTTTTTTTTGTGGACGGGTATATTTATTTGGATTGTGGGATTTGGAGGAGGTTGTTCCAGTTTTGGCATTGTCATGAAACATCAAATTAAATGAAGGAGGAGGTAGGCATCTTTTCCCTAAAGCTTGTCATGATCTGAAGAGGCCAAAATGTCCAGGGGGGATTTGAGATTTAAGGACTTAAAGCAAACTAACTTCAGTCACTTGTTGAAAGCTTGATGGTGTATCTTCACCCACCAGAATGCAATTTAGGTATCATTGTTGAAGGCTAAGTATCATCAAAACTCAAGTTTCCTTGACTCTCCGCCACATGCAACTTCTTCCACATTTTGGAATGGAATACAAGCCTTTAAGGAGTCCATCAAAGGTCGTATATGTTGGTCTATCATCGACGGTGCAAATATCAAAGTGTTTGAAGACTGCTGGCTCCCATATCATGAGGAACTCCTCAGTTGACCAACAACTTGTTAAAACTCGGTTACTCTTGTATCTAAACTTCTATGTCCCACTACTAAGTTTTTGAATGTACCTCTTATCCGTTTTTGGTTTGACCATGAGACGGCCTTAGAAATTATAGCTACCCCGATCAATAAATTTAACCCGGGTAAGAAAGACAAACTACTTTGGCTACCGCATAAGAGGACATTTTTTTTTTCTTCTATTTGGTCTGCTTATAGGAGTTTTTACAATGATTGGATCAATGATGATACTTCTAGATTCTATAAAGCCCTTTGGGGAGCACTCAACAATGCTATAATGACAAATGAGATGAGCTAAGTTAATTGCAAATACTTGCAACTCCTACCCGTTGTGAAATCAAATGAAGGAGTCGATTGATTACTTTCTTCTTCATCATCCCATCTCTATGCAAGTCTGGCAAAGATTTGAACATGGTATTATGTAATGAAGGTAGCTTACTTACAGTCATCAATATATGGTTATCAAAGGCCTCAAAGGCCTAGGGAAATGTCAGTAAGTTATTGGTTGGTAGCACTTTCATGTGGCATATATGGAATTGTAAATTATCATAATTTGGTTTTCTATATTTTACCAGTAGTTCTGGAATGTTACTGTGGTGACTTTGAATATTTTGTTGGATCGTGTTATCGGGAGTCTAGGGTTTGGGAAGCTAAACTATTGTTAGAGAGAGGAGCTCCGAGTTGGGATTGAAATTGGATGATTTATATGCTACGACATGTGCAGTTCATGCTGACTTGTTTTCTACTAAAATAGAGATTTGGTTCTAGTCTGTGTATGTATAAGAAGATGGCAAAGGTAACACTCTTCTCCATCGATTATTTACGGGGAGGAAGTTTTGTGCTGATCTATTCTAATATCTTTTGCTAATTACATCATGACATGTACATGCATATTGTTAATAGTATTCTAGAAGTCAAATATATATGGCATGTCATTTTCTCCCAAGTAGAACAATCTCTACTTTTTCCTACTTAAGTTGGATGAGAGAGCATTTGACAAGTAAGTAGATACTTCTGCACTATGTTCTCTTTCATATGGGATTCTCATGTGAGGAAATTTACTTCAGTAATCAGAGTTAAATCAATGAAATACAATACAATACAAAGTTGTTAGAAGGGTGCTCATTGCCGACTATATATCTCTCCAACCAATGGACTCTCCAATGTGATCCCCTGTCTCCCTTCCTCTTATTAATATATACAATTTTATCATCACTATTTTATGCTTTTCTTTTTTGAACATATCATGTCTTGACTAAGAATACATATTACTGAGAGAGTTTTTATTTATTTATTGAAATATTACTAAAAGAACTTTCCTGTGTTAAATGAGATGAATTTAATTCGACTCTTTGTTAAAGCATCAAGTGTTCAATATTGGATACTTTTTCTTCAATCTACATATACCTTGATATGAAAATGATCACTACGCGTTTTCTTATGTAGATTTGTATTACTACTACATGTGCTTGTGTAATCAATCTAATGTGTCTTTATATTTAAGTTTGTTATATTGCTGATCTCTTATGTATTTGAAGACATTTAGCTTTGAGAACCACTTTTTAAAAAAATTATTTGCTTGTAGAGATAGACCATATGGAATTTTAATAGAAGTAACCAAGCTCTGCATAATAATTTTTTTGCAACCAAAACTCGTATATGAATGCATGTTCTCCTCTATTGAGTTTGCCATATTTTTAATATTTTCTTTTACAACTGTAATCCTATACGCAAGCCATATCCACTTCATTTTAATTTTAATTTTATCAGTTGCTGAACTTTAATATTGAGTAATGCCGATAATGTGTATGTAATCGATGCATACTCGATTTCCTCTTCTTTTCTTGTTTCTCTTCCAGTAAAATTCATTGATCTTGTTCTCAGGTATGAAGATTACGGCTCATAGGGTGCAAGTGAAATATTCTAACTTCTCCATCTTTCCTTTTGCTTTGTACAGAGTTCAAATCTATCTTACAAAGGTCTTGAAAAGTAAATACCCAGTCTAGAAGTATAGCCTATATAGGCCATTTACATCACCGCAAAAGAACACAAACCAATACATCAGCACAGAAACTAAAAAAAGACTAATCCTGAGCATGATTTGTCGAGCTTTAATGTTATACACCACCAGATCTCTATCTTAAACATGTATTTGAAGCATTTAACATACTGATATTGTGTACGTCAGATATGGAGAGATTCATCCTTTGTATTAATCAGGTTTCCCTCAAATTCTGTATACACCTACTGAGAGGTTTCATGTCTTGCTCCACTGAGCTTGTAGAAGTTGAAGATGGTTTTGATATCTTGTGTTTGGCTTCGGAAGGTTTTCGTTAATGCTGTCGCCACAAAGTGTTTCTCAGCTACGAGGGGCATTAACTTCTAGCCACTATATCCAATACATAATGTGGACCTAGAAGATGTTCTTGTATCCATGTGCATTCGTTGTGGGACATATTTCAGGCCGGTCGTGGGATCTTCGGTTTCGGTATGTGCGGTCAATTCTTTTTGCAGATTTAATCGAGTTCCTTGGATCAATTGAGGTGAGACATGGACTTCACTTGTTTAAAGCCTTCCATATTATTACTCTTTATTTGCTAGAATTACTTAAATATGATAATCAGTACAAAGGGGCTATTACTGGATTACGTATAGGGTACATGAAAAGTATGTTACTAGGATATATATAATAGAGTAATATTCGTATAGTACAACATGAAACTATTGGGTTGAACACAAGTTGCTTAACCTGTGGAATTCGAAGATATAATATATCAAGTCCTAGAACGTATTACGGATAAGGTATAATATGTTATTCTCATAATGTTAAAAATCATGAAGAGCTAATTACTTAATTCTATATGTTGAAGAGTTTAATAGAAGGATCAAGAAAAACGTTGGAGATGAGTATATTTCTTTTGATCAAATCACTCTTGTATGGAAGAACAACTCAAGAACATTGACTGGATGCAAAATAAAATATTGATGAACAAGAAGTTACGAGCTGTTTTAAGTTCAAGAAAGTTAAACTCAAAGATAATGATTGATATATATTGTGAAAAATACAATGATATGAGTTTAGGATTTTTAAAAAATATATATTTTTAATGTCTTTTATGTTTTAAATGAGACGATTATTTACATGTTTTTTTGTATTTATTCAATACTAGATATAATATTTGAAGTCTTTAATATTAAAATTTTAAGTGTTTTGTGTACATAATTAATATATAGTGATCATACTATATATTAATTTGAGTTCATTTATTTTTCTCATCTATTTAATCAGCAGGGGTTATTGCTTTCAAGTTATTTATTTACTAGTAACTACATGTGCGATGCACGTTCTAATTTTAAAAAAAATTATATAGTAAATAATAAGACGTAATCTAGTCTCGAACCTGAGACCTCCCTTTACTCATCAAATGCTCTTTAAAAATAACCCCTGGTGGCACAAACTTTTATTTTATATGAGTGGTACTTTTGTAAATAATTATGTCGTAAATAAAGTTGAACTTTGAGGGTATTATGGTAACTAATAATGGTTGAGTAAATGAAATGTTAATATAACTCCCACTTAAAAATGAATGGTTGAGATTAGATGTTGAATGAATATCTACAAATTACAGGTTATCTATAAATGACAACCCCAAACTCTTCCATTATAATATTACTAGTAATATGTACGTGCAATGCACATTTTAATAATTTTTTTTCTTTTCTTTTTAAAGTAAATATTAAGATATAATCTGGCATCGAACCTGAGACCTCCCTTTACTCATCATATACTCTTTACAAATTACTCATAGTGACATCAACTTTTATTTTATATGAGTGTCACTTTTGTAAATTATTATGTCGTAAATAAATTTAAACTTTGAAGATATTATGGTAACTAATAATAGTTAAGTAAATAAATGGTTAATATAACTTCCACTTAAAAATAAATGGTTGATATTAGATAATTGAATGTCTACAAATGCCAGGTTGTCTACAAATGACAACCCCCACTATCCCATTATAATATTAGAGATTAGAGATTTATCTAAAATCCCAAATCCGCTCTAATGCCTTGAAGAATCTAACGTTTTCTTGCTTCTCCTCGCTGCCTTCACTATCTTCTTCTCTATTTAGGTAACAGAAAAGAAAATCCTATCTCCCTCCAATCACTCTTATTCAACTGGCACGTTCACCAAGCCATGTGTACTTGGTGCACGAAAAATTTCAACTAGTATTTTTAAAAGTAAAAACTTCGACGCGGTCTGCCTCCACCATAAGGCCTCCTTTAGCATTGGTATCGAGTCGGGTCCTTCACTACCCGGACCAGGACCCGGACCGAGTCCTATTAAAATATTCCTACCCGTTTGGGTAGGTGCAGGAGTGTGAGCGACGAGCGGAGGCGGCGAATGGAGGATTTAGAATAGAGGAGAAATGCATGAGTTTTGAGTTTGGAAGAGGAAGATGTAGAATTAGGAGGAAGGAGGGGAGAGATGAGGATAGAATATATTTTTTATGTTGATTTTTGTGGTTTTTTTAACGGGTCCGGATTCGGAGCGGATTCGAAGGTACAACGGGTTCCATTTTAAGATCCGGATCCGGACCTGGACCCGGACCTGGATAGGCCGGGTCGGTTCTGGTCCAATGCCGGATCCGGGTCGGGTCTGGGTCGGATCCGGGTTTCGGGTATTTATACCAATGCTAACCTCTTTTATATTAGTTATGCATGAGTGATGCACGGATTTGTTTATCTACGACAACCCCAACTCTCCAATTATAATATTAAGGATAGGTCACGAACAAATCTGTTGACTTTTTTTATCTTTAAATTTAAGTCGATGATTGATGTATATTATATTATAATTTTATGTGTAATTGAAATTTAATCGTCGGTTTAAGACAATGTTAGTTGTACACTGAACTAGCTTGATCAGTTTTTTGTAATATGAACCTGTATTTATCTTTCTGTAATATAGTTTTTGTGAGGTAGGAATTTACCCTACTTTTTCCCCTCGAAAAAAAAAGACAATGTTAGTTTAGTGTGTAATATACATGTTACTGCAATATATATATTTTAACCTCACTTTCAGTATCCCTCACTAACTTTTTGTATGTATAGTAGAGTAGATGAGTGACACAACACTCTTTAACTCTTTAGAGGATATAATAGAGATAGGACATCTATATAATAAATTACAAAGAAAGCTATCAAGTGACTCTCATTCAATCTTTCCTAAAATCAATGGCCTAGATTGATTCTTACAAAACATATTTTTCCGTCCAAAATTTTAAATCCCAAAATAAAATCCCCCCCCCCCCCCCCCCCCTCCCCCCCCCCAAAAAAAAATAATAAAAAACTCATTACTTTATTACTATCTCTCTCTTCTCTCTACTTTTTCCTATTTCTCTCTTTCTCTGTCTCCCTCTCTCTCCCATTCTTTCTTTATTTACTTAGAAATTTATATTTTAAGATTTCAAGTTTGTAAAATTTTTATGTTTTTTTATTGTACATGTTATATTGAAAATAGAAAATATATCTTCAACAGTTAAATTTCATCATTTTGCACACTTAAAGTTCTAAGAAGTTGGATTTTACACCCTCGTTTATAATTATTTTTCAACATATACTAATAGAAACATGGACTTTTATTTACAACTAATTATTATCATACTATTCAAACTTGAACTACATAATTGTTGTTTTACTGTTTACAGGACTTTTCGTGTGTTGTATCGTTCCGAATACATGCCGTAGGCACTGGCCCATGGGAAAATCTAGTACTCTATATATTACAACCTCCTTAGGAATTAATACTGAGACACAAGTCACACAACACTCTTTTTAGCTCTTATATAATACTCCATACTCTATATAATACAACCCCCGTAGGAATTAAAACGGAAAATGTAAGATCAACGAAATTAATTTTGGATAACCCAAACTAACATGATCAAATTGACCAAATATCCAAAGAAACTGTTGTGTACCCATATAAGTTTATAAGACCTAGGATTGGCTTGTTAGAGCATCCACAATGGTTTCTCAAAATTCTCATTTTGCCATTTTTTGAGAAAAAAACTGCTGCAATGGTTTCTCAAATGTCCATTTTTTAGCAAACCAACCTAATCTGTTTCTCAAATATGAGAAACGATATGAGAATTCTCATATTATAGAGGACGGGGAATGATTCCCCGTCTGAGAAATTTTATTATTTTTTTTTATCAACAGACGGTATATGATATACCGTCTGACAATTTTTATTATTTTTTATACCGTCAAACGGGATATGTTTCCCCGTCTCTCACCTTTATTTGTTTTTTTTTTTTTTTTTTAAGAAAATCCTCCTCAAACGGGACATGATAATGTCCCGTTTGTCTCAAACGGGATATCATGTACCGTTTGAGAGGATTTTAAATTTTTTTTTTTCTTATTTCCTGGATTAAATTGAGTTTACTAAAGTACCCTTCAACTAAATTTTATAGTCTCCAAAAGTGTAGGGCATTATGGTCTTTACATTTTTAAAGTAGGAATATTTGGTCAAAAGTCAACCAGGAATGATACCAAACGGGATATCATATCCCGTTTGTTGCTTTTCCCCTCTTTTAATTTTTTTTTTTTTTTAAATAAAGAAACGGGGAATGATACCCCGTCTCTCATTTAATTATAAAAAAAATTTAACAAACGGTACATCATATACCGTCTGACGCTTTCTTTTAAATAAAAAAAAAGAGACGGGATATCATATGATATCCCGTCTCTCGTGCAAATGAGAAAAATATAGCAAATGACCACTGCAGCATTCCTCTCCATTTGCTATTACTGTAGACGCAGATTATAGCAAATGAGAAACAACCATTGTGGATGCTCTTAGGCTTGGTCTTGGACTTGGGTCCTACATCAAAACCTTTGTTTAGTTAGAGGAGACGCAAAACAAACTACTAACATCATTATGGATACACTAACAAGGTGTCTTACTCCTTTGCTAGCTTCTAATATGATTAGATTAGAGTTCAATTTTTGTATACTTGTTTCCTTATATTTCATATATAGTAATAATAATAGTTAGAAGAATATAATCTTTTTGATTGGAAGATTAAACTTGAAGGAAAACTTGTGATGATTCTATACATTAGTTTCCTCAAATAGTTTTTTGTTCGCGGACTGAGGGATTGCGAGGAATATGAGGGCAGAAATGAAGATTCCAAGAATGTAGTATTACCGTGTTCGGTAGAATACATTGCATTCCTAGGAATGGAAATTCTCAAATCCTGGGGTTTTAGGGGGAAATGAAATCTTTCTCAATTAATAAAGAATTTTGATTTACATGAAATCCATCATTTTTTTCAAAAATATGTTTTTTACTTACCAACGAGGTAATCTAGAAGCAAATTCGGAATTCCGACGAACCAAATGCCCCTCAATACTACCTCATTTATAGTATGTATTTTACATGTGCTTTTCTCTTTGCACATGACTTCATCGTAGGATCTAGATGAAAAATTTAAAAGACTATTAGAACATAAATCTTATTGCTTGGTTACAGTAAGTCGTCTTTCGTATGGTTTTTTTTTTTTTTTTTTGGGTGCTACATGTATGCTTAAATTTCCTTTTTCTTTTTCCGCGCTAATTAAGTGTGCTTTAAAAAACACATGTGAGCATATGGAAATATTTTAGTAAATTTATTTGAGTTGAAATTAACATAAAAAAAAAACTCATAAATTAGCATTTGAGTTGAAGAAATACCTCCATATCCTTCAGTAAAAATCCAAAATTTAGAATAAGAGTGACTAGACGATCGCTAAAGATAGTAGAGGCTTTAGACAATTGTTAAAATATAGAAAACGGAGGATCAAGCTCCGTCCGTTTAAATTTTTATTTTTATAATATGGTCGGACGGTTCGCCAAATTTTTTAATATTTTCTTTTCGCAACATTACTAAAATGTCATTTAAATAAATTTAAAAAATAAATAATAAATTAAAAATGCGCGGACGGATGAAGATCTTCCGTCCAACAATTTGTTCAAATTAAAAAAAATACGAAATTGTCATTACAATAATTATGAAAATGCCATTAAAATAATTTAAAAATTAAAAAAGAAAAAAAAAGCTTGGACAGAAGATCTTCATCCATCCCATTTTATTCATAATTTTTTTTATCAAAAAAAATTCCAAAATTGCCATTACACTAATTATGAAATGCCATTAAAATAATTTAAAAAATCAAAAAAGAAAAAAAACCTGGACGGAAGATCTTCATCCGTCCATTTTTTTCATGGTGTGTTTTTTAAAAATAATTACAAAAATACCATTACAATAATTATGAAAATGCCATTAAAATAATTTTAAAAAAAAATTTGCTCGGACAGAAGATCTTCCTTCCGGCCAAAAAGAAGCTTTAAAAAGAAATCGTCTACTCTTCTAAATTTAGCAAGAACGACTGCAGCACTCAACATCAAAAGCTATTTACCAAATACTAAAATTGCAAAATTTAGCAGCAACAACAGTGGATGCTCTAAGCTATCTAGTATGCACAAGAACAGTGTTAAGGATAGAGCCATCCATATACATACCTAACTAAAGACATAATCCGCTAATTCAAAAATAGTATAAAAGTAGCACAAGTAGATGACGAACATGTATCTAGTTCCCCAAAGGCTGCACACTAGAAGTATAAACTAGCACACAAAAGTACAATACAATAGGCTCTACTTGCAGAGATATGATAAGGGTTAGAAGTCATGTGCATGTCAAGTGTCCAAACTATACGAGCACATACAGGTTCTAACAAGCACTGCAAATTTGCTCGGTACACTGATCGATCTATAACTAACCCGTGCCAAGTCCAGAAGCATATCCAGAAGCATAAGACAATCGCCATTGCATTCCAGTACTAAAAAACACAGATGGAATGATTATATATTATAATAATAGATCAATCACTCTTTAACTATGAAAATTTCTTTCACTAGCTCTCAACCAACTTGATTGTTTCAGGAAGATCAACCGAACAAAATGAACAGACTCCATCCCTATCTATATATATAAAGACAAACAAAGAACAAACTCCAGTGATTGATCGATCTCCTTTCAGGATATTGAGGCTTCATGGCATTTTGGTCCAGGCCTAATGGCTCTGGAATTGCAGCTTCCCATTTGAATTATTGAACTGAAAGTCCGTTACAATTTTACAACTTTACAACCCTTCAGAAATTGCAACAATTGGTATGCTATCAATAAAGATTTTTGACTATCTCAATATTGAATAGTTATGGTAGTCTGAAAACAATCTCCTCGGAAAACTTAGCTGATAACTATAATCCCAAAGATATTGATTATTAATCAATTTCAATAATGAGATATAAGTGAATCCAAAGATTTTGATTCAGTCAATTCCAATAATCAATCTCAAACAATATGATACAGTAAATCCAAGAGATATTCAACAAAATATCATCACCAAATTGGTGTTGCTCTCTCTATCAGCTAGTTTCCTGGACAACGCACAAATGAAATACGAGAGATCAATTAAATCAGTTTAACAAGAGAATACAGAAGAAGCTATACAAATACAGATACAATGGTTTTACAAGCTGTAAAACTGAAAGAGGAAAACAACAAAGAAAACAATAAGCGACTGACAAGCACACAAAAATAGAACTGCGATACAACAATCGAAAGAACTCCAATAAGGTGGACTGAGCCGGAAGTCAGGAATACAGGGAAAGAAAAGGAGCGCCCTGTCGAATCCAAGAGGATTGCAATCTCACACTACGGCTCGCTTCCGCAAGGCACAATGAGCTGTAGCTAGCAAGCGGTGACGACTCGGAGCATCGAACACTCACAAAGTAGGGGAAAGGTGGAGAATCGGAGCAGAAAACGATACTGATGCTCAAGGACACTCTAGCATCACGAAAAAGAAAAAACTGCCTGCTTACTCCGCGGAAGGCGTCGATCAGCCGATTCTCAACTGCGCAGGATCCGAGGGACCGACAAAGAGGCTGCTTTCCTAGCCAGAATTCGGGCGCTCACCCGATTCTGCAAATTACAATAGACTCTCTTATTGTATTTCCGCTTGCCGGTGGGAGGGATGACCTTCACCAATGGGGGCAAAATTGCATCAGGTACTGACAAGCTAGCTACATCTTTGATGATGCGAAAAGAAGGGGAGAGCAGACTGGAATCAAATGAAGGGGCTATAGGGATGGAGTTAGTAAGATAGGGAAAACGGGAGAAAGAAGAATTAACTAGAAATGGAGAAAGCTTGAGGGGAAAAGGTTGCAGATAGTGCAAGACCTCCATTAGGATGTGATGGAGCCAAGATTGAATCCCTAACACTTGATACAACGAGAAGATGCATCCCGAGAAATGAAAAGAGAATGTCGGAAGTGTGGGAGAAGAAATCATCATAGAACAAGGATAATTATAACATAAAGAAGGCGCCTTCGAAAAAAGTTCTGCCTTGAAAGTATGCAACAGAGGGCCTGAAATGCGGCGATGTAGAGCGTGCCCAATCACACTAGGAGACCAAGAACGACATGGGACAAAGGATTTAAATAAACCTTCGAGTTTAACCAGACTCAAACTCAGAGAAGGCGCCACAGACGAAAAAGGGGCACGAGCCTTGTAAAAACCTAACCAAAGGAAGGAGACCAGTTTCGAAAACACCTTACGATCCTTAAAAAGGTAAGCACTATTAGAAGGCTAAAAATTAGCAATAGAATCACAATAGGTTGTGGAAAAATTAGTGGAGTTCAAAGCTGGTAACGACACTACTGTCAAGGAGTTGAGATCCTTACCAGAGACAAGACAAGGCTTCCCAACCACGCTAGCAAGGTGCTTGCGCTTTAAAAGGGGGTAGTTTAGAAAGGAAAGAAGTTTGGCCGGTAAGAGATGTCCTCTAGGAAAACCAAGGAGTGTTTGGAGAGAAAAGCATCTACTACGCGAATGACCAAACTTATCGCAGAAAAGACACCTGATTTTATTCATGCACTCACGTTTAAAATGCCCGGGGAGGCGGCATCTGAAGCAAACCATAAGAGGGTTGGACTTACAAGAAGAAGGGGACTTAGGGAAGATAGGAGAGCACCGGGAAGGATAGGAGATATTGAGTCGAGGAGAAGACAACTCCCTCTGCAATACTATAACCGGCACTAAACTTTTAGACATAGTATCATGCTCGGAGAGATGCATCGTTAAAAGATCACCAGCAAAGAATGACACTGCTCAATAAAATAGAGACAGAGCAGTACAATATCAATTGCACCAAATAACCACCACCAAGAAACTAAACAGCGGAGCACGAGGGGGGCTAAAAACTCCCTCAAAATAGAGAGAAAAGGAAGGAGATAAGATACAATAATGGGAGAATAATAGAGCTAACTGAACTAGAGCGTACAATTGCTCAGGGCACAGCGAATCGCTGAAACCAACAACTGATGGAACGGAGCCACCGGGGGAGGAGAAGAAAAATTGCAATAAATAACACACGAACCACCACCAGTACCACAGCACCGGAGAACCGCAATCTCACACACTAGAAATAGAGAAGCCTTACCAAAGACCAAACAGACACCCAGCACCCAGTAAATGCAAAAATACTCACAGTAGGGATTAGGCGGGATCACCAGGAATAGGCACACAGCGCAAGGAAGAAAAGGAGAGCGGTCTCAGAATGGTATCCACCGGAGGCAGGCACTAAGCAGGAGGGATTACAGGAAGTAGCGCTCGACAACTATCGACCCAGGAGCCACGGTAAGCGACGGGAGCATCACCGCAGGAAACAAAACGAGAAGGATACCAAAGTCAGGGAGACGGCGACGGGATCACCGCTCACCGCGCAGGCTCCTCCGATGAAGAGGGAAACCACTCCGAGCGAAACGAAGTCGGGGAGACGGCGGGGAGAGAAACCGGAGGAGGGAGCGGGTCGAAAACCGAGGTGAAGGAGAGAGGCGAAAACAAGGATATGGGTCTTGAGAGGAGAGCGAGCTGACCAAATTTAATGAAGGGGAGAAGTATCGAAAAGATGAGGGGCCGCCGGATCTGGCAGATGAGGGTCGGAGAAGAATGGAAATCGCCTTAGCAATCGCCTTTTTGAAATTTTGAAGAAGATTTTGTTTTATTAATAAGAAGTTTTTTTATTGATTAATATAATTTTTGATGGCTGGAGTCTCTTGGCTCTATCCGATATATCAAAAAAAACAAGAGAATACAGAATTACACAATCAAATCATAAAACTTGAACTATATCAATTATATTCCATGAACTCAATTTTACAATTCACAGCAGTACACCACCAAACATTCACTTTTCCGTCCTTTCGCATTCAATCATGGAAACTCCTTCCGCAAGGACACGGAACACGATCGAGCCATGATACCATCACAAACCCCCTTCTCTTCTGAACATGAACAACATTAAATTCTACAAAAAAAGAGCCCCTTGTTATTATTTTGTTGCCGTTTTTTCTCTTCCATGGAATCACCAAGTGCTTGATTAACAAAAACTGAACTGCACAACCAATCTAGCATACTTTTGGCAACATCTGCTACATTCGTGAACAACAATGTGAACAAGTGATTTATTCTGACAACACTAGTCTTGAATACTTCCATAGACCTGATAGGTACGGGAAAGAAAAAAAAATTGCCCTGTCCCGTGCCTTAATTTTTACGGAATTGCCATAGCACCTTCTCTATGTCAAGTGTTAGGGTCCAGATTATCTACATTTGTAGGTCGATGCTATGATTGAAGGAGTATAAGGGAGGATATAGAATTTAGTTGTTTGTATCAGGTTATACGTGCATAACACACTATTAGTCCATATGTTTCTGTAGGCGGGAGTGTAATGGGCTGCATTATTAGCCCAGTAGTAGTAGTTACATTGTATGCACATGTTTTCTATTTCAGTTGTAACTGCCTTTATAAGGTCGGGAGCTAAGAAATAAATAGGTAAGAATTGAGTAAACTGAAATCTCCCCAAATATCTTCTTCTTCTTCCCCAAATCTTCTCTTCTCAATCCCTCTTAATCCCTAACCCCCTTCTTCTCCATTAATGGCGAGATCTCTGTTGCTGCTCGGAATCCAAATCCCTGAAAAGTGGTATCAGAGCCGTCCCTCACTGAAGGCGATTCGCGACACTTTGGAGGCACGTCGAACGTGAGGGAAAAGATCTAAGTAATGTCGATCAAAATGGAAGGGAAGTTTGAGGCAACATTGTCAAGAATAGATGCGATGATATCGAAGTTACAGCAGCCCTATTCTCAACCGCTCAATCCTCCTTTGTACCCGATCGTTCATCGGAACCCATCAATCGAGGTATCAAACCCTAACTTCACTCCTTTCAATTCTAGAGTTGAGAGTGACAAGAGAATTCGAAGAAGTGAGAAGTTGGAGGTAGCTAAAAAGCTTGATAATCTGGAAGATGACGAGGAAAGTAGTGAGGGTGATGATGAATATCATTGCAATCTTTGTTTGAGTTCTTGTTCTTATAAAAGATATCACTGCAGTAAATTGTTTGACTATGATTTGTGCTTCAATTGTTTTGGTAGCAAGAGATTTGAAGAGGGTTTGACTGCACTAGATTTCATCTTTATCGAGGATAATGAGAGAGCTAAGAACTCTATTGTTGTAGATGAAGTGAGTGTGAATGATGTTGTTGCTACTATTGGAAAGAATAGAGATGGAGTAGTTGGTAATAATTTGTTGAATCTTGAAGTTGAAGATTATAGTAGTGAGAAGTCATCTAAGGTGTTTGATGAAATGCCAAATCCAGAAATAGAGAAGAATTCGGCTTCGAAAGATAATCGTTTGATGACCGTGCAGCCTTCAATTGAAGAACGTGAAGGAAAAGTAACGGAGGTGCTTAATGTCGGAAAAGAAGAAGCTATCAGATTTGCACAGAGTAGACGACATATTCTTCCTATCCTCCATTCCATTTATTCCCAAAATTTTGATGCTACTGATGTTCTTGATGGCAATGTCACTGCATTAAGGGCTCAAAAGAAAGACCAAGAACAACTATTAAAGTGTTCAAGAGAGTCAAAAGTTCGTGGAGGAAAATTGTTGCTCGATGGTTGGCCTCCACCTGTGCACTCAAATGTCTCAGTTAAGAAAGGTGCAGTATTGATGATAAAGCCAATTGATGACAAGAATTTAACTATTTTACATACCAAAGTGCAAACAACAAAACTTCAAATTCAGATTACAACAATGGCATCAACTGTGATTGCTTTCAACTTCAACAAAACCATCATTGACAACAAGAAACACAAGTATGCAAGCGATGTTTGCTCAGGAGTGATTTTTGCAAAGGAGCTTGTAAATGCACCTGCTAATGTGCTTACACCTGGCGTACTAGCCGAAGAGGCTTCAAAAGTTGCTACCTTGTATAGTGATGTTTTTACTGCTAAAATATTAGATGCAAAGCAGTGCACATAATTGAAGATGGGATCATACCTAGGAGTTGCGGCTGCATCCTCAAACCCTCCTCATTTCATCCACTTGTGTTATAAACCTCCAAACGGTGATGTGAAAAGAAAATTGGCAATTGTTGGGAAGGGACTGACATTTGACAGTGGTGGCTATAACATTAAGACAGGGCCTGGCTGTTCAATAGAGGTAATGAAATTTGACATGGGAGGTTCTGCAGCTGCTTTTGGAGCAGCAAAAGCCATAGGTCAAATAAAGCCTCCAGGGGTAGAGGTACATTTTATTGTTGCTGCTTGTGAAAATATGATAAGTGGCACAGGCATGAGACCTGGCGACGTAGTCACAGCTTCAAATGGAAAGACAATTGAGGTTAACAATACTGATGCTGAAGGAAGACTTACACTTGCAGATGCTTTGGTATATGCTTGTAACCAAGGGGTTGAAAAGATAGTTGATCTGGCAACTCTTATTGGTGCTTGTGTGGTTGCATTGGGGCCTACAATTGCAGGGATTTTCACACCAAGTGACAACCTAGCAAAGGAGATTGTCACAACTGCAGACGCAATTGGTGAAAAGTTTTGGCAGTTGCCCTTGGAGGAAAGCTACTGGGAGTTATGAAATAAGGTGTAGTTGACATGGTGAACCCAGATGACCGTCAAGGTGGGTACTATCACCGCAGCATTTTTCTTGAAGCAGTTTGATGATGAAAGGGCTCCAGATTAGCACTAGAAATATATCAACTCAGATAGCCTTCGAGTTCTGTTCACAATCGAAGTCTTTAATTGCAGTTAATGTTCCTTAGTTTCAATTTGGAAAGGAGGTTGTACAAGAAAGGTAATGGCAGTGGGGTCAAACTCTTTATCAAGTGGCAGTTCAAACCTATAGTTGTTGCTACTTGAAAAGATATAAATGATGTTCAGCGGAGATATCTTGATTTTGAGCTTGGGACAAGCTCAATCCGATGGGGATGGAGTTGTTAGGGTCCAGATTATCTACATTTGTGGTCGATGCTATGATTGAAGGAGTATAAGGGAGGATATAGAATTTAGTTGTTTGTATCAGGTTATACGTGCATAACACACTATTAGTCCATATGTTTCTGTAGGCGGGAGTGTAATGGGCTGCATTATTAGCCCAGTAGTAGTAGTTACATTGTATGCACGTGTTTTCTATTTCAGTTGTAACTGCCTTTATAAGGTTGGGAGCTAAGAAATAAATAGGTAAGAATTGAGTAAACTGAAATCTCCCCAAATATCTTCTTCTTCTTCCCCAAATCTTCACTTCTCAATCCCTCTTAATCCCTAACCCTCTTCTTCTCCATTAATGGTGAGATCTCTGTAGCTGGTCGGAATCCAAATTCCTGACACAAGTCATGTCCATGTTCTTGTTCTGTGTCAATGTATGTGCTTTATAGAAATGAATAAGGAAACAACTTAACCTGATACAAACGGGACTTGCTATCCAAACAAATCCTTTAATGATTGGGAAACTAAGGTACTGTTCTTTTTTTTGCCTCTTATAAGAGGTTACCTCACCTCTTATAAGAGATTTACAGTAGTAAGAGCCTCTTTTTGAGGTGTTCTTTTTATATAAAAATAACCTCTTATAACAACCTCTTATAAGAGATTTCTGTTCTTTTTTCACCTCTTACAAGAGCCTATATTACCCCAAAGTCTATATTACCCCAAAGTATAAAAATAGTGAGATGAAGGACATGAAAAGATAAGTTCAAATTACTAATATATAAACTAGTTTAATGACAAGTTAAATTCACAAATCAGTGTAAATCATCAATTATAATTCCGGGCTACTATAGACTTTTAATTAGTATGAAAATTAGTATGTATAAATAGAAGTAATTTGTTTCAAAGAAGTTGGATTAAAAAAAATTAAGGTCAATGGGCTAATATAAATTCTCTCGTAGCTGTAGAGAAAAAAAAAAAAAAACCTGGTCGGCTGCAGGATTTGAATATGGTGGCATCATAACAGGACAAATCAACTAGCCACAACTCAAGTAATGTACTTATTGGACGTAAATATATATATATATCTTTAAATAAATCAGAGTTTCGATAGCATCCCTAACATAATTGTTCGAGATTTTGAAGAATGAATTCCCACACTTTTTCTAGGATAACATATTACAATCAACTACGTATATGATTACACTTTTTCTAGGATAGCATATTCCGGGCTACTAAAGACTAATATATAAACTAGTTTAATTAGTAACAATTATAATATAAACTTTGGGGTAATATAGACTTTTTAAGTGATAGAAGTCTTATAAGAATTTGAAAGAGGCTAGTAGAAGTCTTTTAGGCTTATAAGAGATTTTGGGAAAAATATCTTATAAGAGGTAAAAAAAGAATGCTAAAAAAACTCTTATAAGAGTTGGATCACCTTTTACAAAAGGTAAATCTCTTATAAGAGGAGAAAAAGAACACTACCTAAAAATAGTTCACATTGACTCCTGAAGACAGTGAGGTTAGATTAGATAAAGCTAAATAAACTCCCTATTTAGTGAAAACCAATGACAAATTTACTCACATTAAAAACAACAAGGGTATAGCTTAAGTCAATTTAGTAATGGCAGTGCTTCAAATTTTACAACTAACTTACTGAATATTATTTCTCCCATGCAAATACATCGAACTTCAAGTTTCTGAAGCACTTTCCATCTCTAGTCACCTAAACCACTTCCAACGCAACTGCAAACATCCTAAATGTCACAATCATCTATCCCAAAGTGTATTGATGCGGTTTGTTTTTGGGAGGCGTGTGGATGCACCAGGTGTGAGTTCTTACTCGATTTGTATTGATGGAGAAAGCTCCGGTGTGGACGACTCTCAGCCGGGCGAACGGTAAGGATGTAGGCGGGAGTGAGGTGGAGGCTGGATACTCGGTTCGGATCAGGAGGCTCGGATCCGAGGTCTTGAGTACCTGCAGACGGTCTAGGAATACCGGAGTTGGTCCCGGTAGCAGACCCTCCAACGATCTAGTCAGCTACTGAGAGAGAGTAACAGTAACTAGGGTTTTGAGTGGGAAAGATTCATTACCTGGATAAGGGGTGGAGGGTCTGGTATTTATAGGAGAAGCCAACCGGGTCTGGACCCGTTTGGGGCCGGATCTGGACCCGGTTGCCCGTGGGCCTGAAGCGGTGGAAGCCCGAACAGGTATAGGACTGACGTGGCAGAGGCCTGGGCGGTTTCCAGGCTGACGTGGTAGAGGCCCTGGACGGTTTTCTGATGCTGACGTGGCGGATCCGGATGATCCGGCGATGCACGTTTTTTTAGGGGATCCTGTGGCCCAGGAGGGGCCACGTCATCCGACCCATATCACAAGTCCCCCACTCCTGGAGGGCTGGGTGATCCAGCCGTGTAGGAGTGATTCTTTGCCTCTATAGGAAGAGCAGGGTGGTGTGTGCGGCGAGAAAATAAGATCTGTTACTTCCAGGAGAGGCCAAGGGGTAGGAGGAAGGGATCCCTTATCGGAGCCTTAGGGTCGGCAGACGAGCCTCGAGGGTCGGTAGGCGATCCCCTCGCTAGTTGGAAGAGCAAGGAGACGTCGAGGTCTGTCGGGTTGGAGCTCGGTTTGCCGAGCATCTGGGGTCAGCAGACGATATCCGAGGGTCGGCAGACAATCCTTTCGCTAGTTGGAAGAGCGAAGGGGACGTCGATATCTGTCGGGTTGGAGCTCGGTTTGCCGAGCGTCTGGGGTGGGTAGACGAGCTCCGAGGGTCGGCAGACGATCCTCTCGCTAGTTGGAAGAGCGAGGGGACGTCGAGGTCTGTCGGGTTGGAGCTCGGTTTGTCGAGTATCGGGGGTCGGCAGACGAGCCCCTCGCTTGTGGGATAGACGAGGGTTTTGGGGCTCGTGATTCCATCCGAGCTCCGAACCTCCTGTGAATAGGGGAGGGCTTCTTGGGCTCACGGTGTCATCCGAGCTCCGAGCCCCCTTGAAATAGAGGAGGGTGCTTGGGGCTCGCGGTGTTATCCGAGCTCCGAGCCCCCTGTGAATAGGGGAGGGCTTCTGGTGCTCGCGGTGTCATCCGAGCTCCGAGCTCCCTTGAATAGAGGAGGGCGCTTGGGGCTCACGGTGTTATCCGAGCTCCGAGCCCCCTTGAAATAGAGGAGGGCGCTTGGAGCTCGCAGTGTTATCCGAGCTCTGAGACCCCTTGAAATAGAGGAGGGCGCTTGGGGCTCGCGGTGTTATCCGAGCTCCGAGCCCCCTGTGAATAGGGGAGGGCTTCTGGTGCTCGCGGTGTCATCCGAGCTCCGAGCCCCCTTGAATAGAGGAGGGCGCTTGGGGCTTGCGGTGCTATCCGAGCTCCGAGCCTCCTGTGAATATGGAAGGGCTTCTGGGGCTCGCGGTGTCATCCGAGTTCCGAGCCCCCTTGAATAGAGGAGGGCTTCTGGGGCTCGCGGAGTCATCCGAGGTTCGAGCCCCCATACTTGATGCTTTTTGGGAGTAGAAGCCTTGACGACTGGCATTGATATTCGGTCTCCGAGCCTTTTGTGAAGTTTGTGGCTCGTGATGCCATCCGAGCGTCGATCCTTCTGTTAAATGGAAGAGGAAGTTGTGGCTCGCGATGTCATCCAAGCTCCGAGCCATACGCATAATAGGGAGAGTCTGTGGCTCGCGATGCCATCCGAGCGTCGAACCTTCTGTAAAATAGAAGAGGAAGTTGTGCCTCGCGATGCCATCCGAGCGTCGACCCTTTCTGTTAAATAGAAGAGGAAGTTGTGGCTCGCGATGTCATCTGAGCTCCGAGCTTCATGCATAATAGCGAGGGAGTTTGTGGCTCGCGATGCCATCCGAGCGTCGACCCTTCTGTTAAAATTGAAGAGGAAGTTGTGGCTCGCGATGTCATCCGAGCTCCGAGCTTTATGCATAATAGGGAGGGAGTTTGTGGCTCGCGATGCCATACGAGCGTCGACCCTTCTGTTAAATAGAAGAGGAAGTTGTGGCTCGCGATGTCATCCGAGCTCCGAGCTTCATGCATAATAGAGAGGGAGTTTGTGGCTCACGATGCCATCCGAGCGTCGACCCTTCTGTTAAATAGAAGAGGAAGTTGTGGCTCGCGATGTCATCCGAGCGTCGACCCCTCTTGACTTGTCGAAAAAGTCTGTTTGGAAAAATGCCTGGGGGTAGTTGGGTAATTTCGCGCCCACTACTGACGTCATGAGCGCAAGAATCGAAGCGACGCCAAATCTTAGCGGCCGTTAGATCTTGATGACTTAAGATCCAACGGTCAGATATGATTGCGAAAATCGAGGAGTCACTTTCTCCACTATAAATCTCCCCCTTCCCCACTTTTCTTTTCTTCATTTGTTTACTCTCACTTTCCAATTTCATAAGAACAGGGTCTCACTTGCCGTCGACGAGATTTTTCAGTGATCGCGTGGTATATATCTCATGTCGCGCTCTCAGTCCGATCCGAGGCTAGTTTGTCGGGCCGCTTCGCGAAGGAATCAGAGTCAGAGACGTCTTCATTCCTTAGCAAATACATGGTTAAGGAGGAAGTCATGACAGACCCCGGGTCGGACGGAGGTGATGATGTGGCCTTCGTAGTGTCACCACTGAGATCCCGAAGGCCGGGGAAGGAGCCCGTGGACGAGGGTGAGGAGGTGGAAGAGGGAGAGGGGGATGTCGAGGATGAGGAGGATGAGGAGGATGAGGAGGATCAGGATCCCGAGAGTGATGAGGAGGATGAGGAGGATCAGGATCCCGAGGGTCAGGGTGCTGTTGATGATGATGAGGATGATGGAGATGACGGGGAGGGCGCTCAGGAAGGTGCTGGCGAAGGCACATCAGGAGGGGCGTTTGGGGTCGGAGACGACCTTCTGCCTCTACCACCTTTGTCGACGCCGTCATCCGAGAGGAAGGCTCGTCCTCGTCGGAAGAAGAGGAAGTTAAGTTTTCCGGACAGTCCGTCTTCTCTGGATAAATATGCCCCTAGACCGGGGTTCGAATTTCCCCCTGTATCCTTTAAAAATCCGGGGTCGATCAGGATGTACCCCGACGATGTCAAAGATATCGACCCTCTTCCTCCTATACTGAGCGAGGAGAGCCGGGTGAAGATTCAGATGGACGGCATTCCGTGTGTCTTGAAGGCGGACTATCTTCATATCTTGAGGGCTACCTACTTCATTCCTCGGGAGTTTGAAGTCTTTATTCCGAGCCCTGGCATTCGACCCACCACAACTCTTGCACCGGGCTATTGTATCTTTCTCGAGGATGCCTTCGTCTCGGGACTGAGGCTGCCGCTGCACCCCTTCGTCAAGAGGGTTTTAAATTGGGCGAAGCTAAGTCCGATGCAGTATGGCCCAAACTCCTGGAAGCACTTGATTTGTTTCATTCTGAAGTGCCAAGAGAAGGACGTGAAACCGAGGTTGACCTACTTCCGAACCATCTTAGGGATCAGCTCGCTTGGTGATGCGGAGGGAATATTTTACTTCTTTCCTAGGCCGCATAAAAAGGTGATGCACGGCCATCCGGATTCCATCAAAGGGTGGAAAGAAAAATACTTCGTGGTCCGGAGCGAGAAGTCTTGGGGATTCCGACCTCGTGGAATTTCTTCAAGCCGAACCACAAACCTCCGAAGCGCAGTGACTTGACGAAAAAGGAGTGGAAGAGGGTTGAGAAAATTGTTGGGGGGCACAGCATAGCATGGCCTCGAGTGACGGAGATACACCTGGCCCGGACCGGACTGAGCCCAGCCGACCCTAGTATGTTTTCGTTTCGTGTTAACGCTAGCCCCTCTTCTTTTATTTTTGCAGTGATGACTTTCCAGCAGGTCGACGACATGCGCATCTTGTTGGCTGTCGCCGAGAAGGCGAGAGCGGAGAGGGCGAAGAAGGCAGAGCAGGAGAAGCTGGCCGTCCAAGGTGGGGGGGTCCGGCAAGGGACCGATCCTGGTAGCCGAGGTGCCTTCTCCCGCGAAGAAGGCCAAAAGGCATCAGCCCCATATGCCGAGGGCTCCTCGGAATGCGAGGGGCAGTTCGGGCAGCAAGAAGACTGTAGAGGCCCTAGGGCAGAGGCTTCCCTTACCTCGGCCCACCGTCGAGCAGATGGTGGGGCAACAGGGGCTGCGGCCCTTCGCCCCCGATTGGTCGATTATTCAGGGAGACTCCCTGTTCGAGGGTCCTGTGGCTGTCGAGTTTGTCAGGAAGGCCGCCACCGAGCAGGATCGGGTCTCGCTGGCGATGCAGATGTCTGAACAGGCCTTCATGCGCTGGTCTCAGGCGTCGATCTCGGTAAGTGCCGAGACTTTGTATTTGTATTTGGTTTGGATTGTGACGATGTTTTCTGACATTTCTCCTTCGGTCAGGCAATGCTCCACGGATAACACTTCCAAAAGTGCTTGGAGAAGGAGGTCATTGTGGAGAGGAGGAACGCGGAGAAGTATCTCCGTGAGTTGAACAAGGTGACTGATTACCTGAAGGAGGCTCAGAACATGGCGGTCGTCCATGAGGCCCAGATGGCCTTAATCTTCGAGCATCACAAGAAGGACGTGGATCGCCTTAAGGAGAAGATCGAGGAGGAGGCGGTGAAGGGACGGAAGGCCTTGGAGAGGATGCAGGCTACCTCGACGGATGCCCTGATCATGGTGCAGGACGAGGCATACGACCGGGCCAAGGAGCATTTTCGGAGGATTTATCCGGAGCAGAATGTGGACCACCTCCACTACGGTTGGGAGCCGGACCTTCTGCCGACTCCCGGTGGCGAGGAAATGGGGGGCGACCAGGCTGACGAAGAGGTGCCACCCCTCCCCAAGCATAGACTAAATTTTTCTTTCTTTTTTGAATGTGTATGCCTCTTGCAGACTGGCCACCGCAGTTTTGTATCACCATCTTTGAAAGTAGTGGAAGATAGTTTTTTGGCCGAGACATTGTAACTTGCACATTTTCTAGTTCGCCTTTGTGATTATTTGTTTTCTCTCGTCTTTTGATAGACGCACGAGGTCTTGGTTGCTGACCCTGTTTCTGCCGAGGAATCCTTGGTCCGAGCCGGGAAGGAGGCCATGGAGGCAGCTCTGGCTCGCTAGCGAAAATAGGCTCGGGACCGAGCAGTCGCAGTCAATTATTTCTTGAACAAGTCTAGGGAGCTCGGTCTGGAGGTGGCTCGTCTGAGGAAAGCCATAGCTGACCGGGACTGGTGGGTAATCGAGACGGACTGGTCCATCTCGGATGCTTCGAGTGGGTGGTCGGCTTCGGAGTCTTTCCTTCGTGAGGCCGTCGTTGAGAAAGAGTTGGAGATCCGCAGGCTGATGCTGGTGTTGGGCGCGGATTTAATCGAGGAGGTGAGCAACTTGACTCCGGAGCGGTCTCCGATATTTTTATTGGAGGGTGCCCAGCCTGAAGATGCAGGAAGCTCAGTGGCAGGGGTCTCTTCCCTGGTTGGTTCGGCCGAGCGTGAGAGGAGCCCTGAAGGGAGTGCCGAATTCGAGTTTTAAGCCGGATATAAGTGAGTTGTAAGCTGTGCATTGTCTTTGTACCGATGTTTATTCAGTTGTAAGCAATGAGTATAATAAGAACATTCGATTTTCTGAACCCTGATAGTCTTATTGGACGAGTATGGTCGCCGAACTCGGCACACATGGGGTCGCTGCCGGGGTGACCTGGTGCAGCGGGTGCCTACGCAGTGGCATTGATCCTTTCAATAGTAATTAATGGCGACGTTTCGCCTCCTAATGAGAATTAATGGCGACGTTTCGCCTTCCGCCGTTTGGGATTCCCAGACGCAATAACTGAGCGTCTCAGGGGCTATAAAACCCCCACTCCCCCTCGTTGGTTGTCAAGAAGAGTGGCTGATCTGTCGCTTGACTTGGGTGCCTGCCGAAGGTGGGCGCTCTGAAATTAAAACTTTTCTGAGGGCTTCGGATTGGAGGCATACCAATCACCCTCGAACAATTCGGGGTTTGGGTCTCGAGGGCCGTAAGACCCCGGGTTGTTCGTTGGTGAGTGGTGGGCCGACCAATTGGTTCGGAGCGTCGGAGAGAGCCGAGGGTCGGTGGCTCCCCTACCGTCCTCAAACAGTTCGGGATTTTGGCTCGCGAAAGCTGCAAACCCCGGGTTGTTCGTGGGCGAGAGGAGGGTCAACCAATCGACCTGAGGCTCGGGGTGTTTGCCGAAGGCGGATGCTCTAAACCTTAATGAAAATTTTGCTAAAGTAGTCGTGGCTGAAGGTCATCGCCGAGCGTAATGGTCGATGTGCTTTGAAGAAAGCCTCGGCCTTGCTCGGGGTCGACGACTAGCCTCCCCGCTTGTTCTCAGGAAGATGGTATGGGCGTGGCTGGCGGTTGCCGCCGTACACATGGGTTGATCGGCTTGAAGAAGCCCCAACCTATGCCAGGGGCGGATGCCGAGCCCCCACTCTGGGGAGAAAGCCAGTAATGGGCGTGGCTGGAGGTCGTCACCGAGCGTAATGGTCGAGGTACTTTGAAGAGAGCCTCGGCCTTGCTCGGGGTCGACGACGAGCCCCCACACTTGTTCTCAGAAAGACGGTACGGGCGTGGCTGGCGGTTGCCGCCGTGTGCATGGGTTGATCGGCTTGAAGAAGCCCAAACCAATGCCAAGGGCAGATGCCGAGCCCCCACATCGGGGAGAAAGCCAGTAATGGGCATGGCTGGAGGTCGTCGCCGAGCGTAATGGTCGAGGTGCTTTGAAGAGAGCCTCGGTCTTGCTCGGGGTCGACGACGAGCCCCCACACTTGTTCTCAAGAAGACGATATGGGCGTGGCTGGCGGTTGCTACCGTGCACATGGATTGATTGGCTTGAAGAAGCCCCAACATATGTCAGGGGCAGATGCCGAGCTCGCACACTGGGGAGAAAGCCGATAATGGGCGTGGCTGGAGGTCGTCGCCGAGCGTGTCGGTCGAGGTGCTTTGAAGAAAGCCTCGGCCTCGCTCGAGGGTGACAACGAGCCCCCACACTTGTTCTCAGAAAGACGGTACGGGCATGGCTGGCGGTTGCCGCCTTGCGCACAGGTTGATGGGCTTGAAGAAGCCCAAAGCTTGCTAGGGGCAGATGCCGAGCCCCCACACCGGGGAGAGCCAGTAATGGGCGTGGTTCGAGGTCGTCACCGAGCGTGTCGGTCAAGGTACTTTGAAGACAGCCTCGGCCTCGCTCGAAGGCGACGACGAGCCCCCTTATGATACTATCTGAGTACCGAGCCGTAAGCTTGTTAGGAAAGCTTTTCTGGCTCGCGATGATATGCGAGCGCCGAGCCGTAAGCTTGTTAGGGAAGCTTTTCTGGCTCGCGATGCTATCTGAGCACCGAGCCGTAAGCTTGTTAGGGAAGCTTTTCTGGCTCGCGGTGCTATCCGAGCGCCGAGCCGTAAGCTTGTTAGGGAAGCTTTTCTGGCTCGCGGTGCTATCCGAGCGCCGAGCCGTTAAGCTTGTAGGAAAAGCTTTTTTGGCTCGCGATGCTATCCGAGCGCCGAGCCGTAAGCTTGTTAGGGAAGCTTTTCTGGCCGTAAGCTTTTTAGGGAAGCTTTTCTGGCTCGCGGTGCTATCCGAGCGCCGAGCCGTAAGCTTGTTAGGGAAGCTTTTCTGGCTCGCGGTGCTATCCGAGCGCCGAGCCGTTAAGCTTGTAGGAAAAGCTTTTTTGGCTCGCGATGCTATCCGAGCGCCGAGCCGTAAGCTTGTTAGGGAAGCTTTTCTGGCTCGCAGTGCTATCTGAGTGCCGAACTGTAAGCTTATAGGGAAAGCTTTTCTGGCTCGCGATGCTATCCGAGCGCCGAGCCGTAAGCTTGTTAGGGAAGCTTTTCTGGCTTGCGGTGCTATCCGAGCGCCGAGCCGTTAAGCTTGTAGGGAAAGCTTTTTTGGCTCGCGATGCTATCCGAGCTCCGAGCCGTAAGCTTGTTAGGGAAACTTTTCTGGCTCGCAGTGCTATCCGAGCGCTAAGCCGTAAGCTTGTTAGGAAAGCTTTTCTAGCTTGCGGTGCTATCCGAGCGACGAGCCGTAAACTGGTTTAGGGAAGCTTTTCTGGCTCGCGATGCTATCCAAGCGTTGAGCCGTAAGTTTGTTTTTAAGGATAATTAATACGAAGCCACAAACTTGTTTTAAGAAAGCTGGCATATTTACAACATATTTGAATTTTACACAAAACGAGGCACAACGTGATGATTACATTCTTCATAATTTACATGGGATGAAGGCTAGTCCTCTCCTCCTAGGAACTTGATGAGGTGCTCCGCATTCCAGGGCCTCTTGATGGCCTTGCCTTCTGAGTTGGTTAGACGGTACGTTCCCGGATGTACAACCTCAGATACTTTGTAAGGGCCCTCCCAGTTTTGGGCCAATTTTCTCTTTTGGCCGGGGTTGGACACCGCCAGCTTCCGGAGGACGAGGTCTCTGAGCTTGATGTTGGTGGGACGTACCTTTTTGTTGTAGAACCTTTCGATTCTCTGTTGGTAGATGCTCCTTCTAATGGTGACTTTTCCCTGACCTCGTCTACGAGGTCCAGATTGGCTCGCTGCTGTGCAGAGTTGCTTGCTTCATCGAAGGCCATTATTCGGGGTGAGGGGATCTCGATTTCCAGGGGAATGACGACTTCCGCACCGTATGTCAGGTTGAATGACGACTATCCCGTGGGAATTCTCTTTGTCACCCGGTGGGCCCAGAGAACGCTTGGCAGCTCATCGACTCATAACCCCTTAGAAGAGTTATCGAGTCATTTCTTGAGGCCATCAAAGATTTGGCAGTTCGCGTTCTCGGCCTGACCGTTAGACTGGGGGTGGCATACTGAGGAGAAGCGCTGCTGGATCCCGAGATCTTCGCAGAATTTGCGAAAATGCTTACCTGCAAATTGAGTCCCATTGTCCGTGATGAGCACCTGTGGGATCCCGAACCGACAGACGATGTGTTTCTAGAAAAACTGTTGGGTTTGTTTCTCGGTGATCGTTGCTAATGGCTCTGCCTCGATCTACTTCGTAAAGTAGTCGATCGTCACTATGAGAAACTTCCTTTGGCCCGTTGCCTTCGGAAATGGGCCTACCAGATCCATCCCCCACATTGTAAAGGGGGTCGGACTGGCCATGGAATGGAGATTTGCTTGCGGAACCCTCTTCATGGGGGAGAACCATTGATAGGGACTGCACTTCTTCACTAGGGCGAGGGCGTCTTGCAGCATAGTGGGCCAGTAGTACCCGTGATTCAAAGCCTTTCGCGCTAGCGAGCGGCTTCTCATATGGCATCCACTGATCCCCTCGTGTAGCTCCTTGAGGGTGTACTTTGCTTCATCAGGGGTCAGGCAGCGGAGGTAGGGTCTGCCATCCGTTGTTGTGTAGGACCTTTTGAAGAGGGTTGCGTCGATTATGGCGAACCTTTCTGAACGGACCCTGACTCGCCTCGCTTCTGCCTGGTCTTTGGGGAGCTCTCTCTTGATTAGAAATTTCTTGATAAGAGTGGTCCAGTCATCGGGAGGAGCTCCGTCTTCAACGCATAGAGCCTCAGGGAAGTCTGTGCTCGGCTTCAGCAGGACTTCAATCAGGACGGTTCGGTCGAGGCCTTCAAAGGATGAGGAAGCTAACTTTGACAAGGCATCGGCCTGGGCATTCTGCTCCCTAGGGATCCTTAAGATGTCTGACTCGTCGAAGGACGTTAATAGCCGGTGGACTACGGCCAGGTATCTGATCATCCGATCATCACGGGCTCATACTCCCCAATGATCTGGTTGACCACAAGCTGAAAGTCGTTAAAGGCCCTGATCTGTCTGGCACCGGCCTGATGAGCCAGGGTGAGCCCGGCGATCATGGCCTCGTACTCGGCCTCGTTGTTAGAGGCCGAGAAGTTGAGGCGTAGGCAGTATTGAAGGAGAAAACGGTCGGGACCCTGCATAATGATGCCCGCACCACTCTCCGCTTCGCAAGAGGAACCGTCGACGTAAGCTTCCTACGTCTGGTCGGCTTCCTTGCTTATCGGCTGCTCGGAGATGGTGCATTCTGTGATGAACTCGGCGAGGGTCTGCCCTTTGATGGCCGTCCTTGGCTGATAGCCGATATCATACTGACTGAGCTCAATCGACCACTTGACTAGTCGTCCCGAGCTCTCGGGCTTATAGAGCACGGCCTTCAGGGGTTGATCAGTGAGAACTTGGACTGAATGTGCTTGAAAATATGGACGGAGCTTCCGTGCGGCCATGACCAATGCGTATGCTACTTTCTCCATCCTAGAATATCTGGTCTCGGCGTCGAGCAGGACCTTGCTCACATAGTACAAAGGCTTTTGGACTCCTTCCTCTTCTTGAATGAGGACGGCGCTGAGCACATTCTCCGAAGCCGAAAGGTAAAGCCAGAGTGGCTCACCTGGTTCGGGCTTGCTGAGGAGAGGAGGATTGGCGAGGTACTCTTTTAATTGGGCAAATGCCTCTTGCTGCTGAGTACCCCACTAGAAAACCCTCCGGTGCCGCGCAGTGCCTTAAAGAATGGAAGGGACTTTTCTCCAGACTTGGAAAGGAAACGGCCGATGGCCGCCAGTCTTCCTGTTAGCCTCTGGACTTCTTTGATGTTCCTGGGAGGGGCCATGTTTATTATGGCCTGAATTTTTTCGGGGTTTGCCTCGATGCCGCGCTGGCTGACGATGAACCCGAGGAGACGCCGAACGCACACTTCGCCGGATTGAGCCTCATGTTGTGGGTTCGAAGGATCCCAAAGGCCTATTCCAGGTCGGCGACGTGATCCCTTCCCCGCTTGCTTTTGACGAGCATGTCGTCGACACACTTCCATATTACGCCCAATTTGATTCTTGAAGACTCGGTTAACGAGTCTTTGATAAGTAACACCGGCGTTCTTCAGCCCGAAGGGCATGATCCGGCAACAATAAAGCCCTTGGTCTGTAACAAAGGATGTCTTGGCTATATCTGGAGGGAACATCCGGATCTGGTTATAGCCCGAGAAGGCATCCATGAAGGATAGGAGCTCGTGACCCGATGTGATGTCGATAAGAGCATCGATGCTGGGGAGAGGGAACAGATCCTTGGGGCACGCCTTATTGAGGTAGGTGAAATCTATGCAATTCTCCAGCTCCCGCTCGCCTTCTTGACCATGATGACGTTCGCCAGCCACTCAGGGTAGCTGACCTCTTGTATGAAGCACGCAGACAGGAGCTTGTCCACTTCTGCATTTACCGCCTGCTGTCGCTCCGGAGTGAACTTGCATTGTTTTCGGACAACCTGCTTCGACCCGGGGATCACGCTGAGTTTGTGCATGATGAGATCCTCGGAGATACCGCGCATGTCAGAAGGCTTCCATGCGAAGAGGTCGACATTGCGGCGAACGCAGTCGATCATGGTGGACTTGAGGTTGGGAGCGAGGGAGCAGCTTACTCGGAATCACCTTGGCGCATCCTCTGTTTCGAACAAGACATCTTCTAGCTCGTCTGCCGGTTCTAGTTCCGACTGGGTTCTCTCGGACTGCAGCTCAACGGCATCGAGAGGAAATACCCCGCCCCCGATCGCCGTCATGTAGCACGATCGTGCTGCTTCTTGGTTTCCTCAGACAATTCCGACAGCAGTGTTGGTAGGGAACTTCATCTTCTGGTGGTAGGCCGAGGGAACCGCCTGGAGGGAGCAGAGCCCGGAACGCCCGAGTATGGCATTGTAAGCTGCCTTGACGTTCACAACCATGAAGTCCATTGATTCGGTCCTTCGGTGTGGGGTCGTACCAGCTGTGACGTCCAAAGTGACAATCCCCTCTATTGGCACCGGAACGCTAGAAAATCCGTGCAATGTGTATCCGGCTGGCTTTAGCTTGTCTCGGGAGAGCTTTATGTTCTCGAAGGCCTCCAGGAAGAGGATGTTTACCGAGCTTTCGTTGTCAACGAGGATGCGGTGGACTTCGAAGTTTGCCATGCTGAGGCTAACGATGAGCGCGTCACAGTGCAGGAGCCGAACTCCCTCCAAGTCTTCTCCTGAGAATGAGATAGGGAGTCGCTGGACCTGGGGGGAGGGGGGCCCTGGACGGCGTTGACATCTCGGACGAATGCCTAGTGGGAGGTGTTAAACTCCCCCCATCGGCCCTCTGTGGATGCAATGCAAGATGGCTTAACCCTCAGGGTCTTCAAGCTCCTGATCCTGCTCGGGTGGCTGCCTGGGTGCTCGAGGAGGAGGGGAAGCCCTCATATTCCTCGTATCCCTCTGGTCCCGAGCGCCTTCACGGTTGAACTCCCGGAGGTACCCCCTTTGGATGAGGGCCTCAATCTCGTCCTTCAGGGCACGACAATGATCCGTGTCGTGCCCGTTGTTCCGGTGGAAGCGGCAGTAGAACTGCTGATCCCTCTTCTTGTTGTTGTTGTTGTTCGGCCGAGGGGGAATTGCACGAGGTCCCTGTCTTCGATTGCTAAGAGAATGGTTGACATGTTCTGTGTCAGCGGAGTGTATCTCTCGAAACGAGGGACCGGAGGAACCCTTTTCGTGGTGCCCCCGTCTCTTGGAACTTTCTTCGCTGGCTCGAACTCGTCGGCCTTGCGTTTTCCCTTCTCGAGGATTTCTTTTGAGTCCTTTGGATTCAGGGCCTCTTCAGCTCAGATGTACTTTTCGACCCGATTGATGAGGTCGGGAAAATCTACAGGGGGCTTCTTCGCCAGGGAGGCCTTCAGCTATCCATGACGGACGTTGTGCCGGAATGCTGCCTAGGTGACCCCGGGGTCGAGGGAGGAGACCGAGCTTGCCTCAGTGGTGAACCTTTGGACGAACACTCGAAGTGACTCCCCCTCCTTCTGCCGGAGGCAAAGTATGGACGTGCTTGTCCTTTCGGCCTTTCGGCTAGTCACAAAGTGGGTGAGGAAGTTGCCCTCCAATTGGTCGAAAGAATTGATGGAGCCGGGGGCGAGCTTGGAGAACCATTCCCGAGCCAGACCCCGGAGGGTGGCAGGGAAGGTGCGGCACAGGAGGGGATCCGATGCGTTGTAAATCATCATGAGGATTTTGAAGCCCTCCATGTGATCAGCAGGAACGCCCTCTCCGTCATAAGTCTCGAATTGAGGTGGGCGAAAGTTCCAGGGTATTTCCGCTCGCAAGATGGCGGTGGAAAAAGGAGGTCGGATGGGCCTGTATCCCTAGGCTGGCCTCGGGCCGCCGTCCCTGAAGTGATCGAGGCAGTCTTCCATTTCTTGGAGGTGCTTCAAGATGTCATCGTCATACTCTGGCTGGACTGTTGGGACGCGAGACACGCTGGCCTCGGCATCCGAACGGGAGTGAGAGCGGCGGACGTCATCGTCGATGGGGGTTCCCCGGATGGCCTCCATGATTTCTTTTCGGAAGTCTTGAAACTCCTGGTGGGTGACCGGGACTCGCTTAGCTCGATTTTGCTGAGCTGGTGGGCGCCGGCCGACGCGGCTGAGTGCCGGCCTCCGCCCTTGGGACGGAGGTTTGGGATGGTTCGGGGCTGAGTTGGAAGCGGCCCCTCCCCTACTCCGGCTTGCCTGTTGATTCTGGATTGCCCCTCGCAGGTCGGGTTGGATCGGACGGGAGGCACCCGGTTGGAGTCCGTAACTGACCCTCGGGTTGTTGGATGCCTGAACTTCTGCGCCGACGCCCTGTGGAGGCACGTCATGCCGACGTGCTGAGGTAACAGCTCTCGTGGCTTTGGGCGCCATGTAAGCTCGGGTTGACGGGGTACCGTTGGTGGCTGAACTCGGGTCGGCGTATGCACTAGGCGTTTTCCACAGACGGTGCCAACCTGATGCGGTCTGTTTTTAGGAGGCATGTGGATGCACTAGGTGTGAGTTCTTACTCAATTTGTATTGGTGGAGGAAGCTCCAGTACGGACGACCCTCAGCAGGGCGAACGGTAAGGATGTAGGCGGGAGTGAGGTGAAGGCTGGATGCTCGGTTCGGATCAGGAGGCTCGGATCTGAGGTCTTGAGTACCTACAGACGGTCTAGGAACACCGGGGTTGGTCCTGGTGGCAGACCCTCCGACGATCTAGTCAGCTGCTGAGAGAGAGTAACAATAACTAGGGTTTTGAGTGGGAAGATTCATTACCTGGATAAGGAGTGGAGGGTCTGGTATTTATAGGAGAAGCCAACTGGTTTTGGACCCGTTTGGGGTCGGGTCTGGTCCTGGTTGCCCGTGGGTGTGAAGCGGTGGAAACCCGAGCGGTATAGGGCTGACGTGGCAGAGGCCTGGACAGTTTCTAGGTTGACGTGGCAGAGGCCCGGGCGGTTTTCTGATGCTGACGTGGCAGATCCAGATGATTCAGAGATGCACGTTTCCTGAGGGGATCCTGTGGCCCAGGAGGGGCCACGTCATCCAACCCATATCATGTATTATTTAAACCAGTCATTTTCAAAGCGTGTTGCAAACAATAGTATATAGTGGAAGATCTGAAGGATAAAGACATACAATTAATGTCATAAAGCATCTATAACCTTCAGCATACAAAACACTTATTTAACAGTTCAGTACAATGGGGTAACCGAAGCTGATGTACATTAGTATTATTCACATACCCTAATTCTGTCTGAAAGTGTTTTAGGTAAACCTCACATCATTGCGTTAGATTCATTGCGTTGCTTATTAGCTACCTCCTTATCTTTCTGCAGCATTTACTATCTTCGAATTTTGCTTTGTGTTGTGTTGTGTGTTTGCTGCATGCTTTCAGGTTGGGGGCTGCCCCTTGCTTAGGCTTTCTTTTGGGCCGTATTTTGGATCTTTGCTGATGGCTGCTTCGTTCCGAGTTATTGGCAGCCATCTTAGCTACCATGTGCATACAATGATTTTGTATTTATTCCTTTTCCTTTAGCTTTGTATTACTCCTTGTAATCATTCGTTCTGTATGCTACTTTTATATTTCTTTTATATATTATTTCGAGGCTGGAGTCGTTTGACTCTATCCAATTATTATAAAAAAAAGAAAAGAAAAAAAGTAATCCTCACATCATTAATTTACCCATTGTCTGTCACTAACATACAAAATTCAATGCACGAAACTAAAACTAACCTGAGAGAAGAAAGTTGCAGCTTAGCATGTGTCAACCATTATGAGCAGCTCCTTGATTCTGAACAGGACCACGAGAATTACTCAGCTGAAATTAGCAGACCCAAAAGATTGATAATTTGACTAGCAAAGAGAATTCACTATTTGCTGTCATTAAAAAAAAAAAACAATAAAAGAAACAACAAATGGTATACATAAACAAATAATTGAAAAAACAAATGCAGTGAAATTTCACCTGTGTTTCTCCTTAATCTGTTTCATTGCATTACCTAAATCATGGGCTTTGAAGTTCCTCTTTAGCTGGAAACCTCAATAACTCATCTCCCCCATGTCCAGACATGTACAAAAGTATGTGGCTTCCTTCATCACCTAAAAGATGCTTGGATCTTTCGACAGCACTATCATGCCTCCCAGTCAAAACTCGTAAAAAAATTTCAGCAGTGACTTCATAACAACGATAATTGATGTGGTATATACATGACGTGGCCTAATCAGGGCCGTCGGATCTCCTCAGATTTCGCTCATCCCAGATCATCCGGTCAACGGGTCCAACGGGCCCTCTACCACTTCAGGCCCACCGGCAAACGGGTCTGATGCCTATAAATACCATTACCAGGCACCCTCCTCACTTTAAAAGGTAATCAATCTTTCCCCACCTGAACCCACCCTAGTTGCTCAGTCTCTTTTCCAGTGACTAACTAGATCGTCGGAGGACCTATCACCGGGATTTCTCTCGGTGTTTCTATGCCTTTTGTAGGTAACCCGGTCGTCGAGCTCCAGCCGCTCTTCCGAGCCGACCTCTAGGAACCGGCCCGAGCCAAGGTCAAGATCCGTCCCTTCCACTTCACAAATTACAAGAACTCACACCTGCTGCACCCACAGTGAAAACAAGCAGCATCATGTTGGCGTCGTCTATGGGAAACCGACTGACTCGATCCTAAGCTCGGATCTCTCTTGAAGCCGAGCCCTTCCATGGCTCCCAAAGCCAGAAGAGCCTGCACCGCTGGATGCCGTCCAGACCCACCTCCCTCTCACAGCCATGTGAACACTCGGGGATCTAACCGGCCACCAGCCAATGGTACGTTGGGACTGGGTCCGACCGCCTCTCGCTCGGTTGCCAGAGACTTACGGCATATCATCAACCACCGGCAGCCCGTGAGCGACCTTCGTCTCCAGCTCAGCCGATCAAGGAGCTGGGACGTTCCTTTCGACCCAGCTCCGACTCATAGCATTCTCCCATCCCGAAGCATGGCGCACAATCGTAGCCGCTCTCCTACGGGTGGTTCACCTCTGCCCGGTCAGGGTGAACAGGCTCCAGTCACGAGAGCCAAGTTTCGAGATTTTGGGAACGAGATCCTCCGTGCTCTTGGAGGTAGTCCCGAATTCGAACAGCTAACTGCCGGCCGAAGACGCGAAGGGGGTCTGGGTCCCGAGTCTCACGGTTCGTCCCAGCCACCGTGGCAGAACGAAGCCGTCCTCCACCGCCTCTAGGAGATGGAGAATCGCCTCGCCAGCATTAACGAAGGAGGACCACAAACCGGCCGGGTGCATCAGCCAAGCTAACCCCCATTCTCCTTCCAAATTCTAGACGCGGAGATTCCCAGAAATTTTAGGTTGCCTCAGTTCGAGACCTACAATGGCGAGAGTGATCCAGCTGATCACATGGAAGGGTTCAAAACCCTTATGATGATTCACAGCGCATCGGATCCAATCCTATGCCGTGCCTTCCCTGCCACCCTGCGTGGTCCGGCCCGGGAATGGTTCTCGAAGCTCGCACCCGGTTCGGTTTTCTCAATCGACCAACTCGAGCCAAACTTTCTCGCCCACTTCGTGACCAGTCAGAAGGTCAGAAAACGAGCGCGTTCCTCTTGGACCACAAGCAGAAGGAGAGCCCCTCCGCGAATTTGTGAGGAGGTTCACAACCGAAGCAAGGGCGGTCTCGTCCCATGATGTCAGTTCACCTCGGCGGCCTTTTGGCACATTGTTCGCCACGGCCAGTTAAAGGCATCCTTGGCCAAGAAACCGCCCCTAGACTTTCCTGACCTCCTCAACAGGGTCAAAAAGTACATCCAGGCCGAGGAGGCTCTGCACCTCGAATGCTTAAAAGAAACCCCAGGCAAAGGGAAGAGGAAGACCGAAGAATCCGAACCTATGAAGACGGCCCAGAATGATCTGTCTGCCCAGAAATGCTCCCCACCGGTCCCCTGTTTCGAGAGGTACACTCCGCTAACACAAAACGTGTTGGACATCCTCTTGGATATGGAGGACAAGGATATCGTCCGCCTTCTTCCCCAACCTAACAACAACAAGAAGAGGGGCTGGAGGTTTTACTGTCGCTTCCATCGGGACAATGGCATAAGACCGATAATTGTCGTGCCCCCAAAGACGAAATCGAAGCCCTCATCTAGAGGGGGTACTTGAGGGAGTTCACTTGAACCACCCCCAAAGACCAGAGGGATCCACGGCCGTCACCTTCTCCTCGGACGATCAGCATGCGGCCCGAACCCGAGCTCGAGGAGGCCGGTAGGCCGGCCATCCTTCACTATGTCCACGACAGATCTATGGGAGGAGAATCGAACACCTCCCGCAAAGCTTTCTTTTGGGAAGTAAACTCGGTCCATAACTATTTGCCCCTCGCACCACAGAGGCTGGCGGTCTCGTTCTCCAACGAAGATCTCGATGGCATTCGACTGCCCCATTGTGATGCTCTGGTATCAGCCTCGGCATGGTAAACCTTGAGGTCCGACGTATCCTTGTTGACAACGGGAGTTTGGTCAATATCCTATTTCTGGCAGCGTTTGAAAGCCTCAAGCTCTCCCGTGAAAGGTTGAAGCCGGCGGGGTACACGCTTCATGGGTTCTCCAGCGTCCCTATCCAAATCGAGGGAATTGCCACACTTAACGTGACCCGGTACGGCCCCGACCATTCGGACCTAAGCAATGGACTTTATGGTGGTCAATATCAAGGCCGCCTATAATGCTATCCTTGGCAGGCCCGGCCTTTCTGCTCCAGGCGGTTCCCTCCGCTTACCACTTAAAGCTGAAGTTTCCCACCGATCACGGGGTAGGTGTAGTCCGGGGCAATCAGAAATCGGCACGTTCGTGCTACATGACCGCAGTGGGGGGCAGAGTCTTTCTCCTTGACGCGATAGAACTCACTTCCGAGCAAGGCTCGGAGCTCAGAGACGTGCTGGAGGTCTCTTTCTCCGAAGAAGACATGTCCAAATGGTTCTGAGTAGGCCAATCTCTGGCCCCGGATCTAAAGCTGGCAATCATCGGATGCATCCGTCGGAATTCCGACCTCTTCGCTTGGACACCATCCGACATGCCTGGAATATCTGAGGACATCATTATGCACCGGCTAAGCATCCGCTCAAACTCGAAGCCGGTCCAACAGAAGCGACGTAAGTTCGCCCCCGACATGCAGCAGGTGGTGAGGGAAGAGGTAGGAAAACTGCTCTTGGCACGGTTTATACATGAAGTCAGCTACCCGGAGTGACGGACAATGTTGTGATGGTGAAAAAGACGAGCGGGAAATAGAGAATCTGCATAGATTTTACAAAGCTCAACAAGGTCTGTCCTAAAGATCCATTTCATCTCCCGAACATCGATGCCCTAATAGATGCAACCTCGGGGCATGAGCTGCTGAGTTTCATGGATGCCTTTTTAGGCTACAACCAGATAAGAATGTTCCCTTCGGACTTATCAAAGATAGCCTTCGTGACCGACCAAGGCCTTTACTGTTACCGAGTCATGCCTTTCGGGATGAAGAATGCCGGCGCCACATATCAAAAGCTCGTCAACCGAGTCTTCAAAGACCTGATTGGCCGGAACATTAAAGTGCATGTTGACGATATGCTTGTCAAAAGTCGCAGAGGTCAGGATTATGTCAGCGATCTCGAAGAGGCTTTCGATGTCCTGCGATTTCACAACATGAGACTCAACCCCTCTAAATGCGCCTTCGGCGTCTCCTCATGAAGGTTTTTTGGATTTATGGTGAGCCAGCGCGGCATCGAGGCGAACCCCGAGAAGCTTCAAGCCATCATCGACATGGTCCCTCCGAGAAACGTCAAAGAAGTCCAAATGCTTACGAGGTGACTAGCGGCCATTGGCCGTTTCCTCTCCAAGTCAGGATAGAAGTCGCTCCCATTCTTCAAGGCCCTCCGAGGAGCGAAAAGCTTCGAGTGGGAAACCTCGCAACAAGAGGCGTTTGACCAACTTAAAGCCTACCTTGCCAACCCACCGCTCCTCAAAAAGCCAGAACTGGGCGAACCCCTCTTCCTCTACCTGGCCGCCACAGAACACGCACTCAGCGTCGTGTTGGTTAGAGAGGAGGACGGGGTGCAGAATCCCCTCTATTATGTCAGCAAGATCCTGCATGATGCTAAGGTCCAATACCCCAGGACGAAAAAGATTGCCTACGCATTGGTGATGGCTGCATGGAAACTCCGACCCTACTTCTAGGCCCACTCCATCCGCGTCCTTACGGATCAACCTCCCAAAATGGTCCTCGACAAGCCCGAGAACTCTGGCTGCTTAATCAAGTGGTCAATCGAGCTCAGCCAGCACGACATCAGCTACCATCCTCGGTCGGCCATCAAGGGCCAGGCTCTAGCTAAGTTCATAACGGAGTGCACCATCCCCGAGTCCCCAGAAATTTGGGAGGACGTCCCGGCATGGGACGTCTATGTGGACGGATCATCATGCGAGGAAGGGAGCGGAGCTTGCGTCATCCTTAGGGGCCCCGATGACTTCGTCCTCCAGTATTCTCTTCGACTCAATTTCTTGACCACAAACAACAAGGCGAAATATGAAGCTCTGATTGCAGGACTTACATTGGCCTACCGGGCAGGGGCAAGATGAATACGGGTCTTCAGTGATTCCCAGCTCGTGGTCAAACAGATCACCGGGGAGTACGAAGCCCGTGACCTTAGGATGACCCTGTACTTGGCACGCGCAAAACAACTCCTGGAGCTCTTCGAACAGGCGGAGGTCCGACGGATCCCAAGAGAACAAAACTGTCATGCCGACTCCTTGTCTAAACTAGCGTCGTTATTCCTCGGAGGATTAGACCGCACTGTCCTAGTGAGGTCCTCCTCAAACGCAACATCGAAGAACTTGAAGTCCTTTGCCTCGCTTTCGGCGATCCAGGTGAGACATGGATGGATCCTATACAAAAATTTCTGACCAACGACGAGTTACCGTAGGACCGTGCCGCAGCACGGACTACAAGGATCCGGTCCGAAAGGTTCACCTTAATTGGGGACGTGCTCTTCAAGCGCTTCTACACCAAGGCTGACGGGAGACTCTATCTCTGCTGTCTGAAACCAGATTAAGCTAAGTATGCCCTAGAGGAGCTACATGAAGGGATTGGGGGATGTCACATGGGCAGCAGGTCGCTGGCCCAAAAAGCGTTCAACCACGGCTACTACTGGCCGATTATGCTGCAAGACGCTCAGGACCTAGTAAAAGGGTGCGGCCCCTGCCAAAGATTCTCTCCCATCAGATGCTCACCTCAAGCCGAACTGAAGTCGCTCGCCAGCCCTACCCCCCTTCGCCATGTAAGGGATGGACCTGGTCGGCCCCTTTCCACAGGCTACCGGCCAAAGGCGATTTTTCATCGTGGCCGTCGACTACTTCACCAAGTGGGTCGAGGCAGAACTCCTAGCCACGATCACGGAGCATCAAGCCCAATAATTCTCCTGGAAACACATCATCTGTCGGTTCGAAATCCCGTGCGTGCTAGTCACCGATAGCACTGTCACATTTACCACATACCCGAACTCGACCCAGATCTGACATTGGACCGGAACCGGACCGATCTATATGGGTCCGGATCCGGGTCCTAAAATAATACCCGATGCACTTTCGGGTCCGAGTCCGCTCAAAATAGAACCGACTCGGACCCAGACCCGATCCGTTAAAAAATACCCCCAAACATATAGAATTTGAATAATAGGGTTATCTATATAATAAAACACAAAGAAAGCTATTAAATGGCTCTCCTTCAATCCCCCAAAAATCAAAGGCCCGGATCTAGCCTCACAAAACACATTCCCCCCCCCCCCCCACCCAAAAAAAAACTCAAATTCAAATCCTCCCGCCCAAAACAACTTCTTTATTTATTTAATTATTTTTTTCTCTCTCTCTTTCTCTTATTCAAAAAATTAAGAAAATAAAAATTTTAATAATTAAAAAACTAAAAAATTTAAAACTTTAAAACTAAAAAATTTAAAGCTTTAAAAACTGTTAAAATAATTTTAAAAAATTAAAAAATTAAAAAAATTTCAAAAAAAAATTTCAAAAAAAATTAATTTAAAAGAATTAAAATTTTTAAAATGTTTAAAATTATAAAATATATGTATATATTTAAAAATTTTGAAATTTTCGAAAATAGAAAAAAAAATTAAAAAAAAATTAAATTTAAAAAAATTAAAACTTTAGAAACTTTAAAAATAATTCAAAAAAATAAAAATAAAAAACATATAAAATATAATAATAAATTATTTTTTAAAAATATAAAATTTTAAAAAATAAAAAAAATTTTAAAAAAAAATTTAAAATTTCTATAAAAAAACTAAAATTTAAAAAATTTTAATTTTAATAAAAAATCAATTTAAAAATTTTAAAATTTTAAAAAAATTTATAATTTAAAAAATTTTAAATTTTTAAAAATTAAAAATAAATTTAATTTTTTAAAAAATTAAAAATTTTAAAAATAAAAAAGTTTTAAATTTTAAATTTTAAATTTTTGAAAATTTGAAAAATATTTGAAAATTTGAAAATTTGAAAATCTCAAAACAAATCTAAATCCAATGTCGAACCCCAATCAAGAGGTCGCCGCCGATATCTGATCCACTGCTGATTCCGTATCGGTGACTCCCCTCCACCAAATCGAGCACGAATATCAAGCAACTTTGTATCGGCGGCTCCCCTCCACCGAATCGAGAGCCTCTATATGCTATGCGTCAACTCTAATTTCATTTCATGAACCGAATTCTCATTTTAATTTTTAATTTTGTGTGTGCAGGAGATTACTCAGTTTTTTGCTGACTCGAATTTTGTGTGTATGGGATCTAAGTTCAGAGAGGTATGATTGTTTTATTTTTGGGTTTAAATTTTTTTTAATTTGGTGATTTATTTGATGAGTATTTTTTATTGGTTTTGATTTAAGGTGTACGCAAGTGAGAGATGGATTATTTGGTGGCCTCATTTTAGGCTTCCAAACCATATCAGGACAAGTAAGCTGACCAACAGCCTAAAATAACTTGGCAAATATGCTACATTAATTTCTTAACTACAAGAGAAAATACTATCGTGAAGTGTTCCCTTCACTGGTTATTTGAAACCATGGATAACATAACATATAAGAACTTTTAGTTTATGTTTGGATATATAGGATTGGGATGTCTGGAGTTTACAAGTGAAGGGTGCAAACTCTCAACTCAAGAAAGACAGCTAAAGTAAATTTGTTATTTATCCATTTTGATTTTTTTTTTTACAAAGGTGCAATGGGAAGACAAAGTGGAGATAAAAGAAATGATTAGCTTGGTTAGAGTTTTGAGAACTTCATGTATTTCATTAGGGGAGGACAACTATTATCCGAACCGACCAATTCGAACAAATCCAATATGAACCGACTGGTTTTTAACCGAACCAATTGGGGGAATAGGTTGGCCCAGTTCTTGGTCTCTAATAACCGACTGGACCGGTTCGGTTGTTGGATGGGGCTTCTAAATAACCGATAAAATCGAACCGACCGTACTTCTATGCATTAGTCTCTAAAAATCTAATTCTCCTTTAATTTCTTGAATGTACAAACTATCGTTTCTTGAATATACAAACCATCATTTCTTGAAGATACAAATAGTCTCCTTTAATTTCTTTAGGGGGCGTTTGGTACACGAATTAGAAAATTCCTAGGAATGAAGGATTCCCAGGAATGTGAGGGTGGGAATTAAGATACCTGGGAATGTTGTATTATCACGTTTGGTATAGTACATTGCATTTTCGGGAATCATATATTATTGTAATTTTTTATCCTAGTTTTTTGGGGTTTTTTTATGTTTGTTATGAAAATCACATGAGAATGCTCAAATCCCATGATTTTTTGGAGGAATATATTTTTTTATTCTAGTTTTTTTGGTTATTTTATTGTTTGTTATGAAAATCCCATGGGAATCCTCAAATCCCATGGTTTTTGGGAGAAATGGAAATCCTTTCCAACAAAGTATTTTGATTCCCTTGAGAATCTATCATTCATTCCAAAACTATGCTTGCCAAATACCAAACAAGATAATCTACGAGGGAATATGAGATTCCCTTGCACATTCCCACATACCAAGCGCCCCTAAGTTCAGTTCATACCTCAAGTCTCACACTCCAAATCTCAATGAGGCAACCCAACAACCAACGATAAGATTATAAGAGGAAAGGATTTAAAGAAAATGGAAACCTAACTAAATCAATCAGTAATTCATCTTCTTCCTCCTTCAAAGCTCCAATGGCTGTAAGTTCTTCTCCTTCTTCATCTTCTTCTTATGTCCTCCTCCTCCAGTTCCCGCCAAAAGCTCAACACCCCCTTCGTCTCTCCTCCACTTCCCGCTAACAGCCCAACACTCTGCCCTCGATTTTGTTTCTCATTTTTTAGATGTGTAGGATTGAAAGAGAGTAGGTCGCAAGTTGTATTATTTGCTACTGAAAATAGCACATTATTTTTTTCAGATTGAATTAGATTATATTGTATCGAAAATAGCAGGTTGCTAGCATGTTGTTTTTTAAAATTGTTTGAAGTTGATCTTCTAAATTTCAATGAAATTGTCAATGATGTTGGAGGTGAAAAGTAGCACGCCGAATCGACCATCCAATTCAATCCAAATCAGGCTTAATCGACTTGGATGGAAACCGATCCAATTCAAACTCGGATTGGTTGCGGATGAAAAACTTAAAAAACCAACATTCTTTGGATTGGTAGTGGATGGTCCATATTAGGTCGGATACCGACCGATGTCCACCCTTATATTTCATTTTGGTTGAAATAATAATAAGAGGTATTTCAGTTGCAAACTGAGTCTCAGACAAATAAATGTTTAGATTATTGGTATTGTAGATACCTTCACACATGCACTTACGTTACCATTATATTTAGGCATGCTCATAGTAGTTATGGGATTAGAGTAAGCTCTATAAAACCTACATGATAATATCCTTGTATAACTATTAGAAACATCTAAAAGTGATGCTGAAGTTAAAAAAAACTTTATGCAGTGTTTCCAACAAACTATATGCATTCCAGGTAATTTCAAGCTAATGATCAAGAAGGCGATGGTTGAGCTTAAAGGTAGATATATTGCTTACGCATATAATATGTTTGCTACTTCAATTAATTTGCTGGACCTCTAAAACTATTTTATATAATCAAACCAGGTGCACAGTTCTGAAGACGTGCCGTAGATACGTGTTAACGAGCAAACCTAGTAGGATTATACATATAAAAGTAATTGTTGAAGATAGATATGTAAATATAATATTAATTCATGTACTTAAGTGCAAAAATTGTTAGAATGGTAGGGTATTTGGTGCAAAAATACTTAAATGCAAATATTTATTCTCTACTACCGGACCTGACGGGTATTTTTTTTAACTAGGACCCAAACTCGGATCCAGACCTGGATCCGGTTCTTGCAAGTCCGAGTCCAATTTTTGGATTCGTGAGGTACCGGGTCTGGGTCCGAGTAGTGGAGGACCCAACCAGATAGGACCTGATACTAGCTCTAGTCACCGATAACAGAACCCAGTTCACCGGCAAATTTTTTTGGATGTTTTGTGAAGACCTCGACATTCAACAGTGCTTCTCGTCAATCTCTCACCCCTAATCAAACGGCCGGTGCAAAATACCAACCGGAAAATTCTTGTTGGTTTCAAAAAAATGGCTGGACCAATCCTCTAAGGGTCTATGGGTCGAAGAGTTATCAAGCGTCCTCTGGTCACACCGAACTACCAAGAGAATCTCGACCGACGAGTCCCTGTTCAACCTAGCATACGGGACCGAGGCGGTCATCCTCTGGAAGTCGGCCTCCCCTTGCCTAGGTACATGGGCTTCGACGAGGAATCAAACTCAAGCGACCTCAGGGCGAACCTGGACCTCATTGACGACGTCCGGAAAAGATCCACCATCCGGCGGGCCATATATCAGCAGCGAGTTGAGAGGCTTTACAACAAGAAAGTTCGCTCGACTAACATCAAGGAAGGGGACCTCGTACTCAGAAAGCTAGCAATCTCCCAGCCCACAGCCAGAGGCAAGCTCGCCCCCAATTGGGAAGATCCGTATAAGGTTTCCCAAGTGGTACGTCCTCATACTTACCGACTTGAAGACCTGAGGGGCAGGATGGTTAAGAGGCCCTGGAACGCGGAGCACTTCATCAAGTTTCAAGAAAGAAAGTGAGGAAGAGTCCATTATTGTAATGGGCGCTACGCTCCAAATTTTTTGTAAACAAACAAACATGATATAAAAGCAGGAGATTTTGTTTAACAAATCAACGTTTGTGGATTTCTCAGTCGCTCACTTCCGCGCCGCTCGGCTTGGACTTTGACCACCTACGAGGGATTCCTCAATCCCTCACGTTCTCGCCGCTCGGCTTGGACTTTGACCACCTACGAGGGATTTCTCAATCCCTCACGTCCTCGCCGCTCGGCTTGGACTTCAACCACCTACGAGGGATTTCGCAATCCCTCACGTCCTCGCCGCTTGGCTTGGACTTCGAATACCTACGAGGGATTTCTTAATCCCTCACGTCCTCGCCGCTCGGCTTGGACTTGAACCACCTACGAGGGATTCTTCAATCCCTTACGTCCTCGTCCCTCGGCTTGGACTTTGAAGACCTACGAAGGATTCTTCAATCCCCCACGTCCTCACCCCTCGGCTTGGACTTCGACCACCTACGAGGAATTTCTCAATCCCTGTAACTCCTGTTTTCCCGTATTTATATTTTTGTACTGTTTTGTGCCTCATTGTACTCTCTCGTCTATTTTGATATCATGTAATTTCTTCTGATTGAATGGAATTATTATTTTTGTTTCAACTCAAATTCTTGGTCCTTTTATCAAATTCATTCGTGTCCTATTTGTGTCCTTATTCATGAAGAATTTACCATTTCTTCTCATTTATATCTTTAATCTCCATTTTGATGCATTTTAACCATTTCTCCTGTTGGGCTCTTTTTGAAACGGATCCCCAAAACCCGCAAACCCACAAACCCTATTATATAAACCCTACCCTAACCCTAATCTAACCCAAAATACTGTTATAACCTAATTACCCCGCCGCTAATCATCTTCTTCACCCCGACTCCTTCGTCTCCACCTTTTTCGTTCAACCAACCCAACTCCCGATCGCCTCTCCGTTCCCCTCCGACCACCACCTACTCGACTTCCGCTCCTCGTCAACCCCACATCACCACCACCGCCTGCATCCACCACCATCAACAACGAACCCAGCTTCGAACCCATCCACCTTCGAACCCAATTCTCGACCACCGCTCCAAACCATCGTCTTCATCCACCCAACCTCGCAACCCATCGCCTGTCACCGCCCCCATCGCCTCGTCAGCCCCTCGCCGCCTCGCCAACACCCCAACCCACTCCTCCGATCGCTCTCACCTTTGTTTCGAACCCACGAACAGAGGAGCACATCGCCGTCGCCTTCCGTCCACCCTCGCGTCTCCGCCGTGCCGCCGTCGCTGCGTCGCTTCCCGACGTAGTGCCACGTCGAAGAAACCCACCGTCGCCGCTCTCCCTCACGCTCAGTTCGTCGAAGAAGAAATGAACGAAGAAGAAGGCGGAAAAGGCGGGAGCGAATCTCAGCCATCAGATCGCGCCAAGATCCGCGCTGAGATCGCTGTTCGGTGTTCGTCCACACCAGATCCAGATCCGCTGCACGCTGTTCTGGCCTCAGATCCGCTGTTTCGGAAACGATCTGATTGGTCGACTTTGCTGTTCCCTGTTTTGGCCGCACCAGATCCAATCGCTACTCGCTGTTTTGGGCCGATCCTGTGTGCGGGAAAACTCGATCTCCGATCAATTTTTGCACGCGCTTTTCGAGGACATCTTCGGGGGTTTTTCTCCTCTAATTGCTTCAACAAGTGGAGTTCATCAACGTCATCTAAGGCAAGTATTCATCTTGTACATTTTATTGCTCTAGTACAAGTTTTCTTGAAAATACCACATGTAGTTAGATTGTGACTCCCTTTGAAATATCATTGTAAATCAAATTTGAACCTTCAAACCCACAAATCTAAGAGTCACAAAACTTCCTCGTATTAAATAATAATCAATTGGACTCTTTTATCCCCTTGAACACATGAATCACATGGACATATGAATTAAGGACCCCTAAAAATTGTAGACGCATATAAAGTTAGTATTTTGACGAAATTGCGACTATTATGACTTGGAAAATATATATTAATTGCTATTTTGACATCCATGAACATGTATTTATGCTACTTGATAATTTTAGACACCCAATTACACATTTCCATGGAACCTACATTAGTAAATAAATTCTGAGTGTTGCTGTCTGGATTTTCTTTTGCGGTTTCGACCCTTTTATCATTGGAATTTGGGCCCGAGCCCTGAATATAAAACGTAGATCCGGATGTGCAGATATTGATAGACTCCAAAATGATCGAATTTGGAGCTACGGTCTAGGAGTTATGGCAGTTATACTGCAACTGTGTCAGTAGACGCAGAATTGCAAAACTGCTGTATAAAATTACTTCGCGCATTAAATTCGCTGTGTAAACAGCGAGCGTTCGACACGAAATTTCATATGTAGTTGCTGGACACCCTATAGGATATCCCCAATTTTTCTTAGAATTAATTTACATTATCTAAACACTATTTCATATGTAAGAATACATATACACAAATTCTGCCCGAACATTTTAGCTGGATAATTTATTCATGTCGACCCCCCATTATGCCATTCCATGTACATGACCCTGATTCTTGACTTGTTTCGCACACATGTATGCTTGCTTGATGAGAATTAATAAAAGTAACAAGCCGGGGTTTTGGGAAAGACTATAGAGTGGACAATATAGGTAAGTGTACTCGGAAGGGAGCCCGTGTTTCCCAGTACTCGGTTCATGAACCTGTTGCACGTGATGTATTCATGGAGTCAGTTACTTGGCTCATGAACCTGTTGCACGTGATGTATTCATGGAGTCAGTTACTTGGCTCATGAACCTGTTGTATTCATGGAACCACTGTGTGGTCCTTGAACCTGTTAGTATTCACGAACTTGCTTCGTGAACCTGTTATTTAATTCGTATTCATGAACCGTGACTGCTTGATTACTTGATACCTGAGTACGCCGCCCTATAGACTCCATTACTAGGTCTAAACGCAATTGTTTTGTCTGTAGCAACCATGTAGTAAAAAAGATGGATGCATGTCGTGCTACCTAGATAGTAATCACACAAGACTTGAACTTAATACCTGATACATGATTATCCTGTTGCCTGATTATCCTGTTACCTGATTACCTGGTTACCTGATATCTGATACATGAAACTTGAACATGACACCTGTAACTTGAAATATGAAACATGATACGTGAAACCTGACACATGAAACATGATAGTTGATGTTAGATACCCCGACAAGTTCACCTGACATATGTTTTACCATTAGCAGTTGTTAACTAGCCTGTTTATTAAGAAGTCCTTCCTTGCTAGCTAATTCCTGGTTGTTCCCACTACTTGTTGTATTTCTGTTACATTCTTGATTCCAGTTCCTGTTCCCCATACTTGTACTTGCTTTCACTATTTGTGGCCCTAGCTTGCACTAAGGGCATTTTCTCTTGTTTTTCCTTGTTTTCCTTTTTATATTTATTAAGTAGACTTGGAGACGAGCTGCCTGCTGGGATTGGTGAGCAGACATTTCAGGTTTTGCTTGGAGCAAGGACCTGTTTAAATGGTTGCTTCCTAAAGGTATTTATTTCTTCTGCTGTTTAAGACTTGTTTCCGAGTTTACACTTGATCCAGACATGGGGAACTATTTGAATATTATCATTTATTTAAATTGTTTCTGTTGCTTAAATAATTATTCATGCATGCTTGGTTATATATAAATCTGGTTATATTCTTGTTATGATGCTGAGTCGATCCTACAGCTTATGGATGATATTAAAATCATTCGCTGGGCTTCGTCACGTGCTCGTATTCCATATTTTTGGGAAGCGGGGCGTGACAAGGTTTTTAGTGGTATCAGAGCTCAGGTTTGGGCTAATGTGTTAGTTTGACTAATACATTAGACATGCTTGACTCAATCAGGATTAACTCAACATTAAACAGGCCATGCAACCGCATGAATAATTTGATAATCAACTCGATCTGGACACAAGTCTTATCATATCCATTTTGATCCCTTCATATTCAATTCCTTGAATCCCTTGCTTCCTTCCATCTCTTGCAGTCATCCTGATCTATTGATTCCTTATTGGGTGCAAGTTTATTCTTCCCTACCCATATTCTTTTGATTTCGGTGCAAGCGATCTCTTATGTTCTGTTTGCCTCATTAATTCCTTCTTATTTCAACTCGTGTGTTGTTCATTGCTTTCCCTGCCTTGCATTCACTTTTATTTGTTGATTCATGTTGAGTATCATGTTGATTATTTCTTCCCTGCTATATTCTCTTTAATTCCGATTTTGCCCCTCGTCCTTCTTCCTTTATATTCAATTCCTTAAATTTCTTTTGTCCCTTATAGTCATCCTCATCCTTATTGGGTGTAGCTTCGTTTTTCTCCTATCTATTTTCTCTTTATAATTATTTTTCCCGAATACTTTCTATATTTCGATTATTAATTGTTATATTTATTGTCGATCTTCAATAAAAATGGTTCTCAACAAAGATTTTATTATTTCGAACAATAATGTATTTTAACGTCACTTTTCATTTTTGATCGACTATATATTTCTACTGGATTATTTAGATAAGACAAATTCTTATTTTGTTGTACAATGCTGTTATTACTACTATTATTATTATTGCTATTGTTTTCATTATCCTTACTAGTATTATTATTATTGTTACTACTATTGATATTCTTATCGTTGCTTTCATTATTTTATTATTATTGTTAATATCAAATTACTTCCACAAAAATGTTGGACCCAAACTATATCTTGTCTTGCATTATTATTTTTACTAGTGTTGTTGATATTTTAATATTATTGCTATTATTATTATTATCATTCTTTCTGCGATTTCTGTTATTATTACTGTTATGATCATTGTTATTGTCATTGTTATTCTTATTGTTATTAGTATTGATATTCTATTTGTACTATTATTTTTATCGTTACTATTATTATTATTAATCTGTTTTGAGCCTGAGCATACTCAACTTAATATACATTTCACAACTTCGTTGCAACCTAATATCGAGACGGCAAATATGCAACTCGATGTCAATGGAGGTAAATTGCAACTGGATATCGGTGAGGCAAAATGTGCAGCCGAATATTTGGATGGCAATTTGAAACCTGATGTCGGGAAGGCAAATATGCAACTTGATATTAAGGAGGCAAGATTTTCTACCTATTACTAATTGATATTTCAAGACTCGTTACTTATATAATGAAACTGATGGTAAATAAATATTTTCGCTATTATTGGTATTATTATTATTATTATTGTCATTTCAGTTGATGTTATTTTTACTGTTTCTGTTACCTTTAGTACTCTTATTATTATTATTATTATTATTATTACTGTTACTTCATTGACATTATTGTTTATTGCTATTATCATATTATTTATTATCATTATTGATATTATTTTCAATACTATCATTACTATTATTATTGCATTATTTTCATGAGTGTGTTGATTTCTATTATGTCATGTATGGGTTATTGTTATTACTAGTATTGTTGATATTTTTATTTTGTTATTATTACCTGTATGATTTTGATGATTTTGATTTCTGTTATTATTATTGTTATTATTATTATTTTGTTACTGTTATTACTAATTTTATTATTATTATTGTTATATTTATTTTTATTATTGTAATTATTATTCTGTTACTATTGATATTATTATTATTGATATTTGTTGTGTTATAAATTTTGTTAAAAGCCATTAGTTTTGATATGTATTCCATCTTTTAGTTGTGAAAATTGAAGCTCAAGCCCTATATACATTTTGCATTATTGTCTATCTCTATTTGGAGCCCATACTCTCTCGTTGATCTTGGTGCCTCATTCTTTTCATCCTGCTCGGTTCGTCGCCTGGTGTCACGTGGTCTACAACGACATGTCTGGAGCTTGGAACCCCATCATCAGAGTGGCGCCGCGGATGCGAGGTGGGCCCATAACCCACAGGTCCCAGGATCTACTCCAGCTTCTCCTTCCTTGCATTGCTTGCCATTCTCCCTCTCTTGCATTTGTTCTCGTCCATTGGCTCATCAATTGATTCATCTCTTCATGGTCCATCTTTCTTTGATTCCAGCTCTTTCTATTCGTTCACCTCCTTGCCTTGTTATCTTGCAAGTCTTGTGGTGTTCAGTGTTCTTCTTCGTTTTGATACCGGTTATTTCCTTCTTGCATTCCCTCCTGCCATCATGTACCCATTCATTATTGGATTCATTTCTTTCCTGTCTTCCATCTCCTTGGTTTCAGTTCTGCCTACTCCTTCATCGTATTTATTATCTTGCGTTATTTAGATCTTTTAGATGCTGTTATTCTCTTTCATGCCATCCATTTGACCTCGTTGTTATCCACTCCCTTTTTATTTTGGTGTTACCACCAAGTTGACTTCTCCTTGGATCCCTTGTTTGTTACCCGCCCCTAAGTTACTTTACCCTGTCCTATATACCGCCTAAGCAAATTTCGAGGACGAAATTTTTGTGTAAGGTGGGTAGGATTTGTAACTCCTGTTTTCCCGTATTTATATTTTTGTACTGTTTTGTGCCTCATTGTCCTCACTCGTCTATTTTGATATCATGTAATTTCTTCTGATTGAATGGAATTATTATTTTTGTTTCAACTCAAATTCTTGGTCCTTTTATCAAATTCATTCGTGTCCTATTTGTGTCCTTATTCATGAAGAATTTACCATTTCTTCTCATTTATATCTTTAATCTCCATTTTGATGCATTTTAACCATTTCTCCTGTTGGGCTCTTTTTGAAACGGATCCCCAAAACCTGCAAACCCACAAACCCTATTATATAAACCCTACCCTAACCCTAATCTAACCCAAAATACTGTTATAACCTAATTACCCCGCCGCTAATCATCTTCTTCACCCCGACTCCTTCGTCTCCACCTTTTTCGTTCAACCAACCCAACTCCCGATCGCCTCTCCGTTCCCCTCCGACCACCACCTACTCGACTTCCGCTCCTCGTCAACCCCACATCACCACCACCGCCTGCATCCACCACCATCAACAACGAACCCAGCTTCGAACCCATCCACCTTCGAACCCAATTCTCGACCACCGCTCCAAACCATCGTCTTCATCCACCCAACCTCGCAACCCATCGCCTGTCACCGCCCCCATCGCCTCGTCAGCCCCTCGCCGCCTCGCCAACACCCCAACCCACTCCTCCGATCGCTCTCACCTTTGTTTCGAACCCACGAACAGAGGAGCACATCGCCGTCGCCTTCCGTCCACCCTCGCGTCTCCGCCGTGCCGCCGTCGCTGCGTCGCTTCCCGACGTAGTGCCACGTCGAAGAAACCCACCGTCGCCGCTCTCCCTCACGCTCAGTTCGTCGAAGAAGAAATGAACGAAGAAGAAGGCGGAAAAGGCGGGAGCGAATCTCAGCCATCAGATCGCGCCAAGATCCGCGCTGAGATCGCTGTTCGGTGTTCGTCCACACCAGATCCAGATCCGCTGCACGCTGTTCTGGCCTCAGATCCGCTGTTTCGGAAACGATCTGATTGGTCGACTTTGCTGTTCCCTGTTTTGGCCGCACCAGATCCAATCGCTACTCGCTGTTTTGGGCCGATCCTGTGTGCGGGAAAACTCGATCTCCGATCAATTTTTGCACGCGCTTTTCGAGGACATCTTCGGGGGTTTTTCTCCTCTAATTGCTTCAACAAGTGGAGTTCATCAACGTCATCTAAGGCAAGTATTCATCTTGTACATTTTATTGCTCTAGTACAAGTTTTCTTGAAAATACCACATGTAGTTAGATTGTGACTCCCTTTGAAATATCATTGTAAATCAAATTTGAACCTTCAAACCCACAAATCTAAGAGTCACAAAACTTCCTCGTATTAAATAATAATCAATTGGACTCTTTTATCCCCTTGAACACATGAATCACATGGACATATGAATTAAGGACCCCTAAAAATTGTAGACGCATATAAAGTTAGTATTTTGACGAAATTGCGACTATTATGACTTGGAAAATATATATTAATTGCTATTTTGACATCCATGAACATGTATTTATGCTACTTGATAATTTTAGACACCCAATTACACATTTCCATGGAACCTACATTAGTAAATAAATTCTGAGTGTTGCTGTCTGGATTTTCTTTTGCGGTTTCGACCCTTTTATCATTGGAATTTGGGCCCGAGCCCTGAATATAAAACGTAGATCCGGATGTGCAGATATTGATAGACTCCAAAATGATCGAATTTGGAGCTACGGTCTAGGAGTTATGGCAGTTATACTGCAACTGTGTCAGTAGACGCAGAATTGCAAAACTGCTGTATAAAATTACTTCGCGCATTAAATTCGCTGTGTAAACAGCGAGCGTTCGACACGAAATTTCATATGTAGTTGCTGGACACCCTATAGGATATCCCCAATTTTTCTTAGAATTAATTTACATTATCTAAACACTATTTCATATGTAAGAATACATATACACAAATTCTGCCCGAACATTTTAGCTGGATAATTTATTCATGTCGACCCCCCATTATGCCATTCCATGTACATGACCCTGATTCTTGACTTGTTTCGCACACATGTATGCTTGCTTGATGAGAATTAATAAAAGTAACAAGCCGGGGTTTTGGGAAAGACTATAGAGTGGACAATATAGGTAAGTGTACTCGGAAGGGAGCCCGTGTTTCCCAGTACTCGGTTCATGAACCTGTTGCACGTGATGTATTCATGGAGTCAGTTACTTGGCTCATGAACCTGTTGCACGTGATGTATTCATGGAGTCAGTTACTTGGCTCATGAACCTGTTGTATTCATGGAACCACTGTGTGGTCCTTGAACCTGTTAGTATTCACGAACTTGCTTCGTGAACCTGTTATTTAATTCGTATTCATGAACCGTGACTGCTTGATTACTTGATACCTGAGTACGCCGCCCTATAGACTCCATTACTAGGTCTAAACGCAATTGTTTTGTCTGTAGCAACCATGTAGTAAAAAAGATGGATGCATGTCGTGCTACCTAGATAGTAATCACACAAGACTTGAACTTAATACCTGATACATGATTATCCTGTTGCCTGATTATCCTGTTACCTGATTACCTGGTTACCTGATATCTGATACATGAAACTTGAACATGACACCTGTAACTTGAAATATGAAACATGATACGTGAAACCTGACACATGAAACATGATAGTTGATGTTAGATACCCCGACAAGTTCACCTGACATATGTTTTACCATTAGCAGTTGTTAACTAGCCTGTTTATTAAGAAGTCCTTCCTTGCTAGCTAATTCCTGGTTGTTCCCACTACTTGTTGTATTTCTGTTACATTCTTGATTCCAGTTCCTGTTCCCCATACTTGTACTTGCTTTCACTATTTGTGGCCCTAGCTTGCACTAAGGGCATTTTCTCTTGTTTTTCCTTGTTTTCCTTTTTATATTTATTAAGTAGACTTGGAGACGAGCTGCCTGCTGGGATTGGTGAGCAGACATTTCAGGTTTTGCTTGGAGCAAGGACCTGTTTAAATGGTTGCTTCCTAAAGGTATTTATTTCTTCTGCTGTTTAAGACTTGTTTCCGAGTTTACACTTGATCCAGACATGGGGAACTATTTGAATATTATCATTTATTTAAATTGTTTCTGTTGCTTAAATAATTATTCATGCATGCTTGGTTATATATAAATCTGGTTATATTCTTGTTATGATGCTGAGTCGATCCTACAGCTTATGGATGATATTAAAATCATTCGCTGGGCTTCGTCACGTGCTCGTATTCCATATTTTTGGGAAGCGGGGCGTGACAATCCCTCCCGTCCTCGCTGTTCGGCTTGGACTTCGACCACCTACGAGAGATTCTTCAATCCCTCACGTCCTCGCCGCGCGGCTTGGACTTCGACCACCTATGAGGGATTCTTCAATCCCTCAAAAAGTCCTAGCCCCTCGGCTCGGACCTCGGCTACTAACGTCCTCGATGCTCGGTATGGACTTCGACTATCTATGAGGGATTTTTCAATCCATCAAGTCCTAGCCCCTCGGCTCGGACCTCGGCTACTAACGTCCTCGCCGCTCGGCATGGACTTCGACCACCTCTGAGGGATTCTTCTATCCCTCAAGTCCTAGCCCCTCGGCTTGGACTTTGGCTACTAGCGTCCCTGCCACTCGGCATGGACCTCAATCCCTAAAGTCCTAACCCTCGGCTCGGACCTCGGCTACTAGTGTCCTCGCCGCTCAGCATGGACCTCAGTCCCTAAAGTCCTAGCCCTTGGCTCGGATCTCGGCTACTAACGTCCTCGCCGCTCGGTATGGACTTCGACTGCCTATGAGGGATTCTTCAATCCCTCAAGTCCTAGCCCCTCGGCTCGGACCTCGGCTACAAACGTCCTTGCCGCTCGGCATAGACTTCGAACACCTATGAGGGATTCTTCAACCCCTTAAGTCCTAGCCCTCGGCTCGGACCTCGGCTACTAAAGTCCTCGTCGCTCGGCACGGACTTCGACCACCTATGGGGGATTCTTCAATCCCTCAAGACCTGCCCCTCGGCTTGAACTTTGACTACAAGCATCCTCGCCGCTCGGTATGGACCTCAATCCCTAAAGTCCTAACCCTCGGCTCGGACCTTGGCTACTAGCATCCTCACCGCTCGGCATGGACTTCAATCCCTAAAGTCCTAGCCCTCGGCTCGAACCTCGACTACTAACGTCCTCGTTGCTCGACATGGACTTCGACCACCTATGAGGGATTCTTCAATCCTTCGTCCTAGCCCCTCGGCTCGGACTTTGGCTACCAACGTCCTCGCCCCTCGGCAAGGGCTTTCACTCACCGCTTACACAAAGTTTTAGTTTGATTTGCGGTCCTTGCCCATAGTAAGGACCTCTGAGCCCCGCACACCGAGCTGACTCCCCTTTCACCCGCTGACAGCCGGAGGTAGAGCAGCCTTCATCGCCGCAGTCCCTAACTGTCAGCGGGTGATAGAAGAGCCATCGGCCATGGGGATCCTTGGACAAGATCAGCACTTTTGACACCAGCCTTCGGCAAGCGCCTAGAGCCCCGCACTCTGAGTCGACCCCCTTTCACCTACTGGCAACTAGGGATACAACAACATTCATCGCCATTACCCATAATTGTCAGAGGGTGGTAGGAGAGTCACCAGTGATGAGAGCTCATGGTGAAGTGAGGAATGATCTGATGGGGAGGTGAGGGTTATATAGCCCTTAGGTGATGCACATTTATAGCATGGGAAGTCGAAACGTCTTATAGGCATTTATGACATTGGAAGACGAAACGTCCTCCATTGCTAGGCGTTCAGGGTCCCTCAATCTCGTCATCGCCCTTTGGCTCGAACTTCCCCCTCGGCCCGAACGCCAAAGACCTATCCTCGGAGATCGGAAGTATGCGCACGACAAAAGAACCAATCAAAGCAATACAATCATATTCTCATTATTATTTCAACTAAAAAAAATGCATTGTTGCAAGGGGAGACTTTATTACATCGTTCACAATCGGCCTAGGGCTCCTGTATCGGAGCCGGAGGGATGATACAAACAAGTTCAAGGTCAGCCGAGTGAGTTGGGTCCTCTGCCGGATCGCCCGATACCGCCAAGGTAGACACACCTACGACCGAGCTTTGTGCGTCACAAGGCCTCGCCGGCTCAATTCTTGGGGTCTGCAACGAAGCTCCAGCGGAAGGGAAAGCGCTTCCAAAAGTGACGGATCAGGATCCGGGCATCCCAAGCATTATCTTATACCGTTGTACCTCTAACTCCTTCTCCACAATAACCTCACGAAGAAAAGACTCAGATGACGGCCACCGAGCGGAAGTGCTAGCCATCGAAAACACAACTTCCGCACTTCCCAAGACACGGTCGGCTATCAGTTTCTTGAAACACGCCAGCTCCAAGCTAAGTTCCTTTGATTTATCCATGAAGTATTGGACAGGCGCCTCTCGATCGCGAGCCTCTTTACGATACCGGGCCAGAGCGGACTTTAGGGCCAAGACCTTACCCCTAAGCCGGCTTATCTCAACACGACCGGGGTCTACTCCCAAGGTCGCACCTATCTGACAGGCAAACAGAGAAACAACATTCTGAGCCGTATATACTTGGCTAAAAATTCAGAAAATCTCACATGACTGATCACGCCCAAAATTAAAGTCAAAAGGTTTGGTCAAACACTCTTATCATTACTCCAAGAATATGTTTACAAAAATGAGGTGGCTAGTCCGCGTTCGGCGACTACAAAATTACGAACAGAAAAAGGAGGAAAAGAAAATAAACAAATATTACTGCTGGCCAACCTCTTCCTCGGCAGGCGGCACAACGTTAGGTTCGGCCGCTGTAGTGTCGTCATCACCACCACCCCCGGGAGTCAGCGGGTGTTCGGGCAGCTCCATGTCATAATGGAACTGGCTCAGATCCAACTCCGGGTGGTAGTACTTAACGTGCAGGATCGCTAGGGCGTAGACTTCATCCTGGGCCTCGATGACTTTATCCATGCCGGCCTGCTTAACCTTCCTTACTTATCAGCCTCTTTCCTTAGCTCGGCCATCTGCTTAATGCTGGTGTCAGCATGGTTAGCCAGCTCGGCCTGAAGGCTTTGGTTACGGGCCTTGAGCACCATCTGTGTTAGCTTGAGGTTCTTCTTCTCCCGCTCATAGCGTTGAACGTTCCTCACCTCCTTCCTCAGCTCCTGATCGTGCAGCTTCATCAGCTGAGCGCCCTCCATGCAAGCCTACAACCGAGGAAATCGGACTTGGAAAACTATATAAAGAAAACAATCTACGAAAGGGATGGAACGAAGGTTACCTGCACGCTCGCCGTAGCCCACTTCATGTAGCTGGACTCGATGGTGTTGCACTCCCGGGCCTTTTGGCTAGTCACCAAGGCCATCTAGCTCGACACTCGGCATGGATCTCGAGCAGGCACCTAGCATTTCCACTCGATTGCCTCAAAAGCAAATCCATCTGGCTCGAGGCTCGGAATGGATTTCGAGCAGGCACCTAGCATTTCCACTAGATTGCCTCAAAGCAAGTCCATCTGGTTCGGCGCTCGACATGAACCTCGAGCAGGCCCCTAGCATTTCCATAAGATTGCCTCAAAAGTAAGTCCATCTGGCTCGAGGCACGGCATGGATCTTGAGCAGGTACCTAGCATTTCCATTAGATTGCCTCAAAAGCAAGTCCATCTGGCCCGAGGCTCGACATGGATCTCGAGCAGGCACCTAGCATTTTTACTAGATTGCCTCAAAGCAAGTCTATCTGGCTCGGCGCTCGGCATGGACCTCAAGCAGGCACCTAGCATTTCTACAAGATTGCCTCAAAAGCAAGTCCATCTGGCTCGACGCTCGGTATGGATCTCGAGCAGACACCTAGCATTTCCACTAGATTGCCTAAAAAGTAAGTCCATCTGGCCCGCGGCTCGACATGGATCTCGCGCAGGTACCTAGCATTTTTACTAGATTGCCTAAAAGCAAGTCCGTCTGGCTCGGCCCTCGGCATGGACCTCGAGCAGGCACCTAGCATTTCCACAAGACTACCTTAAAAGCAAGTCCATCTGGCTCGACGCTCGGCATGGATCTCGAGCAGGCACCTAACATTTCCATAAAATGCCTCTATCGAGGCACTTAGAGCTCGGCATGAATCTCAAGCATCGATACGGCTCTCATAAAATGCCTCAACCGAGGTGCTCGACGCCGACCCCAACCTCGGAGCTCGGCATGAACTTCTAGCATCGCCACAGCTCTCTCATAAAATGCCTCAATCGAGGTGCTCGGCGCCGACCCCAAGCTCGAAGCTCGGCATGAACTCTGAGCCTCCACACAGCTTTCTTATGAAATGCCTCTATCGAGGCGCTCGAAGCTTTGCATGAACCTAGAGCAGCGATACGGCTTTCTCTCACAAAATGCCTCTATCAATGCGCAAGGCACCGAACCCAAACTCGAAGCTCGGCATGAACGTTGGGCATTGATACAGCTATCATAAAATGCCTCTATCGAGGCATTCGGTGCCGCCCCAAGCTCGAAACTCGGCATGAACGTCGAGCATCGATACGGCTCTCATAAAATGCCTCAATCGAGGTGCTCGGTGCCGACCCCAAGCTTGGAGCTCAGCATGAACTTCGAGCATCGCCACCGCTTTCCCTTATAAAGCGCCTCGCTCGGCATGCTCAGCCTTGACCCTCCTGGCCCGACGCTCGGCACCGACCCAACGAGCTTGGTGCTCAACACGAACTTCGATCAGGTCGTATACCATGCTCGGCTCAGCGCCGACCCCAAACACTTCTCAAGAGCTCACCAACTCATCTTCTCAAAACACTCCCCTCCGCTCTTCTCACAAGGACAAACTACTCTTCCACGACTGGTGCACACAACCCTCCAAGAGTGGGGGGCTTATGATGTGGTATAGATGACGTGGCCCAATCAGGGCCGTCAAATCTCCTCAGATTTTGCTCATCCCAGATCATCCGGTCAACGGGTCCAATAGGCCCTCTACCACTTCAGGCCCACGGTAAATGGGTTTGACCTGGCCTATTAGGGTAAGATACCCGTTTGCCCTTGCCTATAAATACCAGGTCCCCTCCTCACTTTAAAAGGTAATCAGTAATCAATCTTTTCCCACCTGAACCCTAGCTACTTAGTCTCTTTTTCAGTGATTGACTAGATCATGAAAGGGCCTATCGCCAAAATTTCTTCCGGTGTTTCTAGGCCTTTTGCAAGTACCCCGGCCATCCAAGCTTCAACCGCTCTTCTAAGCCGACCTCCAGGAACCGACCCGAGCCAAGGTCGAGACCCGTCCCTTTCACTTTACAAATTACAAGAACTCATACCTGTTGCTCCCACATCGAAAACAAGCAACATCAATAATCAACCTAGCAATTGAAGACTATGATGAGTCATCTTTCAAGAACTAAAAATCTAAAATTATTATTAAATTAACTACTTTGAATATTACTATAATAAAAATATACAAAATCTTACAAATTAACTTTCAGAATTACAAGTTTACCATCCTTTTTGATTTATCAACTTGACCTTTGCATTAAATAAGTTAAAGTGACCTTACACACAATAAATATCTTAGTTTTCACAAAAATCCTCTCTTGTACAAGACTTGTAGTTTCTCAGCTCAGAATTTGCGTCGAGAAACCATTTTCATTATGGAAGTGGGTTAACAGACTTTGTATCTCTTTTAACATACACAGAGAGCCTTCCCAATTTCAAGGCTACATCAATAACCAAGTACATTTACATGACGAAAGGAGATGATAATTGTAAGGATGGTGATGATAAATGAGTTTTCCATGATGTGTTGCATAAAAGCAAGAATACTTTGTCAATAAAAGTATTTAATGGAGGCAAATGATGATGAGTATTTCATGCTTGTATTTTTATCGTCCAGATCCATCTATACTCAGTTGCTTAATCACATTAACCCACTTTATCGACTTTGCACCTGGGATAAGCTTTTGGGATGACCAAACTCCCCTTTAAACATATATTTCATCAAATTAAAATAATGCACTATAATTCAAGAGACTGGTGGATGAATATGACCATTTAATTTAAGAATATTGTATCCATTAAAAATTAAGCAAACAACAACTCTTGCAGTTCATACCTACTCAAGAAAAACAACAACCAATGCACTATTCAGATGAGATTCATGTGTGTGTGTGTATCATCTGTCTGTGTGTGCATGTCCGTGTGATTAAGCAAGAACTCCTCTTGCAGTTCCTACCCACTCAAGAACAACAACAAACAACGTATAAATGTATCATTGTAATGAAATTCGTATGTGGTGTGAAATTTATCTGTGTTACACGTTGGTTGTACACTATAAACATCCATACAAATATGGGCCTATATGTAGAGGAATCAGCATTCCCCTAGAAGCCATTTCGAAATAAAATAAATGCATATTCAGCATAGCCCATGTTTTGGCTTCATTATAACTTGTATGTATCTCAATTCAGCCACAAGCATAACTTGTTTTAGACCACAATTAAGCCACAAACATAAGCAAAACAAGTTTGAGAATATACGAGTTATATGTGGTAAAGAGAATCAATTACTTTGAGGGGAAAGTTGCAAAATCCTTTATTTAAGAATACCTATCAAGCATCTACTCAAATATATATATATATATATATCTATAATCGTCAATCCATCTTCCCTAAAATTTCCGCCCAGGTAGAACTACATACAATAAAGCTATAAAGTTTGACGGACAACACTGTCTCCATACAAATTTAGTTGGTGATTCTCATTGTTGAGGACTTGAGCCGGATAGTTGTTCCTAGCATTTCAAGCCATGTCATCAGCCAACATAAGTATTATCTGCTCATCAGGTATTCCTAGCCTCTTGACAGTTCTGTGGCAGAAAATTATCGATTACTTGAACAAGTATTTAAACAGTAAAAAAACATCCAGACGAGGGAGAGAAAAACTAGTCCTACTAACCAAAACAGTGAAAGAGTATTTTCCATGTGACGATAACTGAACCTGTTTAACAATGTGAGACATCAACTAGAAGTTGGACAACAGAAGTGGGTTCAAAGAACTAAATTAATCTTTTTAACCAAGACATAAGATAGATAATAAATATAGTTTCCAAGTAAGAAGGGATATATTTTGGCACATGATAGTGATTGGCTATGTATGAAAACTAAACTTCATGCAATAAGAAACAATCATAGTACAAGAGTAGCAATAAATTTAAAGAATTTATAGCAAATTGAATTGCATATATAAGTCCTGAAAATTAATACTGTACCAATCAGATAATGTATTAAGTGAAATTCATTACACTATCTGAAAATTATACAATGTTTCCCTATAACCAGGGCCGGCCCCACCCTTGAGGCGGGTGAGGCGGCCGCCTCAGGCCCCCGACATTTTTACCATTTTAGGGGCCCCAAATTTGTAATTCCCTTGTAAATATAGACACGTATTTTGCGCGTAAAAGAAAAATACTGTTATTAGGGGCCCAAAAATAATTATTTGAGTCTTTAAATTTTTTTTAAAAATTATTTGGGTTTAGGCTTGAAGACTTAAATTGAATTTGAGACTTTAAATTTTGGTGATTTAAAACAAATTTATATATTTTGCATATTTCGCTTTCAACAATGTGCAATTTTTTTGTATATATGTTTTTTTTTTGTATGGGGAGCCCATTTCGGGAGTTCAACTCGGGCCCCCGGAAACTTAGGGCCGGCCCTGCCTATAACTTATGGCAGTTGATCCCTATCTGGCTATCCATGTCCTGCACATGGGAAAAAATCGCAGACTGCAAATGGTCACTTCAACATATGTGTGAAGCAAGCAAAAACCTAATAAATTATCGAATAACCCTTCCAGAAATTCAATACTTGATAGCAACTGGCCGTGAAATTATAATCATTGGCAAACTCACAAAGTTATATGCTCAACAACATGCTTATAATAATGATAGGCTTTTTCATCTTAAATGAATAGTCTATGGTGAACTAGGCTCCAAGCAAAAGTAAGACAAACTAGCATTGATAAAATTATAGACAAGTTAATATGCATTCAGTTATTCTAATTTCGTATAAAAAAACGTAGATAACCAGATAAACTCGTATAAAAAACATTTTACTCATACAGTACATGGTTTTATCCTTACACTTTTCCATCCATAGTCAACCATCTCTTATTTAGTGCCAATTTTTGGCCAAGAAAACTATGGACAGGGAAGAGGTCTTTCATAGTCCTAACAGATCAAGAACAGCAGTAAATGCTTCACCCTAGAACTTTGGCGTTGGTTACTCATATCCTTATCTGCATGCAGCTTTGGTAATGGTCATCTCTCTGTCATATTAGGAAACACCATACCCTTTTAAACTGTCTCAATCCACATCTATTAATCTCTTCCTTTAGTCATTTTCGCTTCATTGCTCCATTAACCACATTGCTTCATTAACTACATTCATTCAGGATTGGAATTCCATGAAGCAAGACAGAGTCTTGCAACATGTGGAATTCCGAGAGCTGGCCTCGTGTAGAGCCGAACTTCATCAAATTGGGGAAAGAGAGGAATGCTACTGGAAACAAAGATACAGAATTCAGTGGTTAAGGGAGGGAGACGCGAACACGGCCTTCTTGCACAAAGTGGCTAATGGGAGAAGGCGTCACAACCATATAGGGAGATTATTGGTAGGAGAAGTGTGGTCGGAGGACAGTGCGGCCATTAGAAGTCATATAGATGCCTCGTACAAAGAGTTATTGGGAAAGAAAAGGAGTAGGTGCGAACTTGACCGCGAAATGTGGAACGAGTCGAGAATCGATGAATGCAAGAGCTTGGAGGGGACCTTCTGCGAAGAGAAAATCTTGACGGCAATCAAGAACCTGGGGCAGGACAAGGCTCCGGGGACTGATGGATTTCCTATCTTCTTTTACAAATGTTACTGGCCCATCATCAGGACGAATTTCCTAGATATTCTCCAAGAGTTTCACGATCATGAGACTCAGATTGAGCGGTTAAACTACGCAAATGTTGTGCTCATCCCGAAAAAGTCAGAGGTTCTTAGGGTTACGGACCTACGACCTATTAGTCTTCTTAATGGCTCGTTCAAAATCATCACCAAAGTGTTGGCCAACAGGCTATCACCACACCTGGTGGACATCGTAGATGCGTCGCAAAGCGAATTCGTTAAAGGGAGGGATATTTTGGACAGTATTACGTCAGCTCATGAATTGGTCTTCCAAGGAAACAAAGATAAAATAGATGGATTCCTGCTTAAACTAGACTTCGGAAAAGCATATGATACGGTGGAATGGGACTGTGTTGATGAAGCATTCCACCTTAAAGGGTTCGGAGATAAATGGAAGAGATGGATGAAGATGTGTGTGAGGAACGGAAAATCTTTTATCCAAGTTAATGGAGAGAGTGGGGTGGAAATTAGATGCAAGAAGGGCCTCAGGCAGGGAGACCCATTGGCGCCACTGATTTTTTCGATCGTAGCCGATGGATTGATGGAGATGAATAAAAGAGGAATAGAAAGATGTATAATCAAGGGGGTCAAGTGAAAGGGATAGCGGTACCACTCTCAATCTTGCAGTACGCAGACGATACCCTATTGTTCGGGGTGGCCAAAGTGGAGGAAATTGTCTATTAGAATTCTACTGAGATGTTTTGAGTACTGATCAGGATTGGCAGTCAATCTACAAAAGAGTTGTGTGGTGAGTCTGAGCGATAACAAAGTGAACTCGATTGAGGTCACCTCATCTTTAATAGGGTGCGGGCAGGGAGAATACCCAATGCGTTACCTAGGGACGCCTATAAGACCAGGTAAAATGAAAAAGGAGGATTGGGAGCCACTAATTGAAAAAATTGAGAAGAAACTGACAGCATGGAAAGGAAAGTTTCTCTCATTGGGAGGTAGGATCACTCTAATCAACTCTGTTCTCAGTAGCCTGCCAACTTACCTCATGTCCATATATGAGATTCCCACCTGGGTGATTAAAAGAATTGATAGGTGCAGGCAGCGATTTCTATGGAAAGGAAACGGGGCTGGGAAGGGGATCCCCCTGATGAAATGGGAACGAGTGTGCAAGAAGAAGGAGTTTGGAGGGATGGGGATTGTCAACCTAAGAGATATGAATAATGCACTTGTGTCCAAATGGTAGTGGAAGATGCACAAACAAAGGAAAGCGTGGTGGAGCAATTCATTTATGAGATATAGAAGGCGAAAAATCTTCACATTTGGAGGAAGGAACAGACATGGCAAGACATTATTTCTATGGAAAAGGATTGAAAGACTGGTGGAAGCTTTCCATTCTAACACGTTATGTAAGATAGGAAATGGGAAGAACACTAGATTCTGGAAGGATATATGGTGTGGAAAAAATACGTTACAATCTATTTTCCCAGATCTTGCTAACGAAGTAGACACGGGGGAGGACCTTGTCAACGAAAGATGGAGGAATGGAAGGTGGAGACTTCTAGACGGAGAAAATCTAACAAGTAGGGGACAGAATCAACTGGAAGATTTGAAAGAATTGTTGAGAGGGGCAGATCGGCCAATTACAGGGGTCCCTGACGGTAGAGAGTGGATTAGAGGAAAAACGACGACGTTCACTGTATCGTCCATGTACGGAGTGCTTAACGACGGGAGAATCAGAAACAATCATGCGAAGATCATATGGAAGTCGCAAGGTCAAAGCATTCGCTTGACTAGTCCTCCACAATGCGATTTTGACCAAAACAAACCTAAGGAAGCGTAATATCACGATATACATAACATGCTAACAGTGTAACCTGGAGGAGGACATTAACCATCTATTCATACACTGCCCTAGAGCCGCCTTAGTTTGGAAAATTTTTGGGTTGAGTGTTCACACGGTAGAGACGCCGAAGAGTATACAAGACATAGAGCTTAGAGAAATAATAATATTAGGAAAGAACAGAAGACACTATGGGATATCACCGCTGGAGCGATTGTCTGGGCTCTATGGAGGGATAGAAATGACTTATGCTTTCGTAATATTAGATGTCAATTTCATATTTTACTGCGCAAAATTGTAGTCCTTATACATGATTGGACAGGTCATACAGGATCCAGGAAGAGAAGCAGAGCCGACGGGCAGAGTGATCGGGTTGGGCCGGGCAGCATGGATCCACTAACTAGTACTTTTGAGACTGATCATGGAGGAGATAGCTGTGACCCGGCACGACAATTACCTTTTGGATGCCTTAGGGCTTGTTACTTGGCTTTATCATAGTTGTTATGTTGTATTAGAATTGTGGTATTTAGTGCCGAAGTGCACAGTATGATGTATGAGATATTGTAGGACTTTTGTTGTAATTCCGTTAATCTTTCATTAATGAGATCGGTGACTTCGGTCACTTTTATTTCAAAAAAAAAAAAAACTACAATCATTCAAATATTCAATGATATTACTCTCCTTAACCTACATTACTACTGGTCTTTATTTCACATGTACAAGCCATCTCAAACCTTCGTCCTCATTCTGTCCCTAATAGGAGGCTTGAACCTATTTCAAATTTCATTAAAATCCACTCATCCACATCTTACCTTCTTGGCTTGTTTGCTGTATCTAAACTTTGATATGTTGGGATCGCATTTGGGAGTTACATTACCTACGGTTATCTCACCTTAAAGCTAAGATAACTATATGTCTCTAAAGTCCAATCCAACCGAATTTATTTTTCTAGTAGATAATGGAGGTACGGCATTGCACCTAAGTTGCATTCCACTATAGGTATCCTACATTTGTATCCACCTCAACAAATGCAACTACATTAATTCAACTGAGTTATAGACGAACAACACTACCGCTACTCTTTGGTCCAGTTTTCGATCAAATTAGATATAACATGAGTCAATTTCACCATTTCATATCCCAAATTCAACTACTAGCTAAATTGTAATTGTCCCACTTTCAAATTTACTAACTCCTCTATCAAATTTCAAGGTATTAAGAGAGAGTGAGGGTTTTACCGGAAACGAGACGTGCAGACCAAGACGGTCCAGTTGTCGCCGACGACGAAGCAACCGCCGACAAGAGCGACAGTAGTAAGATCCACTGCAGAATCGCCATTAGAGCTCTGAAGCGAATTTGAGGGAAGTTGTAGAAGATTCTGAAACCCTAGATTTTTTTAAAAAATATTTGGAACCTTCGATTTTGATTGAACAAGAACGAGGGAAAAAGGAAAGAAAGAAGATGAAGCTGGCTAACGGGTGAAACCCGATAAGGGAATGGATTATTAGAAAATGGTTAGAGGGTTGTGGGCCTGTAGATGGGCCTGATTTGATTTGGATTCAATTTTATAATGGGCCGAGTAGGAGGGTTTGAATTATGCGAAATGGCCTAATAGATTGTGATAAATTAAAGGGTTAAGGACGTAAGGGCACCTAAAGTTTATATGAATAACTTATACACACCTAAAGTTATAGTAATACATCAATAGCACCCGAAGTTTTAAAAATTGGTCCAAAAACTACTTTTGTTAATTTTTTAACAGAATTAACGTGAAATTACAAAAATACCTACCTCTCTTCTTCTTCTCTGTTCAGTTCGTCTTCTTCTTCATTTTTTTCTTTCTTTATTTTAAAAATTTCCCCCTTTTTTCAGTTTGTCTTCTTTTGTTCGAGGTGAAGGTGATTTTGATGGGTTTCAGAGGTAGTGGAGATGAGTTTCGGAGGTGATGGTGATGAGTTTTGGTGGTGGTTGGAGATAGTGGTGGAAATGATAGTGGAGATGGTGGTCGGTGATGATGACGGTGGTTGGAGGTGGTGATGGTGGTTGGAGATGGTGGTGGTTGATGGATTTCGGAGGTTGACGGAGATAGGTTTCGGTGGTTGAAGGAGATGATTTGATGGAGATGGTGGTGGGGATTGTGGCGATGGTGGTCAGCAATGGAGATGGCGGGGTTTAAACTTGTTAAGAGATGAGGTCAAAATCGAAATGAGTTTATACATGTTAAGAAGAATATTCCATTAACTTAACAGGAAACTTAACGGAGGGTGCTTTTTGGTCCACTTTTTAAATTTTTGGGTGCTATTGGGTATTATTTTCAATTTATGTGTGTGTAGGGAATTCATATCAACTTTAGGTGCCTTTAGACAAACCCAGGTGGGATCAGCATTATAGACCACCTGTTCATCTTTAAAAATTGATTTTTTTACAATGCAAACCTTCAACTGTTAGGATTGTGTCTTGTATACTCGTTGTTCAGATTAGAAGAAGGTAAGATGAAGAACGGAGGTCGAAGCATCGAAGTGAGTAGAAGAGAAAACAACAGCAGCAAGGTGCAGGCATTGTTGCGGTCGACTGTCCCAGGTTGCGGTCGACCACACCCCTCGACCGTGCCCCCTGATCGCTCGTAGTATAGGAAATGTCAGAGTGGTACGGTCGACCGTCTTGTTGGACGGTCGACCGACCGCGGCGATGTGTTCGTTTTTGGGCTTCTATTTGCTAGGTCGTTTCAGCCCAATCTTCAACTCTAAGTTAGATTGTGCGGCTCCTATTCAGTTACTTCTTTTCCAGGTTATATCGGACGACTGAGAATCAAGATTAGACCTAGGTTTTTCTCTATTTTTCTATATATATTGTAAACTCCTCCAATATGAGAGGTAGTATTTCATAGATTCTTTTTTCCATTGCAAAGAGAGGCTCAAGAGAGAGATAGTTCTTAGTGAGTGAGTTTAATTCCTTGTATTGAGTGAATAACTCCTTGTAATCTCTTCTAGTTGAATATCAGATCTCCCTATATTTTTTCCCGGATTAAGCAAAAGCTAACCGGGATAAGTCATCAGTGTGTTTGTGTTAGTTTGGTGGATCTACTTACTTGCTCAATTTATTCGTCTCGTCTACTTCAACTTCTTCATTGCTCTAATTAGTTTCGCTGCGACAACGGACATTGGTTGACGTCCCAATCCCAACAACTGGTATCAGAGCTTCAGGTTGTCGAGTCCCTTGGTTAAGATGACAGGCTACGGTATTTTGAAGATCAAGCAGTTTGATGGAAAGATTAATTTCAATTTTTGGAAGACTGACATGTATGAAGTTCTTGTTCAAGACAGTTGCAGTTAGCCGTTAAGAAGAAAGAAAAGCCAACTGATATGAAGGATGACGGTTGGGAAGATATTCATAAAAGAGCCATAAGTCTGATCCGACTATCCTTGGTGGATGAGGTCAAGTACAGATTTCTTGAAGAAACTGATGCGGCGAGTTTGTAGAAAAAGCTCATAGCTGACTACTCCGGTTCGTCGTTATTAGATCGGATGCATTGGAAGAGGAAGTTGTTTCGTTTATCTATGAAGGAATGTACCGATCTCCATGACCACATTACAGAATTCAATAAGGTATTATCTGAACTTAAGGCGATTAACGCATATGTGTGTGAGGAAGATAAAGCATTCAACCTGATATATTCACTGCCGAATTCGTACGAGCCTTTGATCACTACCATATCTGCCAAGAAGAGTATTTCGGTAGATAGTGTAATCAAAGCAATGAAGGAAAATCAACTTAGGAAGGAGATCCATAAATCATTATCGTCTATTCTTACAAGTTGTCTAGTAGTGGATGGTCCTTCGGGGGGAAGACAAAGTGCTTTGCAAAAGGATTCGATCCGTTGCCGATATTGTAAGAAAGATTATTGGAAATTGCAGAATCAGGAGAGCGCAAAGAACGAGAGTTCAGCCGCTATAGTGCCTTTGATTCAGGTGGTTCGTGTCTTCTTGTTTTAAATTCTTTAGAAATGGATTCTAGTTGATTTCTTGACTCATAGAGTTCTTCTCATATTTGCTCCGAGAAGGAGTTATTTTCTACTTATAAGTTGACTACAGTGCGTTGTGTGACAACGTAAACTGGGGAGATTTGTGAAGTAGCGGGTGAGGGGACAATTGAGTTGAAGATGTCAGGTCTAAATATGTTTACTTAAGGGATGTTTTGCATATTCCTCTGCTGAAACGGAATCTGATTTTCTTGGAAACTCTTGATGCACGGGGCTGTAGGTACACAACTCGAGGTGGAGTTCCGTCTGTTTTTCAAGGTCGTCATGAAGTGATTAGAGGTATGAAAGTGGTTGGGCTAAGCTAACACAATCTCTACAAACTTTGGGGAATTCAAAAATCCTGCACAGGGGTTGATAGTTCTTTTCCCATTATTCCCACATGCTTAGCTAGTTTGCCGTAATTAGAATTATCAAGACGAGACCACGACGTTCGGATTTCGTCGAGAGGTGGAGAATGCCTAAGGGTAGGTGGAGTTCGTGTGGAGTTTGGCAACTTCGTGAGTACATCTACGGAGGTGTACCCTTGAAGGGGTATACTGGATTTGGTGAGATTGGGTAGAGATCATTTCAACTAGAAGAAGAAGCTATTGTTCTAAGTTTTTTTTGCAAGGGGAATTTATTAGAGTTTGGAGAAGAGCAACACATCATGTGATAGCACTCGTATGCAATCCAAGGTGGAGTTTGTTAGGATTGTGTCTTGTATACTCGTTGTTCAGATTAGAAGAAGGTAAGATGAAGAACGGAGGTCGAAGCGTCGAAGTGAGTAGAAGAGAAAACAACAGCAGCAAGGTGCAGGCATAGTTGCGGTCGACTGTCCCAAGTTGCGGTCGACCGCACCCCCCGACCGTGCCCCCCGATCGCTCGTAGTATAGGGAATGTCAGAGAGTGGTACGGTCGACCGGTCTTGTTGGACGGTCGACCGACCGCGGCGCTGTGTTCGTTTTTGGGCTTCTATTTGTTAGGTCATTTCAGCCCAATCTTCAACTCCAAGTTAGATCGTGCGGCTCCTATTTAGTTACTTCTTTTCCAAGTTATATCGGACGACTGAAAATCAAGATTAGACCTAGGTTTCTATCTATTCTTCTATATATATTGTAAACTCTTTCAATATAAGAGCTAGTACTTCATAGATTCTTTTTTCCATTACAAAGAGAGGCTCGAGAGAGAGATAGTTCTTGGTGAGTGAGTTTAATTCCTTGTATTGAGTGAATCAATAACTCCTTGTAATCTCTTCTATTTAAATATCAGTTCTCTCTATATTTCCCCCTGGATTAAGCAAAAGCTAACTGGGATAAGTCATCGGTGTGTTTGTGTTAGTTTGGTGGATCTACTTGCCTTCTCAATTTATTCGTCTCGTCTACTTCAACTTCTTCATTGCTCTAATTAGTTCCGCTGCGACAACAGGCATTGGTTGATGCCCCAATCTCAACATCAACTTCCCTTAACTGTTTTTTAGTATATCTTTAACTAACGCTACTTTTACTCATAGCCGTTTATTGACGTCTCTCCGTTAAAAAATCAACAATAGAGAAATCGTATAGACTAAAAATTTCAGGCCATTATTTAACACCTATTTAGTTGCTACATTATTTATTTTATATTTTTCTTCATCTATTTCTGGTAAAATAAAATAAAATTCACTTGGCCATGGTGCTCGCAACCTCGTATATAGAGTTCAGCGTTCGAGACCATCTCCAATCCAAAACTCGATGGTGAAAGAAGACAAAACTGATGATGGTTGCACCTAATCAACTGTGGATGGCATGCAGCAACATAGATGACGGAGGTGTTTAGAATCATCACCAAATTTTTAGACCATACTCTAGAGAGTTCAACATAAATTTCTAGACTATACTCTAGAAAGTTCAACATCTAGATTTTTCCTATAGTTTCATCATGAAGCTTCTCATTTAATGATATTTTAAAGAGAATCCTTCTAGAGAATTCTCTCACCACCCTAACTCAACTATAAATACCCCTTAAAGATTGGGTCCTTGGATCGACTCATTTGAAGAGAAATAAAGTAGTAGTAAAGAGAGTAGAGTGTGATAGTGAGGACGAGTATAGGTGTTGAAACATCTAAAGAAAGATAGAGTGCATTTATGAGTCTACTTTATCGTTGTTCTTATATTGATAATATTATATTCTTCTACTCATTTCCAACAAAGGGAGATGAACCCGACAACAGTAGAAGTGAAAAGAATGGCTGATGAACCCGATGGTAGTAGACTCGACCAACAGATAGAGATGAAATCGACATTGATGGTGATGTGAGCAAAATCGACGGCGACTTGCGGCTCATTTAGGAAGAAGATGAAGTTTGTTTTCATGGTTTTTTAAAACTTTCTTTGTATGAATGACAAAGAAGATGAAGTTGAAGAGGGAGAAGATGAATGCAACAGATTAAAGATAACATATATATATACTAGTATCATGCACGTGCGATGCACGTGGAGGAAGAAGGAAAAAGACAAAAAAAAACCTACCAACACGTGCGCTGCACGTATTGACTAACATACAAAAATCAATAAAAAATTGTTTATTTGTTTGGAACCCCATCTCTCCCATTATAATAGTTATATATATATATATATATATATATATATATATATATATATATATATAGGGGTCGGTTCGGGTGAGAACCAACCCTGGGGTGAGAACCTAAGGGCCTATCCTAGCCATTCATCTGTGTAATCTTAACAGTCAAGATTTTTTAAAATTAAACAATAAGACTAATTAATTTTTGCATTAAGATGTCAATCCCTTTAATTAAGGGATGGGGACCGCGTAATAAAAGGAATAATTATAATTTGCCTTTTTTTGTGTGCGACGGTTAAGGCAAATTTGGTCAAATTGGAGAGAGAAATAATTTATTCCCGTAAAATATTGGAGAAGATTTTGTTTCCCAAATTAATAGCAACTGCATAATCATTCACCATTTCGTTCCTTACAGTTACTGTTTATTACAGTTGCTATTTATAATTATTACAGTTGCTGTTTAAGTGGTCAGGTATTGCTGTATAATTATTTCAGTTCCTATTTATAATTATTTCAGTTGCTATTTATAATTATTACAGTTGCTATTTATAATTATTACAGTTGCTATTCGAGAAGATTTTGTATCCCAACTTAATAGCAACTTCAGAATCATCACCAATTCGTTCCTTCACCAATTCGTTCACTATATATCAACTGACTGTATTGTAAGTAGATACAATAGCAACTTCAGTTGCTATTTATAATTTTAACTTCAGTTGCTATTTATAGTATTCCTTCACCAATTTCAGTTGCTATTTATAATTATTTCAGTTGCTATTTATAATTATTACAGTTGCTATTTATAATTATTACAATTGCTATTCGAGAAGATTTTGTATCCCAACTTAATAGCAACTTCAGAATTATTACGCGGTCCCCATTCGTTCACTATATACCAATTCGTTCACTATATAGCAACTGACTGTATTGTAAGTAGATACAATAACAACTTCAGTTGCTATTTATAATTTTAACTTCAGTTGCTATTTATAGTATTCCTTCACCAATTTCAGTTGCTATTTATAATTATTTCAGTTGCTATTTATAATTATTACAGTTGCTATTTATAATTATTACAGTTGCTATTCGAGAAGATTTTGTATCCCAACTTAATAGCAACTTCAGAATCATCACCAATTCGTTCATTCACCAATTCGTTCACTATATAGCAATTGACTGTATTGTAAGTAGATACAATAGCAACTTCAGTTGCTATTTATAATTTTAACTTCAGTTGCTATTTATAGTATTCCTTCACCAATTTCAGTTGCTATTTATAATTATTTCAGTTGCTATTTATTATTATTACAGTTGCTATTTATAATTATTACAGTTGCTATCCGAGAAGATTTTGTATCCCAACTTAATAGCAACTTCAGAATTATTATGCGGTCCCCATTCGTTCACTATATACCAATTCGTTCACTATATAGCAACTGACTGTATTGTAAGTAGATACAATAGCAACTTCAGTTGCTATTTATAATTTTAACTTCAGTTGCTATTTATAGTATTCCTTCACCAATTTCAGTTGCTATTTATAATTATTTCAGTTGCTATTTATAATTATTACAGTTGCTATTTATAATTATTACAGTTGCTATTCGAGAAGATTTTGTATCCCAACTTAATAGCAACTTCAGAATCATCACCAATTCGTTCCTTCACCAATTCGTTCACTATATAGCAACTGACTGTATTGTAAGTAGATAAAAATTTCATATTTAGCAACATTGTACGTAGCAACAAATGTTGTTCATCCTGATGAAGATTGTGGTTCGGCTGAAAATAAAATAAAAAAGGCAATATATGTTGCCTAATAATCTGTGATCCCCACTAACTTGCAACTGTTTTATAATTTGTGATCTTTCATTCCTATTATTACGCGGTCCCCATCCCTTAATTAAAGGGATTACGCGGTCCCCATCCCTTAATTAAAGGGATTGACATCTTAATGCAGAAATTAATTAATCTGATTGTTTAATTTTAAAAAATCTTGACCGTTAAGATTACACAGATGAATGGCTGGGATAGGCCCTTAGGTTCTCACCCCAGGGAATGGTTCTCACCCGAACCTTCTCCTATATATAGGCCCTTAGGTTCTCCGAAGACGTGCCGTAGGCACGAATTGTTGATGATTCTGCAGTTGCTATTAATTTGGGATACAAAATCTTCTCGAATAGCAACTGTAATAATTATAAATAGCAACTGTAATAACTATAAATAGCAACTGTAATAACTATAAATAGCAACTGTAATAACTATAAATAGCAACTGAAATAATTATACAGCAATACCTGACCACTTAAACAGCAACTGTTATAATTATAAACAGCAACTGTAATAAACAGTAACTGTAAGGAACGAAATGGTGAATGATTATGCAGTTGCTATTAATTTGGGAATAAATATTTTACGGGAATAAATTACGGGAATAAATTATTTCTCTCTCCAGTTTGACTAAATTTGCCTTAACCGTCGCACACAAAAAAAGGCAATTTATAATTATTCCTTTTATTACGCGGTCCCCATCCCTTAATTAAAGGGATTGACATCTTAATGCAAAAATTAATTAATCTTATTGTTTAATTTTAAAAAATCTTGACCGTTAAGATTACACAGATGAATGGCTCGGATAGGCCCTTAGGTTCTCACCCCAGGACATGGTTCTCACCCGAACCTTCTCCTATATATATATATATATATATATATATATATATATATATATACTAGGTTCGCCCGTTGACACGTGCCTACGGCACGTCTTCGGAACGATACACCTTGTTTGATCATATAAAATAATTTTGGAGGTCTAGCAAATTAATTGAAGTAGCAAACATAGAGTAAAAAACATATTATATGATTTTTTTGAATTATTTTTGAAGTATTTTAATTTTTAAATTTTTTAAATTTTTTAAATTTTTTAAATATTTTAAAATTTTGAAAATTTTATTTTCTTAATTTTTTGAATAGAAGAGGGAGGAAGGGAGGGAGAGAGAGAGAGAGAAAATATTTATATATATATATAGGAGTTGTTTTGGGTGGGAGATTTGAATTTGAGTTTTGGGAAGAACTTTTGGGGGGAAAATATGTTTTGTAAGGTTAGATCTGGGCCTTTGATTTTTAGGGGATTGAAGGAGAACCACTTGATAACTTTCTTTGTGTTTTATTATATATATATATATATATATATATATATATATATATATATATATATATATATATATAACATCATGATATCACATAGATCTGATCCTAGGTATTGATCAAATGGTTCATAATTTTGCCTATATCATATCATATAAACTTGTAACTATAAAAACTATTTACAAAAAAAGAAAGGAACAACTGCAGTTAGTGCATTTGCAGTTTATGTGTTTGTTATAAAAGTAAATGACAAAAATAACCTTTTAACATTAAAGTGTAAAAATTGAACCCACAATTTAAGGAGGTGCAAGAATATAGTTTTAATAGTTACAGGTTTGCACCTTAAAGAAACTCTTAAAAATTATGTGGATTGTTGATTTTTATTTATTATTTATTTATTATTTATTTTTTCCATTAGGCCCTTGCACACAATATTTATTTGAGTAATGCTTTAGTCACTACCAATTTCACTACCATTTCCTTCACTACCTTAGGTGGCATACTCCTATTGGAGCGTTCTCCCACCTACTCTATCATTCCCTACCTATTGATTGTGCCACATAAGGTAGTGAAGAGAAATGTAGTGAAATTGGTAGTGGCTCTAGCATTACTCTATTTATTTAGAGAGGGATTCTTCAACATCCGTATTTAATTCCGTACGAGATCGGAAACTTAGGTAAGAATTTTGCTAATTGCACAAGTGTTTGGCACATGATTGATGCTATGTTCGAATTTTATACGTGCGGTGAAGTTCTAAATGGATGGTTGATATTAATTAGAGTTATAAACATGTTTATTACAATAAAAGGACTCAAATATGCGAACAAAACCGTCATTGACTCATATTACTTAGGGCGCGTTTGGGAACCCAAAAAACTAGGAAAAGGAATGGAATACTGCGGATGGGCTCATCTTATTCTATTCCACAGCCTGTTTGTTTTGAAAAAGAAAACAAAGGAAACAACTAAATTTCATTTCCTAGAGAAAGATTTCAGCCAATTTCTATTCCAGTCTCACCCCCCTCGAAAAGCTACGTATAGGAATGGAGAATCACCTCCTACTCCCTCACCAACATCTCTCTCTTCTCCTTCTTCTTCCTCCTCCGATTCTCGCGAAACCCAAGCCTCTCCACCTCAGCAACTTCCAGTTGCCACCTCGCAATCCTCCCCCTTCCATAATCTTCAACCTCGTCGCCCTGACTGCACCACCTCGCCCTCGCCCCACGGTCCCGCCACACTGCCCTCTCCTCCTGCCTTTCCTCTTCAACCGAGCACCCATCGCCCTCGCCCTCCATTGCTCACCCTGCCATCGTTATCCTCATCTTTAACCTAACTCCCCGACCGCCCCGCACACCCCCGTCGACTGCGACCAGCATCCCGTCGCAGCACCACAAGCGCCATTGTCTCTGCCACAGAACAACCTCTCCTCCTCATCGGCAGCCATCGCCAGCAACCACCATTCACTTGGATCTCCATCAAATGGGCTTTCTTCTGTTTCAAACCCTTCATCTTCCTAATCTGAAAGCAGAAATACGATAGATAAAAACTTAGATGGAAAAAAAATTATATCATTTGGTAGTCCATTGAATCTAATTCCCTGGTCCAAAACTATATACAAGTTTGTTTTTTGGTGCTAATTCACAATTTTTTTGCTAATTTATACTAAAATTTGTTTAAACCAAAATGCACATAAGGTACATAAGAGTATTATTTGAGCATATAGTGGAGTGCTTGATGTGAATAAGCTTGGTGATGTAGTGAGAATTGATGTATGCTTTGAAATTGGAATCGGTAGGAAAGAACTTTTATTATTATTTGTCGAGATAGATCTAGCTATATTTGAACTTGTGCTTATGAGCACAAACACCATTCTAATTTCATGTTGGTTTGTACAGCTCATCTCAAATTTTCTGAATGGCCAAGCTGGCGAGTACTTTTATGCTTGATTATATGCTGGTCTTTACCATGAGTCTCAGGTTGGTATCATATCTTAGCCTTCCTAAATTAAGCATATGAAATTAAGGATTGTGTTTCACTTGTCACAGAATGACCTGGATCGAGCAAAAGTCTACATTATTGTTGCCTGTCAGTCTCCATATGGATCAAAGTTGATATTTTGTTGTTTAATTTTTTTCTAGAGTAAATAGAATAGTTGTACTTAACACAGATAGCAACTAGTTCGTCAAGGTTCTTCGTGAAATCAGAGGAGTTTTTTCAGTCCCTTATAAATATTTGCATATTAGTCTTCATACTGTAAGGCTCGGGCATTGTAGTCCTCATGCAGCTACCTTATAAGTCATGTATTAGTCCTTCAATGTGTTACCAGAGGATTGTGATAACTCTAAATTTTTTTTATATATATTTTAAATTACGGATCAGATGACTACATGGCTTCCCTTGCAAAGGTTCAGTGTTATTGTCGAAACTGGAGTCTTACATAACCTGAATTTTGTTCTCGTAAATTGCATTGAGTTGATGGAATGATGGATTGTGAGTTCTATCTCTCTCACTCTATTTGGCTCCAATAAATTTTGTCTAGGAATCGAGGTTTATTTGTATATATGTCTCCAGTTACTTTTTCCATGTCTTCTACGACTATATTACTTTGAGAAGGGAGATTAACTTTAAACCGGATTCCTATGAATTTGTAATAGCTTCAAACCTAATTCCTATGAAAGTATGTTTTTTCTCTCCAGGAAAACAGTTTTATTCATTACTTAATCCAAAATGCAAAATGTCAGAAGCATGTCCATGTACAAATGTTACAAAAATATTTTTCAAAATGCCATAATCCATAGTATTCCAATGTTTGCCAAACAAGACTAGGGAATGGAAACAAAATAAAGTCAATTCCATTCCACCAGTTGCCAAACACACACAACTTATAAAGTGAATTCATTACTTTCCCTTTCTTTCCATTCCTCTCCATTCATTTTCATTTCCATTTCCCAACTTAAATATTTCCAAACAGACCCTTAAATCAAATATGACGGCTTTCATAGCCGTCATATTGTTGTAGTGGTTGTTACCCATAAGTTCCACAACTATGACTATGTAGTACAACTCGTATCTATATAATAAAACACAAAGAAAGCTATCAAGTGATTCTCCTTCAATCTTCTCAAAATCAGGCCCAGGTCTAACCTCACAAAACATATTTCTTCCCAAAACTCAAATTCAAAACCCCCAAAACAACTCATTTATTTATTTAATTCTCTCTCTCTCTCTCTCTCTCTCTCTCTCTCTCTCTCTCTCTCTCTCTCTCTCTATATATATATATATATATATATATATATATATATATATATATATAAATGTGGACTTTTATTTACAACTAATTATTATTATACTATTCGAACTTCCGCTAAATAATTGTTAATTTACTGTTTACAAGATTTTTCATATGCTGTATCGTTTAGAAAACGTGCCGTAGGCACGTGGCCACGAGCAAATCTAGCAAGTATATATTTCACATGGTATCACATGAAATCATGCAGCTAATGGAAGAGTATTACAATTAGCGGAGTAAATTACAATTGTAGTGTAGTGTAGATAATATCTATGCAAATTGTGCTATAAAGAAAGGTTGGAGGAGTAGAAACTTGTTGTGGATTGCGGTTAATGTGACTCTGTAGTACAACTAGTACTAGTATACTTCACGTGATATCATATAGTTGATGAGTGGTATTACTATATATTGGCGAAGTAAATTACAATTATAGAAAATATATTTGTGCAGATTGTACAATGAAGAAAGGTTGGAGGAGCGTTAGAAACGTGATGTGGATTGTGGTTATTGATGTTGAACTTTTAGGTCATACTGAGGATCGAGGATGCTAGAGAAGTTCAGCGATCTTGTTTTGTTAGTATTTTATAGTTAGTTTGTTTTATTTCTTGACTTGGGAAAAAATTAGTACTTTTTAGTTCGAGTATAAAATAGTTGTGGGCATGGATGTTGTGAAATAGATGAGGTTATAAGGCTAGCGAAGGCAAATGCATATATACTGGTGTGAGTTACTATATTCGAGAGTATAATATTCTTCTTCTTCTTTTTTTGATGTAAGTATAATATTCTTCTTGAAGTTTTTTTTTGCCTTGATTATGGAAAGAACTAAGTCTATTATATAGACCAGACTTTTATATTAGATATCAATGATAAAATAGAATTAAAAGAAAAGATAAGATCAGGGAGACCGATATTGGATAATCTAAAATTTCAATCAATCCAACATGCATGACTAATAAATCTCCCACGAGATTGTAGTGTACCCATGTAGGTAAACAAGACCTAGGATTGGATTGTTGACCTAGGCTTGGAGTGGAACCTGCATCAAGGCCATTTGTATAGTTAGGAGACACAAAACAAACTACTAACATCATCATGGAGATGCTAACATGTCTTTCTCTCTTGCTAAGTCTCTAGCTTTTAATTTGATTAGATTAGTGGTCATTTTTACGGTAGTTGTCTCCTTATATTTCATGTATAGTAATAATAAATAGTGATGTGCTTTTTCCTAAGGTGTCTCTTCCGGGATGCGGTTTGTTTTTTTGGGGCTGTCTGTTCCATGTGTGGGTTTTTTCAATTTATTATTTAGCGAAAGTCTCGGTATCGGCTATACGTCTGACCCTCGGCTGAGGAAACGGCTCAGAAGCAGGCAGTAGTGAGGTAAAGATCGGATGCTCAGCTCGGATCTGGAGGCTCAGCCCGGATCTAGAGGCTCGGATCGGACTCGTGTACCTGCACTCGGTCTAGGAACACTGGGGTTGATCCCGGCGGCAGGCCCTTCGACGGTCTAGTCAGTTACTGGAAAGAACAGTAGCTGGAGCTTTTAGAGGGGAAAAATATTGATTACCTTGTGAAGGGGGAGAGGGTCTGGTATTTATAGGCAGGCCAAACGGGTCTAGATCCGTTTGGGAAGGGTCTGGACCCGCTTGCCCGTGGGCCTGACGTAGCAGAAGCCCATGGGGCTTAGGGCTGATCTGATGATCGGGGGTGAGCGATTTTTGAGGGAATCTGGGGGCCTAGAAGAGGTCACGTCTCTAACCCATATTAGGAGCCCCCCACTCCTGGAGGGCTGGATAATCCAGCCATGTGAGAGTGGTTTTGCCTTTGTAGGAAGAGCGGAGTGGTGTGTACGGCGAAGAACGGGATCCGTGTCTTCCTGGAGAGGCCAGCGGGATAGGATGAAGGGGATCCCCTCTTGGAGTCACGAGGGGTATCGAGTGCTGAAGGGTCGGAGCTCGCTTTGCCGAGCGTCGAGGGTCGGGAGGCGAGCCCCCTCACTTGTTGGAAAAGCAAGGGGACGTTGGGATCCAAGGAGTTTGGTGTTCGCTTTGCCGAGCGTCGAGGGTCGGGAGACGAGCCCCCTCACTTGTTGGAAAAGCAAGGAGACATTGGGATCTGAGGAGTTTGAAGCTCGCTTAGCCAAGCGTCAAGGGTCGGAAGGCGAGCCCCCTCACTTGTTGGAAAAGCAAGAGGACGTCGAGATCCGAGGAATTGAAGCTTGCTTAGTCGAGCGTCGAAGGTCAGGAAGCGAGCCCCCTCACTTGTTGGAAAAGCAAGGGAACGTCGAGATCTGAGGAGTTTGGAGCTCGCTCTGCCGAGCATCGAGGGTCGAGAGGCGAGCCCCCTCACTTGTTGGAAAAGTAAGGGAACATTGGGATCTGAGGAGTTTGGGGCTTGCTTTGCCGAGCGTCGAGGGTCAGAAGGCGAGTCCCCTCACTTGTTGGAAAAGCAAAGGGACGTTGGGATCCGAGGAGTTTGAAGCTCGCTTAGCCGAGCGTCAAGGGTCGGAAGGCGAGCCCCCGTAATTGTTGGAAAAGCAAGGGGACGTCGAGATCCGAGGAATTGAAGCTCGCTTAGCCGAGCGTCGAGGGTCAGGAGGCGAGCCCCCTCACTTGTTGGAAAAGCAAGGGAACGTTAAGATCTGAGGAGTTTGGAGCTCGCTTTGCCGAGCATCGAGCATCGGGAGGCGAGCTACCTTACTAGTTGCGAAAGTTTTTGTGGCTCGCGGTGCCATCTGAGCACAGAGCTTCAAACTTGATGAAGAAAGTTTTTGTGGCTCGCGGTGTCATCCGAGCGCCGAGCTTCAAACTTGATGAAGAAAGTTTTTGTGGCTCGCGGTGTCATCCGAGTGCCGAGCTTCAAACTTGATGAAGAAAGTTTTTGTGGCTCGCGGTGCCATCTGAGCGTCGAGCTTCAAACTTGATGAGGAAGTTTTTGTGGCTCGCGGTGTCATCCGAGATCCGAGCTTCAATCTTGATGAAGAAAGTTTTTGTGGCTCGCGGTGTCATCCGAGAGCTGAGCTTCAGTCTTGATGAAGAAAGTTTTTGTGGCTCATAGTGCCCTCCGAGCACCGAGTCTGAGACTTGATGGAAAAAATTTTCGTGGCTCGCGGTGTCATCCGAGAGCCGAGCTTCAATCTTGATGAAGAAAGTTTTTGTGGCTTGTGGTGCCCTCCGAGCGCTGACCCTGAGACTTGATGAAGAATGTTTTTGCGGCTCGTGGTGCCATCCGAGCACTAAGTTTCAAACTTTATGAAGAAAATTTTTGTGGCTCGCGGTGCCATCCGAGCGCCGAGCTTCAAACTTGATGAAGAAAGTTTTTGCGGCTCGCGGTGTCATCCGAGAGCCGAGCTTCAATCTTGATGAGGAAAGTTTTGTGGCTTACGGTGCCCTCCGAGCGCCGAGCCTGGGACTTGATGAAGAAAGTTTTTGCGGCTCGCGGTGCCATCCGAGCGCCGAGCTTCAAACTTGAAGAAGAAAGTTTTTGTGGCTCGCGGTGCAATCCGAGCACCGAGCTTCAAACTTGATGAAGAAATTTTTTGTGGCTCGCGGTGTCATCCGAGTGCCGAGCTTGAGACTTGATGAAGAAAGTTTGTGGCTCGTGGTGCCATCCAAGCGCCGAGCTTCAAACTTGAAGAAGAAATTTTTTGCGGCTCGCGGTGCTATCTGAGCGCCGAACTTCAAACTTGATGAAGAAAGTTTGTGTGGTTTGCGGTGCCATCCGAGCGCCAGGCTTCAAATGGGCCATGCGTTCCGAGCTGTCGTACCAGCTAAAAGGGCTGGGGTTAAAGAAGTAATTTTGTATCGCAGGCTGACGTCACAGGTGTGAGAATCGAAGCGTTTAGACCTTAGTGGCCATTGGGTTAGATCTTTTTTGCAAAAATCGAGGAGTCTCTTCCTCTGTTATAAATCTCCCCCCTTCCTTCATTTCCACACTTTGCATTTTTTCTCTCAAAAATAGGAATTTCTCCAATAGTCGTTGACGACCTTTTTTCGGTGATCTCCTCGTAGCTCGATACTTTCAGGTTAGTATTTTTTGTTTGTAATGTCATGCGCTCAGTCTAGTTCCGAGGCCAGCTCTTCAGGTCGTTCTGAGAAGAAAGGTGAGTCAGCCTCAACATCCCTGTCTCTGGGCAACCTTGAAGTCAAGGAGGAGGTTTAGTCAGACTTAGGGTCGGATGGTGAGGATGATGTAGTTTTTGTCGTGCAACCTTTACGATCCTGTAGGCTAGGTAAGGAGCTTGTGGAGGAGGGTGAGCACGAAGAAGGAGACCCCGAGGGAAAGGGGGTTGTTGAGGAGGAGGAGAACAAGGAAGAAGACCCTGAGGGGGAAGAGCTTGGTCTGGAGGACGACCAGGAGGAGTCCGAACAGGGGGCCGAGGGAGGCAATGAACGGGGAGAAGAGGAAGGAGGAACCGCAAGGGAGGCAGCCGAGGGGGAGGATGATCTTCTGCCTCTGCCCCTATTAGTGACCCTATCTCCAGAGAGGAAGCCTCGCCCTCGTAGGAGGAAGAGGAAGTGAGTTCGTCCTGATAGCCTGCCCACGCTAGACAAATATGGTCCTAGACCGGGGTTCGAGTTTCCCCCCGTGTCCCATAGAAACCCGGGGTCGATTAGGATGTACCCTGACGACATGGAGGAACTCATTGCGTTCACCTCCTTGCTGCGGGATGAGGGTAGGGAGATGATTAAGATTGACAACATTCAGTGCGTCTTAAGGGCGGACTATCTGAATGTCCTGAGGGCGGCCTACTTCATCCCGAAGGAGTTCGAATTTCTGATTCCGAACCCCGGCATCCGACCGTCCACAGCTCTGGCACCGAGCTACTGTATGTTTCCTGAGGACGCCTTCATTTCGGGGTTGAGGCTGCCGCTGACCCTTTCATGATGAGAGTTTTGAAGTGGGCGGGGTTGAGTCCGATGTAGTACAGTCCCAACTCATGGAAACACTTGGTTTGCTTCATTCTGAAGTTCCAGGAGAAGGGGATCAAGCCAAAGCTTACATATTTCCGTGCCATCCTAGGGATGAGGTCGCTCGGAGATGCGGAGGGGGTCTACTACCTCTCACCACAACCTCACAAGAAGGTGATGCACGGCCATCCAGACTCCATCAAAGGATGGAAGGAGAAGTATTTCGTAGTCTGGAGCGAGAAGCCTTAGGAGATCCCATCCGTGTGGAACTTCGGAAAGCCGAACCATAAGCCCCCGAAGCGCAGTGAGTTATCGGAGAAAGAGTGGGCAAAGGTGGAGAAGATTGTTGGAGGGCACAGTATAGCGTGGCCGCAAGTGACGGAGCTGCACCTGGCCCGAGTCGGACTGAGCCCCGCCGAACCTAGTATGTTTTTGTTCCGAATTTGTTTATCTTACTGCCTTCGTGTTAACATTTTATCATTTTCTTTCCTTTTGCAGAGATGTCTACCAAGCAGCTCAACGATCGGCAGGCTTTGTTGGCCTTCGTCGCCAAAAGGAGTGCGGACAAGGAGAAGAAGGCTGCCACGGGTGTAGGTCCTAGTCAAGGGCCGACCTCGGTGATGGTGGAGTTGTCCCCGAAGAAGGCGAAGAAGCACCATCACCCGCTGAGCTCTTCGAAGGAACTGGGGGCGAGCTCCGATAACATGAGAGGGACCGAGGTCCTGGAGCAGAGGCTCCCTCCACCTCGCCCTAGCATTGAGCAGATGGTGGGGCAGCAGTGCCTGAGGCCGCATGCCCCAGATTGGGGGGGTCAAGGCAGGGGATACTCTGCTCGAGGGTCCTGTGGCCATGGAGGTGGTGAAGAATATCGCCACGGAGCGAGATCGGATGGCTCTGGCGACGGAGACGTCCGAGACGGCCTTCACGAGGTGGTCTCAAGCGCAGCTCTCGGTAAGTGTTTGGACTTTGCTTTAAGCATAGAATTTAGGATTTCTTCTAACTTATTCTCCCTCGGACAGGCGGTGCTTCACGAGCAGCACTTTTACAAGTGCTTGGATAAGGAGGTCCTCGTTGAGAGGAGGAATGCAGAGAAGTACTTCCGCGAGGTTACCAAACTGCAGGACGAGCTGAAGGAAGCCCAGAACGCCGAGGCGGTCGTCCAAGCTCAGATGGCCTTGCTTGTTGACCATCATAAGAACGAGCTGGCGCACTTCAAGTCAAAGGCTCAGGCAGAGGTTGAGAAGGCGCAGGTCGCCAAGGCGGAGATGGAGATCACAATGGCGGATACTCTGATCCTGGCCCAGGACGAGGCCTACGCCCTGGCCAAGGAGCACTTCAAGCTGATCTTCCCGAATGCTCGGGTCGACCACCTTCATTACAATTGGCGGCCAGAGCATCCGCCCACGCCCGGCGGTGAGGAGGAGGAGGGGGGACCCTCATCAAGAGGAGACCGAGGGCGACCGTGCTGACGAAGAGGTGTCGCCCCCCCTAATCAGTAGCTTAGGATTTTTACTCTTTTGGTTTTGTATTTGCCTTTCGCGGACTGGCCACCGCTTTTTGTAATACAATTTTTTTTTTTGAGTTTATAAAAGAAGACTTTTGGCCGATGCTCTATGACTTATGTTTTTCACCTCTTTTTGTGACTTGTTATGTTTTCCATCTTCTTGATAGACGCATGAGGCCCTCGGCGCCGACCTTGGTTCTGCCGAGATCTCCTGGATCTGAGCTGATCTGGGGTCCACAGAGAGTGTTCTGACTTGCCATCGTAAGCAGGCTTGGGATCGAGAGGCCGCGGTAAATTATTTTATGAACAAGTCTAAGGAGCTCAGCCTAGAGGTCGCTCGCATAAAGAAGGCCATAGCCGACCGGGACTAGTGAATAGTCGAGACGAACTGGTCAATCTCAGATGGCTCCATCGGGCGACCGGCTTCGGAGTATTTTCTTCGCGAGGTTGTTGTAGAGAAGGAGTTAGAGATTCGTAGGCTGAAGCTCATGCTTGGCGCTGGTCCACAAGGGGGATCAGGCCATTCCGTATTAGGTCCTTCTCCGATCTTTTATCTGGACGAGGCGAGGCCTACTCATGCGCAGAGTTTTGTGACCGAGGCATCTTTTTGCATCGAACAGGCGGAGCATGCGGAGGACCCCGTGGGAAGCACTGAGTTCGCCTTTCCGAGCGATTTGTAATATCTTCATTGTATTATGTGGCCGTTTCTGGCGACTTATGAGTAATAAAGCTTTGATTTCTTTAATCTTGATAATTTATTGAGTGAGGCAGGCAGGAACGTAACTCGAGGCCATTGCCGAGTGTGGCCCTGCTGGAGGTCGCCGCCGAGGCAGAAAAAGTGCTTGGGAGCCGAATCATAATTCCTTGCAGATAGCGCTTAATAAGGGACGTTTCGCCTTCCGATAAAAATTAATTGCGACGCTTCACCTTCCGCTATTTGGACTTCCCGATGTCATAAATGCGCCTCTCCGGGGGCTATATAATCCTCACCCCCCATCATTTTTCATCAGGAATCGAGATTGACTCATCTACCACCTGCTAACAATTCGGGGTTTCGGCTCCGAGGGCCCTTAACCTTGAGCTGTCTGTAAGTGAAAGGTGGTCGATCTAGGGGCGAGATCCGGGGTGCTTGTCGAAGGCGGGCGCCCCCAAAGTGAAATTTTTTTGGCAGAGAGTCCTGGGTCGGTGGCTCCCCTACCACCCTCGAACAATTTGGGATTTTTTGCTCTAGGGGCCATTAACCCCGAGCTGTCCGCGGGTGAGAGGTGGGTCAACTTACAACCCGGGGATAGAATTCTCGGCTGAAGGTCTCGGTGTAACACTCCGGATCTCCGTCATCGGACATCCTTGACACAACCAGAATCCTTGCCTTCAAATGCATCTCAACACAGTAAATAGTACGGAAATTTAAAACACTTTTATTCCCATAAGCGTTAATACATCAATAACTACGAATATCAAATTGTCATATCAAACTATAACGCCCCCATTTTGACTCCAAACTCAATTCTTTCAATTTCTATATCACCTTAAACATAAACTAAGATAGTTATATTTCTAAGAAAATTTCGGCAGAGTTTTCCCTGAAATTTCTACCCCGAAACACAAAAAGCTTACGGAATTCTGCTCTAAATTCCGTAGCTCACATCACAGGCAATTATATCACGGGCTCCACAGGCCAAAATGAGCAGAATCACACAGGCAATATATATATGCTCTGGGGGCCAAACTCATAACAGAATATCAAATATCAAATAAAAACCATAAATTCCTTTGAAAACGTAGTAAGGTTTTTAGAAAATAATTTATAAACTATACCACAGGGCCCGGTACTCCACAACGAGATGGATACGGATCAACAACATAGCATGCCACTCCACACTATACTTATCATCGTTGTCCACATACTTATACATCAAAAATACAATTTAAAGCATAAAATTCACTATTCACACAATTAAACCTTAAGTAACAAATTGTAGAATGAAGCCCCACTCCACAGAATCTACACCTCACCTCTGCACTGCTGAGGACCTGTAACAGTAGGGGATCTAGGGTAGTCCAGGGACTCCCTAACCCCCAAACACTAAGGGGTTAGCTATTTCTGGTGTGAGTATAATTTATTAATAAGCAACTAAATTAAACTTTATAAGTAAAACAGAACGAACTTACGAATGCCAAGATAAACCTGAACATGTAAACATCATAAATGAAAATTCACCTCAATTACTCTCCGAGTCATTTCCTGTATGCATATCCACACCCGCTCACAATATACTTATCTTAATTTGGAAATCGTTTCCAAATTAGTTGCTTAAGGCCCATCACTTTACGCCTTATACAAATATTCCTATAGCTTTATTCTCCCATAAAGCCTTACATTCACAAATGCTCTGCTCTCACATAAAATGCACCATATTTACCATTCATGTGCAATTACAGACTCACGACTTATAATCTTTCCCAATCTCATACACATAACATCGCATTCATTCATTTCTTACAACATATGTTATCACGTCTCGCAATACATCACTTTCACACTCATAATTCATCTTGAATGGAAAATAAACGTGTCTCCTAATTTCCTAGTGTTCATATAGGTCATGACCTGAGTCTAATGCAAACACAGAATGCAGAACAGATGTACTTAATCTAATGTCAGCAAGACTCTGGACACACATGCATCCCATACTACATGTGCCCCAGATCAAACTAATGTACTTAGTCTCATGCAAGCGAGACTTTGGAAATGTCTGCACCCATACTACATACTTTCCAAATCAAGCCGTTGTCTCCAAGTTTAGGAATTCGAACCCTCGCTATACAATGCATTCTAATTTGGTCAACTTCCTGTTCCCGATAGATAGATCGTGGCAATTAGGTTGCAGTCAACGGCCCCACCGTTCTGTAGTCAACAACTGTGACGAACTTAAGGATATACAGTCCCACCGTTCTGTAGTTAACGGTCCCACCGTTCTGCAGTCAACCGCCGTGACGAACTTAAAGATATACCGCAGCATACCTATAGCGCCGTATCCCATACGACCGGTTCGTGTCCACCAGCATGTACCCGAATCCCATCCACCCTTACCACGGTACCTCAGGAGTTAACATTGCAAGATACGCCCGCAGCACGCATCCCTAATGACAGGAATAGACAACCCCATAGTATCACCTCCTAGTGCTAACTCTCAGAACGAGTTGGATTATAGGGAATCATTCCTAACACCAATTTGGTTTTCGAGCGAAACAATAAAAGAAAACCTAATCAATGTAGTTTACTAAAAAACAAGTTGTTACCCAATCACACTTGGTGTCGATCAACAATGTCGAGTTTGTCCGGTCTGTCAGACAACAATCATCACAGGAATCACATCCACTGATTCCCAATACCTTCACAGGTCCGCGACCAAATAATCCTGGCCCGTGACCCTCAGCAAGTGGTCCAACGGTGCCCCAAGGATGCAATACAGTTCAATTGAAGGTAAACACACACACAACCATCAATTCCTGACCATCGACAGACTCAGACATCGAGACACCAAACACAAACCGACTAGAGCTTTATCCCAACTCACTCATGTCCACCATGAGTATTAAGCACAAGAACTTATCCAAGTTCCAAATGAGATGCTAAAGCATCATTAAAACCTGATAGCTCATGACCACCACACTGCGGTATGCAGAGAGTTTCCAGTCAATTGTTCGATGAAATAATTCAAGAAATAGCAGTAGCTGTGACCCAAGCTACGCTCATCGGAGTTCAACACAATTAGACTTCTAGCAGGGTAGGAAAATCCACAGCAATCCCCTAGTGGGCGACTCCCTCAGATATTTAAGAGCTCAAGTCCCCGAGTCAACTTAAGCTTGAAGTTTGGTCTAAACAACAGGTTGCTATCTAGCAACGCCCATAACTTCCAACACACAATACAGAATTGCTTGACACTACCAATTCTGGAAAGATAAAGCCTTAGTCTTCAACCTTCCAGCTAACTATTTCCTCGAATTCAATCATCTTGTTACTATAAGATCTTATATACTCTCAATAGCATATTCTTCTTGCACTCGCTGCCTTCCCAATATCCTAAAGGTTTACTCACTCATCAGAATTTCTCGATCCCGGGTCCTATGGGAAGGTGAGAATGTCTACTTCAACTTCCTAGTTGAACACCTCTTTCAGACTCTATCATTTGTGTTCTTGAAAGCACAAGTTCCATCTTTGGAAAATCATAACTCTTAACCTATAAACTGGAATTACAAAACTCCAGATGGGTTAGAAAGCTATGACCCCCTACTACGACTCTCTCTGGTTGGTCAATTCCTCAATTCCTTAACCATTTCAAAGCAAGAAATTCCCAACTTACCCTCATAAACATGCTTCTTAACAAGCTCATGTAAAAATGAGTTGTTCTTTGCCGTACAACTATCTTTCTTAGTATTCCACTTATCATACAACGATAATCAAAATTCTCCAAACTCTCCCACAAGCTAAGAATTCACCATATACACACCAATTTACCATATAACAACTTTTAACAATAAGAACTTTCCATATTTAAAATTAAAACTCCATTTGGCTGAATTAAATCAGGATTGCTCCAAAACCGCCTAAGATTTTATCACAACAGTAAACATATATTTAGTATAATCATACTCACAAATTGTCCCGCGAAGACTCGAAGCGCCACCACGCCTCCAAAGCCGCTAGTATATCCTATCATCAGAATTCAAGGCAATCAAGGCTCAAGCATCCAAAACAGTTACAGGAAAATAATAATACTAACTCCATTATCACACAGACATTCTATTGAACGCATAGGATGCACACGTGCTTTGCACGTAATCACTCGAATTCCGACGAGATTCTTATTTTTACACAATTTCTAAAGCACTCCAAAATTATTCTAATAGTCCTACTACAATTTCTACTACCATACGAGAATTAATTCATACACATAGTTCTCTTTTACAAATCCAAAACCCTAATTTATTAACAACTTGCAAATCCTCTATCAATTTGCTAATTTCTCGTATCTATAACACCCAAACCCTCATAATCTCCCTACTACCATATTTCTACTCAATAGAAATTGAAAACACTTAATTTTATACAATAAAATTAAATAGAGTTTGTCTTCCCGAAATCCTTTCGAAAAACGGACACCGGCACGATGTAGAGAACCCTTCTATTAGTCTATCCCCCAATTTAATTTGAAAACGGTGGAGAAATGGAGTGGATTTGGGCGGAGAGAGGGAGAGCCGAATGGGTGGTGGGTTCTTTTCGGCTGGGAAGGAAACAGGAAGGAGAAGGAAAGAAATGAGAAGGAAGGAGAAGGGTGGGGTGGGGTTTTCTAAAAAAGAAAATAAATAAATAAATAGATAAATAAATAATGTAAAGAAAAATTACATATAAATCCCCAAGTCCCAATATATTTCAAATAAACCCCAAAACCTCTATTTTAATAATACCAACAATACAAAAATACATTAAAACTACCTCATAATAGTCCTTCAAAATTATAAAATAAAGTAGACAATATATCTGATATTTCTCAATAACAATCAATTGTTATTAGAAAAATACATAATCGTGTGCAATTCTCAATTGCACACAGGTTACGATGCAAAATAGCCGTATGCTATTTTTGCGGGGTATTACACTCGGATCGGTGGCTCTCCTGCCATCCTCTGACAATTCGGAATTTTGGCTCTAAGGGCTTTTAACCCCGAGTTGCCAACGGGTGAGAGGTGGGTCAATCCACAGGTTCAGGACTTGGGGCATTTGCCGAAGGCGAGCGCCCTAAACCTAAAATGAAAACTTTTGGATTTGGTAGACAGTATGTGTAGCTGTAGGTCACCACCGAGCGCGTAGGTCACAGGGCTTGAAAAAGCCGAGGCCTTGCTCGAGGTCGATGCCGAGCCCCCATAAGAGAAGCTGTTATGGGTGTAGCCGGAGATCATTGCCGAGCGTAAAGATCCATGCCTTTGAAAAAAGCCAAGGTCTTGCTCGAGGTCGATGCCGAGCCCCTATAAGAGAAGCTGTTATAGGTGTAGCCGAAGATCATCGCCGAGCGTAAAGGTCCATGGCTTTGAAAAAAGCTAAGGCCTTGCTCGAGGTCGATGCCGAGCCCCCATAAAAGAAGCTGTGATGGGTGTAGCCGGAGATCATCACCGAGCATGAAGGTCCATGGCTTTGAAAAAAGCCAAGGTCTTGCTCGAGGTCGATGCCGAGCCCCCATAAGAGAAGTTGTTATGGGTGTAGCCGGAGATCATCACCGAGCATAAAGGTGTAACCCCCGTTCTCGTAAATACTTACTTTCCAAATATTTTCAGTATTTTAATCATTTATAAATTTATTTTGTGTTAAATTCGTTTTGAGATTTTCTATTTAAATATTTTCCAATCGAAAATTTTGTTATTTCGAGTAATGGTGTATTTTAAACTTGTTTTATAATCTTAATTTATCGGTTAATTGTATTTGAGCTCAAATCATGTATATTATTATTATTGGAGTATTTCAATGAAGTTATTAAACCCGAATATTATTTTATTGTATGGTTTTATTATTATTATGATTATAATTACTAATTGTTATTTCTTGATTTCTTTAATTAAAAAATTCAACTATCGAATTATTTTATTTTTATACCCGATCTGATTTTCTTGGCGAGTTCTATTTATTTTAAGCCTAATTCTTATTATTTCAATTGTATTATTTATTAATTTAATCGGGTTGAAATTTTCGTTCATGAACTATTTTTCTCTTTTATCGAGTTATCTATCTTGTGGATTTTATTTATTTGAATTATGGGTATTTTTATTTGAACCGGGTTGATCTTGATCTATCTCCTAATTGAACCCTAAAATCCAATCTGATGTGTTCTTGACCCAAACCCGCTATTATTGGACCCTAATTTATCAACTCAGTACCCTAATTGTACCCTATAAATACAACTCTACTGTAAACCCTAATTTCTGCACACAAATCGAAACCTAGCCGCCTATTTTCTCTCCTGGTTACTGTTCATCTTCCCCAAATCAACCCCCAACCCTTTCCGGCTTCGTCCCCGGCCTTCTCCGGCGTGCCCATCCCCCTCCGGCGACCCCCATCATCGCCGCCCTCTACCAGCGCCACCCCATATCCCGATTCCATTCCCCCTCCTCTCTCCTCGACATTAGCCACAGCCAAAATCCCAACTCCTTTCCTCCCTCCTTCCTGTTTCGATTGCCGGCACACCACGCCACCAGTGCCGGCCCGTGCGCCTCCACCAGAGACGTCGACCTCGCCCCTGGCCGCCAGTTGCCGCGCCGCCAGTCCCCCTTGCCCCCGCCGTTCTCTCTTGCTGGTGTTGCTGCAGTCTCTTTGTGTGCTGTGTTGGGTTCTTTTGTGCACGTATATTGCGCGTATTATTGGTGGGTCAAACTAGTTCGTGAGTTCGTTACTTCGGGATTCTCATCCCGTTATTCTTTATATACAAATTAACCATCTAACAGGCAAGTCACCGTCCTATTGAATTGCTAATTGTATCAAATTCAAGTATTATTGAAATTCTTGCAAGTAGATCTGTTTGTTATCGTATTATCCTTTGCTATCTCTTTCGTTGGGTCTATTGAGGGTTTACACAAGCTAAACCCAATATTCTTGACATCGTGCCACTTTTGACTCTAAGGTACTGTTCTTTTTTTTGCCTCTTATAAGAGGTTATCTCTTATAAGAGATTTACAGTAAGAGCCTCTTTTTGAGGTGTTCTTTTTATATAAAAATAACCTCTGTTAAGAACCTCTTATAAGAGATTTCTGTTCTTTTTTCATCTCTTACAAGAGCTTATATTACCCCAAAGTCTAAAAATAGTGAGATGAAGGACAAGAAAAGATAAGTTCAAATTACTAACATATAAACTAGTTTAATGGCAAGTTAAATTCACAAATCAGTGTAAATCATCAATTATAATTCCGGGCTTAATTAGTATGAAAATTAGTATGTATAAATATAAATAATTTGTTTCAAAGAAGTTGGATTAAAAAAAATTAAGGTCAACGGGCTAATATAAATTCTCCCTTATCTGTAATTATATAATAAAAAAACCTGCTTGGCTGCAGGATTTGAACATGGTGGCATCGTAACAGGACAAATCAACTAGCCACAACTCAAGTAATGTACTTACTGGACGTAAATATATATATCTTAAAATAAATCAGTGTTTCGACAGCATCCCTAACATAATTGTTCGAGATTGTGAAGAATGAATTCCTACACATTTTCTAGGATAGCATATTACAGTCAACTACGTATATGATTACACATTTTCTAGGATAGCATATTCCGGGCTACTATAGACTAATATATAAACTAGTTTAATTAGTAACAATTATAATATAGACTTTGGGGTAATATAGACTTTTTAAGTGATAGAAATCTTATAAGAATTTGAAAGAGGCTACTAGAAGTCTTTTAGGCTTATAAGAGATTTTAGGGAAAATGTCTTATAAGAGATAAAAAAAGAACGCTAAAAAAACTCTTGTAAGAGGTGGACCACCTCTTACAAGAGGTAAATCTCTTATAAGAGGAGAAAAAGAACACTACCTAAGTTTGGATCTTTCATGAATGCATATAGAATTGATAATAGGGTTATTCATACAAGTCACAAAACAAATAAATTATTATAAAGACAATTGTTAGGTTGTATATCGTTTGATCGTTTGATGATTGATTGATGTTAGTATATGTGTGTGTTCTAAATTTTATTTATCATGTTTGGACACCTATCGTGCTAGTTACACAATTTATTGACTATAGAATCGATACCCGACATGTTCAATTAATTTTATTTTTAAAGAAAATACCCTAATAACTGTACATGCTTGCTGACCTGAACTTATCACTATTTTCGAACTAGTAACTGACCTTAAAATAAAATACTTTCTGAATATGAATGTAGCCCCGAGTGTCTAATTGCCAATAACATACAGGATTTTCGAATTCCGAGTTTCGTAGCAAAAGTTATGCCCATTTTACTACAGCTGTGCTTTTACATTTCAAATTTTCAGATTCTCGTACCTTTCATGTTTAAACCATAAAAAGGCTGATCAAATGATAGAATTTTGCTATGAAAATTTCCAGATTGTTGCTTAATATGTTTAGGAGTCTAGATTATATTTTTACTAAATTTAATATTGAGTTTTTGCTGATTCAAAAATTAAAACAACAAGATGTCGAATTTCTGCCTGAACATAAAATCTGAAAAGAAACATGTGTTTGACCTGGCTAATGTTGTCGGAATTTAAACTTTAAGTATGCGTTGGAACCGTATGGAAGTCTAGTTTCTAGAATTTCTCACGGATTCAACTTTCAATTTCCGAGTCAGCGAAAAACTATATTTTTGTACAGGCTGCACTTACTGTCAAGAATTTTGGATACTACTTTTTAATAGATTAATTATTCCTATGTTGTATTATTATATGATTAATGAATGTATGTTGCATTGCATGTTCCTAATGAGTTATTATCACTATTTTAACCGTCCTATCCATATTATCAACCTGTTGTTGCCTTATTGATACTATCGTTTATCTCATATCTCTAGATTGCATATTGTATTGTTGTATTAATAAAATAATTAATAAGCTAGGTTTTAAGGAATTGACTGGAGTAGTTAATGACATAGTGAATGTACACTGAAGTGTGGGCCTTGTTTTCCAAAATATTGTGTGTTGGCAAAAGTTATTATTATCGGTTTATTGTTGGACTACTGACACAGTATTCCCAATTAATCGTGTATTATTTTTATTAAGCCAACCAGTGTGCAACAATGCTGTAAATACCGTTATTGTGCCATGTACATGATCTATAGAATATTTCACTTAAGTCTAAAACAAAATTGATTGTATGCATCGAACCTGTGGTACGGCACACATGAGACACAGTATTACGTGCATTAGTTAAGAGTTAAAATGAATAATAGACATAAGGATTGACACATCACTGACATTGCATATTGTTCATCTTTGTTCCTATTGATATCGAATATTGGCTACGTGTTATTAATATTGATCGTTAATTATTGTTACCGATTAGTGGACCATTGTTTATAGCCAATGGCATCGATTATCATGATTTTTGTCCCATTTTATTAATTCTTATTGATCCATTGATTCATTGTTATACTGTTATTTTATTGTTCCCTGTTTTCTCTACTTGCGTTCATGACTTGCTCTAAGGATAATTTTTCTCTTTTTTTAGATAAAGTGCTTACAGGTGTTGATGGAGAATTACCTGATGGAATGGGAGAACAACATTGGTGAAAAAATTGATTGCATCGCTGCTTAATATTTATTGCTTTGTTATAAAGACTTAATTATTGGATTATTGTTATTTTTTTGCATTGGACTTATGTCCCGAATATTGTTATTTGTTTACAGACGTTGGGTTATTATTGTATTTGGATATTGTTATTACTAAATTCTAAGTATTATTGTTCATGAGGTTATTATTATTGCCTGCGTAATTATTCTGTATTGTTTATATTGTTGAGTTAATCGAATAAACAGCTTATGGGTGACGTTAGTCATTCGCTGGGCTTTTATTACATGCTCGTATTCTGTATTTTTAGGAAGCGGGGCGTGACAAGGTCCATGGCTTTGAAAAAAGTTGAAGCCTTGCTCAAGGTCGATGCCGAGCCCCCATACCAAGAGAAGTCGTTATGGGTGTAGCCGGAGATCATCGCCGAGCATAAAGGTCGCATGTCTTGAAAAAGCCAAGGACTTGCTCAAGGTCGATGCCGAGCCCCCATACCTATTCTTGGGTAGATAGCATGAGCGTAGCCAGAGTTCATTGCCAAGCGTAAAGGTTACAGGGCTTAAAAAGCCGAGACCCTGCTCGAGGTCGATGTTGAGCCCCTATACCAAGAGAAGCCATTATGAGTGTAGCCGGAGATCATCGCCGAGCGTAAAGGTCGCATGGCTTTGAAAAAAGCTAAGGCCTTACTCGAGGTCGATGCTGAGCCCCCATACCCGTTCTCGGATAGACAGCATGAGCGTAGCTAGATGTCACTGCCAAGTGCATAGGTCGCAGGGATTGAAAAAGCCGACGCCTTGCTCGAGGTCGATGACGAGCCCCCATACCAAAAGAAGCCGTTATAAGTGTAGCCGGAGATCATCGCCGAGCGTAAAGGTCGCATGGCTTTGAAAAAAACTAAGGCCTTGCTCGAGGTCGATGTTGAGCCCCCATATCCGTTCTCGGATAGATAGCATGAGCATAGCTGGAGGTCACCACCGAGTGCATAGATCGTAGGACTTGGAAAAGCCGAGGCCTTACTTGAGATTGATGCTGAGCCCCCATACCAAGAGAATCCATTATGAGTGTAGCCGGAGATCATCGCCGAGCGTAAAGGTTGCATGGTTTTGAAAAAAGCCAATGCCTTGCTCGAGGTTGATGTCGAGCTCCCATACCCGTTCTCGGATAGATAGCATGAGCGTAGCTGGAGATCACCGCCGAGCGCATAGGTCGTAGGGCTTGAAAAAGCCGAGACCTTGCTCGAGGTCGATGTCGAGCCCCCATACCAAGAGAAGCCGTTATGAGTGTAGCCGGAGATCATCAGTGAACGTAAAGGTCGCATGGCTTTGAAAAAAGCCAAGGCCTTACTCGAGGTCGACGCTGAGCCCCCATACCCATTCTCGGATAGATAGCATGAGCCGAGCGCATAGGTCGCAGGGCTTGAAAAAGCCGAGGCCTTGCTCGAGGTTGATGCCGAACTCCCATACCAAGAGAAGCCGTTATAAGTGTAGCCAGAGATCATCGCCGAGCACGTAGGTCACATGGCTTGAAAAAGTTAAGGCCTTGCTTGAGGTCGATGCCGAGCCCCCATACCTTAGGAGAGACTTTTGGGGCTCGCGGTATCATCCGAGTGCCAAGCCTCAATTTTGTGAGAAGATTTTGTGGCTCGTAGTACCATCCGCGCGCCGAGCCCAAAATAAGGAGCGAGGTTAAGAGGGGTAAATGACTACATCATATTGACTTTATAAAGCAAGGCACGAGGTGCCGATTACATTTTGGGGTTTACACAGGGGGATCTACAAGGGCTGTGTAAGGTGCTAATCCTCCCCTTCAAGGAACTTGATAAGGCGCTCCGCGTTCCAGGGCGTTCCAGGGCTTTTTCATGGCCTTGCCCTTCGGGTCGGTAAGGTGGTACGTACCCAGGCATACAACCTCAGAAATGTTGTACAGGCCTTTCCAGTTTAGAGCCAGCTTTCTCTTTTGGCCGGGATTAGATATCGCCAGCTTTCGGAGGACGAGGTCCCCTAGCTTGATGTTGGTAGGACGTACCCTTTTATTGTAGAACTTCTCGATCCTCTGCTAGTAAGTGCTCCTTCTGATGGCGAATTTTTTCCTGACCTCGTCTATGAGGTCCAGGTTGGCACGTAGATGCGCCGAGTTGCTATCTTCATCAAAGGCCATGATGCGGGGCGAAGGGAGCCTGATCTCAAGGGAAATCACTACCTCCGTGCCGTAAGTCAGATTGAATGGCGATTCTTCTGTAGGGATCCTCTTCATCGTGCGATGGGCCCAGAGAACGCTCGGTAACTCGTCGACCCATAATCCTGGAAGAATTATCCAGCCATTTCTTCAAACCGTCAAGGATCTGGCGGTTCATGTTCTCGGCTTGATCATTCGACTGCAGGTGGCAGACTGAGGAGAAGCGTTGCTGGATTCCGAGGTCTTCGCAGAACTTTCTAAAATTGTTGTCCACAAACTGGGTCCCATTATCCGTGATGAGAATATGTGGAATTCCGAACCGGAAGATGATGTGTTTCCAGAAGAATTGCTGAGTTTGTTGCTCGGTGATCGTGGCCAAGGGCTCGATCTCGATCCACTTTGTGAAGTAGTCGATCGCTACTATCAAGAAATTCCTTTGGCTCGTTGCTTTCAGAAAGAGGCCTACAAGGTCCATCCCCCACATAGCAAAAGGGGTCGGACTGGCCAGGGAGCGAAGGTTTGCCTGTGGTGCCCTTCTTACCGAGGAGAATTTTTGACAGGGTCCACATTTCTTGACTAGGGCTAGGGCATCCTACAACATCATGGGCCAGTAATACCCGTGGTTCAGAGCCTTCCGGGCGAGCGATCAGCTCCACATGTGGCACCCACCAATTCCTTTATGGAGCTCCTTGGGAGCGTACTTTGCTTCGTCAGGGGTCAAGTAGTAGAGATAGGGTCTCCCGTCCGTCGTGGTGTACAAGCACTTGAAGAGGGTATTGCCGATCATGGCAAACCTTTCCGAGTGGACCCTAATCTGCCTTGCCTCGGCTCGGTCTTCGGGGAGCTCTCCCTTGATTAGAAACTTTCGGATGGGAGTGGTCCAATCGTCAGGCTGATCCCCGTCGTTAATCCCTCTGGGGAAGGTCAATACTTGACTTCAGGAGTACCTCGATCAGAACGGTGTGGTTGAGTCCTTCAAAGGACGAGGAGGCTAGCTTCGACAGGACATCGGCATGGGCATTCTGCTCTCTTGGGATCCTTAGTACCGTGGAGTCGTCAAAGGATGTCAAGAGCTGGCGGACCACGGCCAAGTATTGGATTATTCGATCGTCGCGAGCCTTGTACTTTCCGGTGATCTGATTGACCACGAGCTGAGAGTCGCTGAAGGCCCTAATCTGTCTGGTGCCTGCTTGGTGTGCTAGGGTGAGCCCCGTGATCATAGCCTCATATTCTGCCTTGTTGTTAGAGGCTGGAAAGTTGAGGCAGAGAGAATATTGAAGAATGAAGTTGTCGGGCCCTTGCAAGATGATGCCTGTGCCACTCCCCATATCGCAGGAGGAGCCGTCGACGTAAACTTCCCACGTCTGATCGACCTCCCTGCTGCCAGGTTGCTTGGAGATGGTGCATTCCGTGATGAATTCAGCGAGGGCCTATCCCTTAATTGCCATCCTTGGCTGATAGCTGATGTCGTATTGACTGAGCTCGATCGACCATTTGACCAAGCGGCCGGAGCTCTCGGGCTTGTGGAGGACGGCTTTCAGGGGCTGGTCCGTGAGGACCTGAATTGAGTGCGCCTGGAAGTAAGGGCGGAGTTTTCGAGCGGCTATGACCAGAGTGTATGCCACCTTCTCCATTTTCGCGTATCTGGTCTCAGCCGAGAGTAGAACCTTGCTCACATAGTACAATAGTTTTTTGGACTCTATATTTTTCCCGAACGAGGACAGCGCTGAGTACGCTTTCCGAGGCCGAAAGGTAAAGCCAGAGAGGCTCTCCCGGCTCGGGTTTGCTAAGGAGCGGAGGATTGGCAAGGTACTCTTTTAATTGGGCCAACACCTCCTGCTGCTGAGTGCCCCACTCGAAGCCTCCGGTTCCGCACAGAGCTTTGAAGAACGGGGGGGGGGGGGGGGGGGACTTCTCCCCAGATTTGGAGAGGAAACGGCCGATGGCCGCCTGTCTCCCCGTGAGCCGCTGGACTTCCTTGATGATCCTCGGATGGGCCATGTCGATTATGGCCCAGATCTTTTCTGGGTTCGCCTCGATGCCACGCTGGCTGACAACGAACCCAAGAAATTTTCCCGAGGAGACGCCGAATGCACACTTGGCCGGATTGAGCCTCATGTTATGGGTCCGAAGGATGCCAAAGGCTTCGTTCAGGTCGGCGATGTGGTCCTGTCCCTACTGGCTTTTGAAGAGCATGTCGTCGACGTACACCTCCATATTGCGATTGATATGGCTAAAAATAGGGGTTAATCGAAACCTTCCAAATCAGGTGCGAATCTTGAATCCCAGGGGTAAAACGGTGATTTCACCCACAAATAGGGTCTGAGATGGGTACTGGGTCTCTACGGTAAAGACCCAATAACCCACAAACGGACCCGCTTCAATCGGGCACGGGTTTCAACCAGCAATAAAGCCCGATCAGAGGGGTGGAATTAGGGCACCTGATTAGATCCTAATCAACGGCCCTGATTCATGTCTATCCCTCCACTGGGAATTAGGGATTATATTCCTAATCTGTTTACAAGGAGAATATTCCTTATCAGATCACGGGGATTACATTCCTAATCCGTTCCCTAAGACGCCTATAAATACCCCCCATCCATCTCCATTAAGAGGTAATCAATCTTTCACCAGTTTTTGCGCTCTTTCATAGTCTTCCAGATTACTGACTTGAGCATCGGAGGGTGCGTCGCCGGGAACAACCCCGGTGTCTCGCACTTTTTGCAGGTGAACGGCGGGAGTCAACGATCAGAACTCCGGCAGAACAGGTATACAGGTTTACTATTCAGTTTCCCTAAGAATCCACAAATACTATCTTTTTGCCCCCACACCAAAATTAGCGGCAACAGATTGGCGCCGTCTGTGGGAAACTAACGAATAGAGACCTCTCCTCTTCCCCAAATACAGATCTCCTCCAGCCATGCCTCCTAGGAAAGTCAGATCAAGGGGGTCCAACCGAGGGCCCAACCCTGATCAGCAGCAAGAAGTCCTCCCCAATCCTACTCAGCAACAAGGGCAACTTCCCCCTACCGCGGAAGACCCGCTCCAACAAGACCTTCCTCCTCCTAATCAGCCACCCCCGAAGGGTCCTAACCCTCAAAAACAACCTCTTCACCAAGAACACGTCTCCATCCACAACGCCTCTACGGACTCTATGGCCTCCCATCACCCCCGAGCCTCTGGTCGCCACAATACCGCCCTCAACCGCTAGAAAGATGACGATCTCCGCCGCCACCTGGATGAAAAGCGGGCCCGAGAGGGAGCCTCCCGCCAACACCATCCGGCGAGCGGTCTCCTCGCCACCGGTACCACAGGTCCCCCGTCCGCAGGGGGAGGAAAGAGTCCCCCGAGCATTACCGAAGAAGACACTCCCCAGCGGGTCGGCAACTGCCCAGGAACAATGAGGCACCAATCACCCGTGCCGAGTTCCAGCAGTTCCAAGCGACCGTCCTGTAGGCTCTCAACCTCCGTCAAAACCCTAATGAGCCAAAGGCCCCGTCCCCTCCTCCGGTCCGAAGCCCTCGCCAATATCCTCATCCGGTCCGAAGCCCTCGCCGACGGTCCCCATCTCCTCGTCCTGCTCCAAGCAACTCCCGGCGTACCACAAGTCCTCGTCGCTCCCGAAGTTACCATCGTCGTAGCCCCCGCTCTCCCTCATACGAAGACGAGTCTAGGGGCTCGGCTGATTACCGTCGGAGGGATGACACCATGTACCGTCGTCTTCATGAAGTAGAGAGGCGCCTGGGCCAGATAGACCGAGAAGAGGAGCTTAGGGGGAGGACCCTACGTCCTAGCCGACCCCCTTTCTTCCGAACCATAGTGGATGCGCCAGTTCCGTTTGGCTTCAAACCTCCCCAATTTGAAACTTACACCGGGGAGACCGACCCAGTTGACCACATCGAGAGCTTTGAGACCTTGATGCTTCTCCACCAGGCTTCCGATGCCCTCCTCTGCAAAACCTTCCCCGCAACTCTCAAGGGCCAAGCTCGAGAATGGTACTCTCGCCTTGCCCCCTCCTCAATATTCTCCTTCGAGTAGTTCGAAACCCTCTTCGTCACACATTTCGTAAGCAGCCGTAGGGCTGAGAAAACCAGCATCTCCCTATTGCACCTCCACCAAAAGAAGGGGGAGAAACTGAGAGACTATGTGAAGAGGTTCACAGCTGAAGCCAGGTCTATAGCATCCCTCGACCAGTCGGTCGCTACGGCAGCATTTCAATCTAATGTCCTCAATTCCAACCTCCGCTCCTCCCTCGCCAAGAAGCCCCCGCAGAACTTTTCCAACCTCCTCCTTCGCAGTGAAAAGTATATTCGGGCCGAAGAGGCCGAGCAGCGACCAAACTGGGAGGGGTCTTCCTCCGGGTTTAAGAGAAAGGGAACAGAGGAGGAAGGAGCCAAGAAGCTCCAAAAGGACAATGCCGGCCAGCACCAAACTCCCCCCAGGTTCGAGAAGTTCACTCCCCTCACCACTAACGTCGCAACTATTCTGATGGAAGTTGAGAAAGAAGGGGTCTTACCCCCTGATCCCAGGATGAACACCCCCGCCAAGAGAAGAGATAAAGAAAAATGGTGCCGTTATCACCGGGACCATGGGCATGACACCAACGATTGTCGTGCCCTGAAAAACGAGATCGAAGCCCTTATCCAGAGAGGGCAGCTGACCAGGTTCGTAAGAAAGGACCGAGCCGAACTTCCTCCCCCGCCTCGGGGGGCTAACAAGCGTCCGGAACGAGAAGAGACGCCCGACTTTGAAGAAGAACGAGTCCTCTACCTCATCCACGGGGGCCCAATGGGGGGCTCCTCCAACTCCTCTCGAAAGGCATTCATAAGGGAAGTCAATTCGGTCCGAACCACCCCTCCTCCCAAAGGCCTCGGAGTGCCCGTCACCTTTTCTGACAAAGATCTTGAGGGTGTCTGCACCCCTCATTGTGATGCACTCGTCATTAGTCTTCACATGGCCAACTTCAAAGTGGAGAGGATCTTAGTAGACAACGGCAGCTCCGTCAACATCCTCTTCCTCAATGCTTTTAAAGGCCTGAAGCTCTCGCGGGACAGACTCAAGCCCGCCGGATACACACTCCACGGGTTCACGGGAGTGCCAGTGACTATTGAAGGGGTGATTACCCTCGACGTAACCGCTGGCAAAACTCCTACTACCCGAACGGAGTCGATGGACTTCATGGTCGTGGACGTCCCAACATCCTACAATGTCATTTTGGGTCGGCCCGATCTGGCCGCTCTTGAAGCCGTCCCTTCTGCCTATCATCTTAAAATGAAATTCCCCACTCGGACCGGAGTAGGGGAAGTAAGGGGCAATCAGGAGCAGGCCCGCAAGTGCTATATGACCTCCACCCTCGGACCCGTCCTCTCCTTAGAAACACTGGAACTCCCCCAAGATGCTGCTCGGCCGACTTCCGAGCCGGTGGACGAATTGGAGGAAGTACTCTTCTCTGAGCAGGAGCCGACCCACAAGTTCTTTGTTAGCAAGACCCTCCCGTCCGCCCTATACTCAGATATTGTAAAATGCATCCGAAGCAATCAAGACCTCTTCGCGTGGTCGGCTGCAGACATGCCCGGTATCTCCGAAGAACTCTTGGTCTACCGCCTGAGCGTTGATCCGGGGTCCAAACCGGTTCAGCAAAAGAGGCGCAAGTTCGCCCCCGAGCGTCAGCTCGCTATAAAAGAGGAGGTAGACAAGCTGTTGAAGGCCCGATTCATACAGGAGGTAAACTACCCTGAGTGGTTGTCAAACGTAGTAATGGTGAAGAAGTCCAACGGGACTTGGAGAATTTGTATTGATTTTACCGACCTCAACAAGGCCTGCCCCAAAGATCCCTTTCCTCTGCCGAGTATTGACACTCTGATTGACGCAACCTCGGGACATGAGCTCCTCAGCTTCATGGATGCCTTCTCAGGTTACAATCAGATAAGAATGTTCCCCCCTGATATCCCGAAGACCTCGTTCGTGACCGACCAGGGGCTCTATTGCTACAGAGTTGTACCGTTCGGTCTAAAGAATGCGGGGGCAACGTACCAGCGTCTCGTCAACAAGGTTTTCCAGGCTCAGATCGGCCGAAACATGGAGGTGTACGTTGACGACATGCTTGTGAAAAGCATCCGGGGCACTGATCATGTGGCTGACCACCAAGAAGCATTTGACGTTCTCAGAAAGCACAATATGAGACTTAACCCGAACAAGTGTGCGTTCGGTGTCTCATCAGGGAAGTTCCTCGGCTTCATGGTTAGCCAACGAGGAATTGAAGCAAACCCGGAGAAGATCAAGGCCATACTGGACATGTCCCCTCCTAGAAATGTCAAGGAAGTTCAGAGATTAACTGGTCGCCTAGCCGCCATAGGGTGCTTTCTGTCAAAGTCTGGGGAAAAATGTCTCCCCTTCTTCAAAGCCCTCAGGGGGGCTAAAGGATTCGAATGGGGGCAGCAGCAACAGGAGTCCTTCGACCAGCTCAAGGCCTACCTCGTCAATCCCCCTCTCCTCAGCAAGCCGATCCCTGGCGAGCCCCTATATCTCTACCTGGCAGCCTCCGAGCAGACCCTAAGTGCGGTCCTAGTGAGGGAAGAAGACCGGGCCCAGAAGCCCATCTACTATGTCAGCAAAGTGCTTCGGGACGCTGAGCTAAGATACCCGAAGATTGAAAAGATGGCTTATGCCCTGGTGATGGCCGCGAGGAAGCTTCGCCCGTACTTCCAGTCCCATTCGGTGGTCGTTCTTACCGACCAGCCTCTGAAACAGGTTCTTCACAAGCCCGAGACTTCGGGACGCCTTATGAAATGGTCGATCGAACTGAGCCAACATGACATATCATATCAGCCGCGGACCGCGATCAAGGCTCAGGCGCTGGCCGAATTCATAGTTGAGAGTACCATCCCCGAGCCCAGCCAGACAGTGAAGGGACCACCGGTCTGGTCGATTTATGTTGACGGATCCTCTTGCAATGAGGGAAGCGGGGCAGGAGTCATTCTGGCAGGCCCAGATGACTTCATCCTCCAATACTCCCTCCGTATAAATTTCAAAGCCTCGAACAATGAGGCCAAATACGAGGCACTAATAACCGGTCTTCGAATGGTCCGAAATGCAGGGGCGCAGCGGTTGCAGATCTTCAGCGACTCTCAGTTGGTCGTCAATCAGGTCCTCGGCGAGTATGAAGCCCGCGATGATAGAATGGTTAAATACTTGGTCAAAGTAAAGAGCCTCATGGCGCTGTTTGAAGAAGCCCTCATCCAAAGGATCCCCCGAGAAGAAAATGCCCAGGCCGATGCCCTATCCAAATTAGCCTCCTCTTCCCTTCAAGGTCTGGAGCAGACCGTATTGATAGAAGTCTTCCTGAAGCCGAGCATAGAGGACGAAACACCTGACTCCGTTGAAACATTGCCCGTCCTCCTCGAAGACAACTGGATGAAACCCCTCGTCGAGTTCTTAAGGGACGGACTCCTCCCCGAAGATCCGAGGGAAGCAAGAAGAATCAGGACCCAAGCCGAGCGTTATACATTAATCGAAGGTATCCTATATAAACGCTCCTTCACCCAGGTGGACGGTCGGCCTTACCTGAGGTGTCTTTCTCCCGGGCAAGCCGACTACGCCCTGCAAGAACTCCACGAGGGCATCGGCGGGGCCCATTCTGGGTCCAGGGCTCTAGCGCGCAAAGTGTTGAACCACGGGTATTACTGGCCCACTCTCCTACAAGACGCCGAACGACACGTTTGGCAATGCAGCTCCTGTCAAAAGTATTCTGACATCCGACGCCTTCCACAAGCACTGCTCACCTCCCTATCAAGCCCGATCCCCTTCGCTATGTGGGGATGGATTTATTAGGGCCGTTTCCACCAGCCCCCGGACAGCTAAAGTTCCTAGTCGTGGCAGTCGACTATTTCTCGAAGTGGATAGAGGCCGAGCCCCTGGCTACAATCACCGAGCATAGGGTCATTCAATTCTTCTGGAAAAATGTGATTTGCCGATTCGGCGTTCCCCGGGTCATAGTCACGGATAATGGAACACAGTTCACTGGGGCCGCCTTCCGAGCCTTGTGTGAGGACCTCGCCATACAACACCGATTCTCTTCCGTCTCCCATCCCCAGTCGAATGGCCAGGCCGAGAATGCCAACCGACAGATCCTTTCAGGCATCAAGAAGAGGTTAGACAAGTGTTCCAAAGGACTGTGGGTCGATCAGCTGCCAAACGTGCTCTGGAATCAGCGCACCACCAAGCGGACCCCAACAGGCGAGAGCCCATTTAATCTCACCTATGGGGCCGAGGCCATCATCCCCCTAGAAGTCGGGATACCCTCCCCTCGTCTGATAGCTTATGAAGAAGAGCAGAACGCTAGAGAACTCAGAGTAAGCCTAGATCTGATAGATGAAATCCGAGAGAGAGCTGCCATACGCCAGCAAGCTTACTGAAGGAGGATCGAGCTAGCATACAACAAAAGGGTCCGCCCAACGGACCTCAAAGAAGGGGACCTGGTCCTTCGAAAATTGGCCATCTCGTTCCCTGGTCAGAAAAGCAAATTGGCCCCGAACTGAGAGGGACCTTACAAGATCTCAAAAGTAATCCGCCCCGGCACATTCTGACTAAAAGATCTCAAAGGCAGGGAGATTCCCAGGGCTTGGAATGCCGACCATCTCTTAAAATACCAAGAGAAAGCGGCAATGCCTCTCTAAGTAGTCTGGGATGTCGAGCCATTCTTTTCCTGTCACTTGTAGTAGTTTTCTTTTATTTTTTCATTGTAATAACGGCTAGCAACTTTAGAAGCAGCCGATCATTGGATATTAATAAATAAAGTTTTTCATATTTTCGCTGCAATTACATCTCTCTGCTTTTAGCTCTTTAATCTAACAATGGTTCCGGAGTCCAACAATTAGCTCGATTCTACTTCACAAGTTCGCTCCTAAGCGAGCTAGAAGTAGCTCGCCATTCGGAATTGCTCCCACAGCCATTGAATGGTTCGGAGTCCAACACTTGGTTCGATTCTACTTTGCAAGTTCGCTTCTAAGCGAGCTAGGGGTAGTTCGCCATTCGGAAATGCTCCCACAACCCTTAAACTAATCTAACGATGGTTCCGGAGTCCAACACTTTGCTCGATTCTACTTCGCAAGTTCGCTCCTAAGCGAGCTAGAAGTAGCTCGCCATTCGGAACTGCTCCCACAGCCGTTGAATGGTTCGGAGTCCAACACTTGGTTCGATTCTACTTTGCAAGTTCGCTTCTAAGCGAGCTAGGGGTAGTTCGCCATTCGGAAATGCTCCCACAGCCCTTAAGCTAATCTAACAATGGTTTCGGAGTCCAACACTTGGTTCGATTCTACTTCGCAAGTTCGCTTCTAAGCGAGCTAGGGGTAGTTCGCCATTCGGAATTGCTCCCACAGCCGTTGAATGGTTCGGATTCCAACACTTGGTTCGATTCTACTTCGCAAGTTTGCTTCTAAGCGAGCTAGGGGTAGTTCGCCATTCAGAAATGCTCCCACAACCCTTAAACTAATCGAACAATGGTTCCGGAGTCCAACACTTGGCTCGATTCTACTTCACAAGTTCGCTCCTAAGCGAGCTAGAAGTAGCTCGCCATTCGGAATTGCTCCCACAGCCGTTGAATGGTTCGGAGTCCAACACTTGGTTCGATTCTACTTCGCAAGTTCGCTTCTAAGCGAGCTAGGGGTAGTTCGCCATTCGGAAATGCTCCCACAACCCTTAAACTAATCTAACAATGGTTCCAGAGTTCAACACTTGGCTCGAGTCTACTTCGCAAGTTCGCTCCTAAGCGAGCTAGAAGTAGCTCGCCATTCGGAACTGCTCCCACAGTCGTTGAATGGTTCGGAGTCCAACACTTGGTTCGATTCTACTTCGCAAGTTCGCTTCTAAGCGAGCTAGGGGTAGTTCGCCATTCGGAAATGCTCCCACAGCCCTTAAGCTAATCTAACAATGGTTCCGGAGTCCAACACTTGGTTCGATTCTACTTCGCAAGTTCGCTTCTAAGCGAGCTAGGGGTAGTTCGCCATTCGGAATTGCTCCCACAGCCGTTGAATGGTTCGGAGTCCAACACTTGGTTCGATTCTACTTCGCAAGTTCGCTTCTAAGCGAGCTAGGAGTAGTTCGCCATTCGGAAATGCTCCCACAACCCTTAAACTAATCTAACAATGGTTCCGGAGTCCAACACTTGGCTCGATTCTACTTCACAAGTTCGCTCCTAAGCGAGCTAGAAATAGCTCGCCATTCGGAACTGCTCCCACAGCCGTTGAATGGTTCGGAGTCCAACACTTGGTTCGATTCTACTTCGCAAGTTCGCTTCTAAGCGAGCTAGGGGTAGTTCGCCATTCGGAAATGCTCCCACAGCCCTTAAACTAATCTAACAATGGTTCCGGAGTCCCACACTTGGTTCGAATCTACTTCGCAAGACCGCTTCTAAGCGAGCTAGGAGTAGTTTGCCATTCAGGGTCGCGGTCATAGCTACCGAACTACTTTAGCAACGATCCGAGGCCCGGCACTTGCGCTTTGACGCAGTTTGAGAGGCAGCCGTCGAACTTGCCTCACAGGACAGCATAATTGGGCAGTAGGGACAAGGCTCGGCACCACTGGCCGAACATTCCCCTCGCCGATCGACAGACAAGTACGCGGCCGACTTAGAAGCCTCGGCGCAGCAGACAACAGTCGCGAAAGTAAAAAACACACAAGTTCGGCAACAACACTTTTATTGATGAAACAGATGCGGTACAAAGACAAACACAGCAGGATTACAACTCGTCAAAGAAAAAGTTACAATGCCGACTTATTACACTTAGCCAAAAAAAAAAAAAAAAAAAGAGAAAAATACACAAAAGCTCGCAGAGTCGACGACTTCAGCGCTTTTTTGGAGCTGGTGCATTCCGCTTCAGAGACACTCGAGAATGACGATGCTTGTCTCCGGAGCGCGACCTCAAGCCGGCGAATTGAGACGTATCCTCGGCACCAATCCTAGTAGCTGCTCCGACGGATGCACCGCTCGACGAAATTGCCACAGAGCTTTGCGCGTCCCCCGGACTAGGTTGGCCGATCCGCTGACGGGTCGCCATCTCGTAGAAGGTAATGCCACGCTCGCTCTCCGCGTGAGTACACGAGGTGCTTAGAACGTTGATTGGTCCTGAATGCGGTTTAAGACGGGCCACTTCTGCCTACAACTCCGAGATCCGATCCCGCAACGAGTCGTCTTTGACATTGACTTCGAAACGTGGGGGTATCGCGGAGTCCGGAACTCCTAATCGGCTGGCAATGAGGCGCCGAAGATGGGTGACCTCGATGCTTTTATCCACCGTCGCTCTCTTCAGCGCTTCGACCTCGGTAGTCAGTTGGACCCGTTCAGTCGTCAACTTGGCCACTTCGGCCATCAGCCCCTCGCCCTCACTCCGAAGCTTCGTCTCTACGGACTGCAGATGTTGTATCTCGGAGAGCAAGTCATCCCTCTCCGCTGTTATTTTGGACAAGTTATGACGAATGCACCGAATCCGAATCTCATTACTGAAAGCAGTTGGCAAATATTCACCTTCACCCACGGGGATAAGCTCTTCGATCCTGCTTTCCAAACGGCGAATCTCGACATCTCGCGGGCCGAGGATGAGCTGGAGATGGTTCCTCTTGCTTTCAGCTCGGTGCAATCCGAGCTCGACCTCGTAGAGTCGCTCTCGGCACCTCGCCAGACACAGCCTCGTCGCCCCTAGGCCAGCCTCGGCTCGAGCTTCCTCATCCGAGCGCGAAGGCTCGACGTCTTGGGCAACCACCATCAGCTGCAAAGAGATCGAAGTAATCAGCTAAAAGATAGAACATTGCCGGAGCGCCATACTTGGAATTTTTTTTTAAAAAATCAGAAAAGAAACAAGAAACTCTCGAGGCCAGAAGAGAATGTTCGGCAAAAAAGGGGGCGAAAGACAAAAATTTGAACACCAACACTTGCAAAAATTTTCTTTTCATTCATTTCAAAAAGTAGCGGTGGCCAGTCTGCTATTAGGCATTACAATGAGTGAAAAGAAGCTTAACGAAAAACAAAACAAAAAAGAAAAAAAAAGGCGAGGAGCGAAGTCAAGGCTCGACCTCTTTCCCCGAACGACGAGGTGGGGTGGGGGTTGACTTCGCCGAAGGAGACGCCACCGACAGCAGAGTGACCGCAGTGCTAGGGGCCTCGCTAGTGACCCCGGCCCCGGCATCAACTTCGCCGTCCCCTTCATCCTCCTCCCCCTCGGGGTCAGGGTCGAAACCCTCGACATGGCCGGGGAACAGTCTCCACCCCGAGACGTCCACGTCGGGGTACTCCTTCGACACCCGTTCGAGGGCTGCGACGAAGGCCTTCGCCATATTCTGGGCGAGGAACCCCTGCGCCTTCTCCAGGATTGCGTCCTCCGCCGCCTTTACAGCCGCAGCATTGGCGACCTCGACCTCGGCCATCTGCTTGGCCGACCCCTCCTTCTGGCGAAGGAGCTCGCCCTCCAACCTCGTCACCTCGGCCTCGAGGTGCTGGATCCTCGCCGACCTGCCCTCATGCTCGACTCGGAGCTTGTCGAGCTCGTTCGACATCCGAGCTTTCTCGTTCCGAGCTTGGTCGGACTCTTGCTTCAGCTCCTTCTCCAGAGCTGTCAGCCTCTCGGTGAGGTGGCCGAAGTGGACGATGATCTACAGCAAAAAAGAACTAAAAGAGTTAGAAAAATTTTTGTGATTCAAGAAGTGCAACAAACAAAGGAAACTCGAAGCTTACCGACACCGCCGAACGAGCGATCTCGATCACGTCGTCGCCCTCTCTCCCCGCCTCCATGGCGGCTCGGTCTTTCGGGGTGGCGAGGTGCTTGACAGCCTACATGCTCGCCAGCGAGTTCCCGAGGAACCCATCATGCTTCCGGACTTGCCAGTTCGGGATGTGAATCCGCTTGTGCTCCTCCGTCAGGAGCTCCTCGCCTGCCACAGTCAGCGGCGGCGTCGGCATGGCGAGGGCGGCAGCAATGGGGAACTCGCCCACAGTTGCTGGGGCCGGAGTCCCCGCCACAGTGACGGCCGGACTGTCGAGGACCTCCACCTCCTCAACAGAGGCCCCAATCCTCGGCGCCTTCGAGGTCGAGGGCAGCTTCGATGCGACCCTCTTGCGCTTCTTCGGCGCCTTGCTGGCGAGCCCTGCCCTGAGCGCCAATAATGCATCGTAGTCCATGGATTCTGCATCAAAAGCGAAAATTGGTTAGCACATAAAAAACAACAAGGAAGAAGGTACGGGAAAAAAGAACTTGACGAGAGCCGCGTACTAGGGTCTACGCGGCAGAGCCCTCCCTTGTAGAGGACGTCCTCCGTCAGCTCCCTCCAATCGTACTTCGGCCGATCAAGGAGAATCCGGACCGCCTCTTCTTCTTCCACTGAGAGCTTTGGCATCGCCCTCGCCCTCTTCGGCACCCCTTCTACCCAGTCAGAAGGGATCGGCCATGCCTCTCGACTCCGCACAACCAACCACTTCTCCCGCCAGTTTTTAATGGAGTCGGGGCATATGACAAGTCTGCCGCCGTGCCTCGGAGTCAAGTAATACCGGTACTCCAACTTATTCCCTTGGTGGAGCCGGTATAGCGTCCGAAGCACGTTCAGCTGCGGCTCGATCCTTGCGGCCTGGCAGTGGAGAACGAAACCGTTAATCACTCGCCACGCGTTCGGCATGAGTTGGATGGGGCTGACCCCGAACCAACTCACCACGGTAACGGCGAACGCGTGGAGAGGTAGCCGAGCACCGGCGATAAAGGCGTCGACCGGCCAGCAACACATCGTCACTGGCAGCGGCGAGTTGGCCCTAACTCCGGGGCCCGGCAGCATAATTTCGTACTCCTCCGGGATGAAAAAAGAATCCCGGATCACTGCCAGATCCTACTCGCGCAGGATCGATGCCGCATCGTCCGCCTCCGTCGTCTCCCTCGCGGCATTCTCCTCGAAGGACCTCCCCCTCCCATGAACAATTCGCTCGGCCTGATCCTCCGGGAGCTGCCTAACTCTGTGGAGTCCCGTCAACGGCCCTGGCAGTTGTCCGAACTCCCCCATTCTCTTCGGATCCACAACGATCGAATCCTTGCCGAACAACTTCTTGCCTTTGGTCGGGGTCGGAGTCGAATCCTCGACGTCTTCAAGGGAGGGCTCGGACCAAGAGATTTCTTCGGAGACAGAAGCTACAGACATAATTGATGATAAATTACCTTAAGAGAGATAGCCGCCGGAAAACTTCGCCTGAACCAAACGCCGACACCGGAAAAATTCGCCTGAGCACAAGAAATTGTCTGAGCAAAAGAGAGGAGAAATGAGAAATGAGAGAGGGGGGTGAGGATTTATAGAGAGGGGCGCTCCAAACGAGGTTAATGGGCTCGTACGACCGGCCCATTCAAACGAAACGACGGAGCGACCCCAATCGTCGCCTTGCTAACCGCGCCAAATCATGAGCCGAATTTAATGCGCGCCCCATCTGACAGAAGCCCAGAGGTCACTGCAATTAATAAACGTCCCATCTTTCAGAGTTGTCAGAGCTGTCAGAGCTGTCAGAAGTTCAGAAGGCGCACAGTAGATACAAACTCCTATGTCGAGACGAAAAGCGACAAGTTTAGGAGCTCGGCACCAGCCGCCGAGCGTTTGTGACACCGACCTCGTTACGGGGAAAAAATCAAGTTCGGCACCCAACGCTGAGCGTTCGTGACACCGACCTCGTTACGGGGAAAAAATCAAGATCGGCACCCAACGCCGAGCATTCGTGACACTGACCTCGTTACGGGGAAAAAATCAAGTTCGGCACCCAACGCCGAGCGTTCGTGACACCGACCTCGTTACGGGGAAAAAATCAAGTTCGGCACCCAATGCCGAGCGTTCGTGACACCGACCTCGTTACGGGGAAAAAATCAAGTTCGGCACCTAACGCCGAGCGTTCGTGACACCGACCTCGTTACGGGGAAAAAATCAAGTTCGGCACCCAACGCCAAGCGTTCGTGACACCGACCTCGTTACGGAGAAAAAATGAAGTTCGGCACCCAATGCCGAGCGTTCGTGACACCGATCTCGTTACGGGGAAAAAATCAAGTTCGGCACCCAACGCCGAGCGTTCGTGACACCGACCTCGTTATGGGGGAAAAATCAAGTTCGGCACCCAACGCCGAGCATTCGTGACACCGACCTCGTTACGGGGAAAAAATCAAGTTCGGCACCCAACGCCGAGCGTTCGTGACACCGACCTCGTTACGGGGAAAAAATCAAGTTCGGCACCCAACGCCGAGCGTTCTTGACACCAACCTCGTTACGGGGAAAAAATGAAGTTCGGCACCCAACGCCGAGCGTTCGTGACACCGACCTCGTTACGGGGAAAAAATGAAGTTCGGCACCCAACGCCGAGCGTTCGTGACACCGACCTCGTTACGGGAAAAAAATCAAGTTCGGCACCCAACGCCGAGCGTTCGTGACACCGACCTCGTTACGGGGAAAAAATCAAGTTCGGCACCCAACGCCGAGCGTTCGTGACACCGACCTCGTTACGGGGAAAAAATGAAGTTCGGCACCCAACGCCGAGCGTTCGTGACACCGACCTCGTTACGGAAAAAAATCAAGTTCGGCACCCAACGCCGAGCGTTCGTGACACCGACCTCTTTACGGGGAAAAAAATCAAGTTCGGCACCCAACGCCGAGCGTTCGTGACACCGACATCGTTACGGGGAAAAAATCAAGTTCGGCACCCAACGCCGAGCGTTCGTGACACCGACCTCGTTACGGGGAAAAAATCAAGTTCGGCACCCAACACCGAGCGTTCGTGACACCGACCTCGTTACGGGGAAAAAATTAAGTTCGGCACCCAACGCTGAACGTTCGTGACACCGACCTCCTTACGGGGAAGAATTGGACCTCGCGCTATGCCGGACTCCCTCCTAGTACTCGCGGCTACGCCGAACTCGTTTTTCTCTTTGGGAAAATGCGCCGAACCGCGTACGAACCTCGGCCCCCTAGCCAGCGAGCCCTAGAAGGAGTCGGAGGCGTGGTACAAATGTAAAAACCCCTCAACAAAGGATGACGGCCAAGCCATCGCGCCGAAAAGCAAATAAAAAATTCGAAAAGATAAGGAAGAATTCCTGGGGAGCAATTATAAAGTGGAGGAGTACCTTCTTACCCCCAAACAAACAATTGTTGCCCAAAAATAATCTTCCAAAAACCCCAGGACGACGAACCGAAACTTTCTTAAGTCCGAAGGATATTTATGTAAGAACACCACATGGTCATAAGAGCCCAGGAGCAACTCAGAGTTTAATCCCCTTGAAAAGTCACCAAACTACCTCCTTCAAGATTCAAAACCTTCCAGTTAGGCTCCGATACAACTCCGTTAGCCACCAAAACGGTTAATCTACTCCTCAAAGGCCGATCAAGCTCAGCCTTTAGGAGTGGGGGGCTCGTGATATGGCTAAAAATAGGGGTTAATCGAAACCTTCCAAATCAGGTGCGAATCTTGAATCCCAGGGGTAAAACGGTGATTTCACCCACAAATAGGGTCTGAGATGGGTACTGGGTCTCTACGGTAAAGACCCAATAACCCACAAACGGACCCGCTTCAATCGGGCACGGGTTTCAACCAGCAATAAAGCACGATCAGAGGGGTGGAATTAGGGCCCCTGATTGGATCCTAATCAATGGCCCTGATTCATGTCTATCCCTCCACTGGGAATTAGGGATTATATTCCTAATCTGTTTACAAGGAGAATATTCCTTATCAGATCACGGGGATTACATTCCTAATCCGTTCCCTAAGACGCCTATAAATACCCCCCATCCATCTCCATTAAGAGGTAATCAATCTTTCACCAGTTTTTGCGCTCTTTCATAGTCTTCCAGATTACTGACTTGAGCGTCGGAGGGTGCGTCGCCGGGAACAACCCCGGTGTCTTGCTCTTTTTGCAGGTGAACGGCGGGAGTCAACGATCAGAACTCCGGCGGAACAGGTATACAGGTTTACTATTCAGTTTTCCTAAGAATCCACAAATACTATCTGTTTGCCCCCACACCAAAATTAGCGGCAACAGCGATCGATCTGGTTCTTGAAGACTCGGTTGATGAGCGTCTGATAGGTAGCACCGGCATTCTTCACCCGAAGGGCAGAACCCGGTAGCAGTACTGACCTTGGTCGGTGACGAAGGATGTCTTGGCTATATCAGGAGGAAACATTCGGATCTGATTGTAGCCAGAAAAGACATTTATGAAGGACAGGAGCTCGTGACCATAAGTTGCGTCGATCAGAGCATCGATGCGAGAAAGGGGGAACGGATCTTTGGGGCACACCTTGTTGAGGTCCGTAAATTCTATGCAGATCCTCCAGCTTTCGCTTACCTACCTTACCATTATGACGTTTGCCAGCCACTCGGGGTAGCTGACCTCTTAGATGAACTGGGCGGACAAGAGTTTGTCCACCTTCGCTTTCATAGCTTGCTGCCTCTCTGGGGTGAACTTATGTCACTTCTGGATGATCCGCTTCAAGCCAGGAAGCACGCTCAGCCTGTGTATGATCAGGTCTTCGGAGATCCCGTGCATGTCAGATGGCTTCCAAGCAAAGAGGTCGATGTTGTGGCGAATGCAGTCGATCAGGTCGAATTTTAGGTTGGGTGCGAGGGAGCAGCTCAGGCAGAACCATTTTGAATTATCCTCCATCCCGAACGAGACTTCTTCTAGTTCGTCTGCCGGTTCGGGTTCCGGTTGACTTCTCTCGGGTTGGAGCTCGACGGCATCTAGGAGAAACACACCGTCCCCGGCAGCCATTATATAGCATGCTCGTGCTGCCTCTTGGTTCCCCCGAACGACCCTGACACCTAATTCGGTGGGAAACATCAACTTCAGGTGGTAGGCTGAGGGAACGTCCTGGAGAGAGCAGAGCCCCGGTTGGTTGAGGATGGCATTGTAGGCTGCTTTGACGTTCATTACCATGAAGTCCATCGACTCGGTCTGTCAGTGGGGGGTCGTACCAGCAGTGACATCTAAGGTCACGATCCCCTCTATCGGCACTGGGACGAGAACCCGTGCAGGGTGTACCCGGCTGGCTTCAGTTTATCTCGGGAGAGCTTGAGGTTCTCAAATACTTCCAGGAAGAGGATGTTCACCGAGCTCCCATTTTCTACGAGAATCCGACGGACCTCGTAGTTTGCCATGACAAGGCTGACGACGAGTGCATCGCAGTGCAGAAGCCGGACCCCTCCAGGTCTTCCCCCGAGAAGGAGACAGGAAGCTGCTGAACCTGGAAGGAAATGAGGCCTCATACGGCGTTTACCTCCCGGACAAATTCCTTGTGGGAAGTACTGGACTCTCCTTCCATGGGCCCCCCATGGACGCAGTGCAGAATGACTTGGCTTCCGGTCTCTTCAAGCTCTGGGTCCAGCTCGGGATGCTGTTTGGGGGCACGAGGAGGAGGAGACGACCTCCGGTTCCTCGTATCCGTCCTGTCCCGAGTGTCTTTCCGGGTGAATTCTCGGAGATACCCTTGTTGGATGAGGGCCTCGATTTCGTCCTTCAGGGCTCGGCAGTAGTCGGTGTCGTGCCCGTTGTCCCGATGGAAGCGGTAGTAGAACCACTGGTCCCTTTTCTTGTTGCTGGTTGGTTGAGGGGGTATCTGGACGAGGTCCTTGTCTTCGATCACGAGTAGGATGGCCGACACGTTTTGTGTCAGTGGCGTGTATCTCTTGAAATGCAGGGTCAGAGGGACCTTCTTCATGCCGATCCCATCCCTCAGAACCTTCTTGGTTGGCTCGGCCTAGTCGGTCTTGCGTTTTCCCTTCCCTGGAACCTCTTTGGCGTCCTCGAAATTTTGGGCCTCTTCAGCTCGGATGTATTTCTCGACCCAATTGAGCAGGTCAGGAAAGTCAAGGGGAGGCTTCTTGGCCAAGGATGTCTTCAGCTGGTCGTGTCGGACGTTGTACCGGAAGGCTGCCGAGGCAACCGCAGTATCGAGGGAGGAGTCAGACCTTGCCTCAGTAGTGAACCTCCAGAAGAACTATCGGAGTGGCTCCCCCTCCTTCTGCCGGAGGCCTAGCGGGGACGTGCTCGTCTTCTCAGCCTTCCTGTTGGTCACGAAGTGGGTAAAAAAGTTGGCCTCCAGCTGGTTGAATGAGTAGATTGAGTCGGGGACGAGCTTCGAGAACCATTCCCGAGCAGGATCTCGGAGGGTAGCGGGGAAGGCATGGCATAGGAGGGGATCTGACGCACTGTGAATCATCATGAGGGTCTTGAAACCCTCCACGTGATCAGCTGGATCACCCTCGCCGTCATAGGTCCCGAATTGGGAAGGCCGAAAATTTCGGGGTATTTTTGCTTGTAAGATTGCAGAGGAGAAAGGAGGTCGGGTCGGCTTATGAGCTGGGGCCGCCCTCGCCGAAGTGATCGAGGCGGTTCTCCATTTCATGTAGGCATCGCAGGACATTCTCGTCTTGCTTTGGCGGGCGGGTTAGGCCGCGAGACTCGCTGGCTTTGGCATCCGACCGAGAGTGAGATCGGTGGAGTGTCTCGTTCACGGGGGTCCCTAAGATGGCATGCATGATCTCGTTCCGAAAGTCTTGGAACTCGCGGCGGGTGATTGGAGCTTGTCTGGCCAAGTCGGATTGGGGTGGTGGCCTTCAGCCGACACGATTGAGCTCCGGCTCCTGCCCTCGGGATGGGTGCCTGGGATGGTTCGGGACCGAGTTGGAAGCGGTCCGTCCCCTCGTTCAGCTGGTTTGTTGGTTCTTGATCTGCCAACGTAGGTCGGTTGCGACCGAGCGAGAAGCACCCGACCCGGGTTCGCCGTTAATCCTCAGATGGTTGGATCCATGAGTGTCAGCCGGGACGTTCTGGGGAAGGGTATCCGGACGACGTGCAGAGATGACGGCCCTTTGGCCTTGGGTGCCATTTCTGAGCTCGGATTGAGGGGATGACGTCAATGTCTGGGATCAGACTAGGGTCAGTACCGAGGGGTTTTCCACAGATGGCGCCAACCTGTTGCGGTTTATTTTTTGGGGGTGGCTGCACCAGGTGTGAGTTCTCTCAATTTATTATTTAGCGGAAGTCTTGGTACCGGCTATACGCCCGACCCTCGGCTGAGGGAGCGGCTCGGGAGCAGGCAGTAGTGAGGTAGAGGTCGAATGCTCAGTTCGGATCTGGAGGCTCGGCCCGGATCTGGAGGCTCGGATCGGACTCGTGTACCTGCACTCGGCCTAGGAACACCGAGGTTGATTTTGGTGGCAGACCCTCCGACGGTCTAGTCAGCTACTGAAAAGAACAGTAGCTGGAGCTTTCAGAGGGAGAAAAGATTGATTACCTTGTGAAGGGGGAGAGGGCCTATTATTTATAGGCAGGCCAAACTGGTCTGGATCAGTTTGGGCCAGGTCTGGACCCGCTTGTCCGTGAGTCTGACGTGGCAGAAACCCATGGAGCTTAGAGCTGATCTGCTGATCAGGGATGAACAGTTTTTTAGAGGATCTGGTGGTCTAGAAGGGTCCACGTCATGTGATCCATATCAGTGATCATATTAATTGAATCTTTATGATTGTAAGATAAAACTTCAAGGAAAACTCATGCAGATTTTATGCTTTAGTTTCCTCAACAGTTTTCTCAAATGATTCTCTTATTTCTTTTTATATCTCTAGTGTGCAACCCAAAAAAGAAATTCATGAGAAAGGAAAAGAATCTTGAAGTCCACTTTACTGAAAAAGTACGTACTAGTTCATGGGTGTTTGTTTTACTTTACTTAAAGTATTGTTCGAATAAAGTGTAAAATTGATAAATCTTCGTACAAAATCAAATCGATCTCAGTCCACAAAGATAGACTGAGGTGTGTTAGAGCATCCACAGTCGTGGGCTAAATACCCAAAATTTGGAAAATTTGGAAAAAAACGAGCTGCAGTCGTCGTCCAAATACCCAAAATTTGGGTATACGATGAACAGTTCGATGCCAAATATAGCAGGCGATTTGGCCAAATGGAAAATATAGCTAACGCAATATTATCTTCCGTCCGAACCAATTGACGGAAGATAATCTTCCGTCCCGTACAAGTCCAATGATTAAGAAGCTTTAAAAAAAAAAAAAAAAAAAAGTCAACCAACGGCGTATTATACACCGTCCAAGGAGATTGACGGTTGATTTTATCCCGTCCGAACCATTTTTTAAAAAAAAATAAAAATAAAAAACGATCCGATTGGCCGACGGGGGAATATACACCGTCATTTGAAATTGACGGCATATAATCTCCCGTCCGTTGCCAATTTTCTTTTTTTTTTTTTTTTTTTTTTTCCTTCTTGTCGTGTAGTGCATTAAAAATAAAAAAAAAAAAAAACTTATACTATTGGTCCACGTCATCGGCCAAAATGACGGGAGTTAATCTCCCGTCCCTGGCCTGTTCTTGTTTTTTTTTTTTTTTTTTTTTTTTTAATTTTTTGTCTTCTAGTGAAAAAAAAAAAAAAATTAAAAAAAAAAATGGAAACGGACGATAATCCCCCGTCATTCTTAATGGACGGAAAAAAATCTACCGTCCGGCTATATTTTACCTTTTGACGACTGCAGCAACATTCCCTTTTTCCTATTTCCAAATTGCTATATACCCAAAAAATGACTTCAACGACTGTGGATGCTCTTAAGATAATTTATCACAAATCCTTCAAATTAAGTTTTGGTCCAGTGTTTCCTATCTTTTCACGGCTCCAACTGTTATCGCCCTAAACGTACGTCGACCCACTTGTAGAATCTATATGCGTACCGTACGTACCCCCTAGATTTGAAGTACTGCAACTTGTTCATGTACGAAACACAGTCAAAGATTTTCTCCCCCTCCTTCGAGTACAGGCACCTCGACATGCCGCTATCATAGCTTGCACACATTTCCACGATGGATAGATGGCATGCAAATGCAATGCTGGCATCTAGCTAGGGCTTCCTCTTTCACACCCACAGATTCCCTTTGCAAAAGTTGGTTTTCTCATCTAAACCATCTAAACCACTGCAATCTTTACCAGTACAGAAAGTAGGTCAGATACATTTGACTTGTACGTGCATTCTTGCATGCATGATAGAAAATTTTGCCGTACTCACCCATTTTTTGGAAATATTTGACGCTCTGATCCACTTTTGAAAATAATTAGCGAATTAACTCAGATTTGGACATATCAGCAAAAACTGTTATTGAAAAAAAACGACATAGATTATTTACATGTCTTTTTTTCAATAACGGCATTTATATTTAAAAAAAGTGACATGCCGTTATTTGGAGTAACGGCATAGGTTATTTTGTTTTTCGACAGTTTGTAGTCTCCATTTAGAGAAAAAATTGCAAGTGTGAAAACGTTATAACAGATGCCGTTATTTCAAATAATGGCATTCTCAATACTGATGAAAAAGTAACTTATTATTCATCCTCTCTGACGAATATTCATCTTCTCTGACGAATAAGTTAATTAAAAAAAAATTTATAACTGATACCGCAGTTAAAAAATTTTCTTTTAAAAAAATTAATTTATTGTTATCCTCTCTGTTTCCAAACAACGGCAACAGTTCATTTATATATAACTGACGCCGTTATCTTTAATAACGGTATCAGTCATTAGAATGTCGTTATTGGGGATAACGACATTATTTATAAGTTTTTTTCACACTTATAATTTTTTAAAGTTAGAAAATTCACACTTGTAAGAGAAATATACTGATGTCGTTTTTCCAAATAACGACATGATAAAAAATATAAAATAGATATTGTTTTTGAAAATAACGGCACGTAAATAATCTATGCCGTTATTTTCAATAACGGTTTATGCTGATGTGTCTAAAATTGAATCAGATCGTTAATTATTTTCGGAAGTAGGTTAGACACCCAAATATTTCCAAAAAGTGGGTCAGTACAGAAAAAAAATTCTGCATGATACTTACGTACAACCAAATCTATAGTATATGACTTTTTCTTGTTTCTACTTTCTTTGGTTTGATTAACTTTCAAAACAGTGTTCTCATCAAAAAAAACTTTCAAAACAGTGCAAAAGGACACCCCAATTGTAGCTGTATCACGGCATCTAGCTAGCTGTAAGATATACATTCATGTGTGAAAGGGAGCAAACCCATATTTTTTAAGCAATATTTGGACCACATCAATTAGGGTTCGGTACATGTTAGAGCATTGTAGTCGTTCTTGTCAAATTTGGGGTAAATAGCAATTAGAAATAGGAAAAAAAGAATGTTGCTGCAGTCGTTCAAAGCTATATTCGATTCGTCGTTTGTTTTTTTTTAAAAGACGGAAGATTATCTATCGTCTTGGAGTGTGCGGTTTGAAAAAAAAATCGCGACGCAAAATAATGTACCGTCTTCCAATTGGAAAAATATTTAAAAAATCAAATTGAAGTACGGATGGCGTATGATAAATCGTCTATTTAATTATTTTTTTTTTAAAAACAGCAAGGACGGGAGATAATCTCCTGTCAATCTCATCTCACTTCCCCAATATGTGGACGGCGTATGATCAATCGTCTGCTTCAATTTTTTTTTTTTAAATAATCAAGGACAGGATATAATCTCCCGTCAATCTCCTCGGACGGGTTGTAATCTCTCGTCCCAAAATTTTTTTTTTTAAGCACTAAAGGGCAACAAAAAAAAATGGCAAAAATGCCTGGGACGATTCATAATGCATCGTCAATTACATTTTTTTCATCTAGCCAAATTTTGCAATTGACGATGTATAATCTTTCGTCTCTGACAATTTTTAATTTTTTTTTCTTTTTTCAAACGCTGTTTAATCCTTCGTCCGATGTACTTTTTCTACGTCTCACCTACGTGACGATGCATTATGTTTCGTCAATTCTGACGGACGAAATAAAATTGTTCGTTAGCTATATTTTGGTTATTGCCAAATCGTCTACTATATTTGGCAAGGAACTGTTCATCGTACACCCAAATTTTGCAAATTTGGACGACGACTGCAGCTCATTTTTTGGAAATTTTTCCAAATTTTGGGTATTTAGCCCACGACTGTGGATGCTCTTATCAAACAAAAAATTAGGGGGTGTTTGGCAGCAGATTGGATGATTAATTGCAAGAAGATTACCGGATTGAACGTCTAATTGTGAGGATCAGGAAGATTAGCGGAATGCGAGGGACAAGATCATGATACGTTGAAGTGTTGATTAACTAAGTTTGGTACAACATATTGAATTCCCTATAGTTATATCTTGAAGTGTTGACAAAATCATGATTACATGCAGCTTGTGTGCACGTCCTGCAGACACGAATGCCAAACTTTCAATCATTTAGATTTACATGCGGATTACATGCGGTTTTTGTACCTCTCAATCATTTGAATTTATGCCAAACTTTTGTAACCAAAGTTGTAAGAAAGAGAATAAATTTCTCGAAGTTAGTTTTATTGTAAACAAATTTTGTAACAAACATAAAACATTTTTTATTTTCTTGAATTCTGATTTTAAGGCACTTCTTTTCTTTTTCTTTAATCTGAAAAACTTACACTTGTCTTGTGTATTTTTCAGAATCGAAATGACTACTGCATCGGAGAATGTTGTTGTGTCTGAAACGGTCCAAGTGCCGGTTATTGATACGACACAAGTGCCGACTGCTGTTGCGGCACGAGTGTCAATGCCAACCGTTGCACCTATCTCAGTCTCCCATGCACTACAACATTCGCAAGCTACACCGGCATATATTCTCCTGTGTTTGACTAATCGCGCCGGGGAAGGATAAGATCAGGAATGATGATATAATGTAGATCGTTATACGCCGGCGTTTTGTATAAAATGCCAAGGTAGTATGATATACAACGACGTTTTTTTAAAAAAACATCGGTGAAGGTAAAGCGATAATATACCCCACAAATCCTCTACCTTACACCGACATTTTTATTAATAAACAACGGTGAAGATACTGAGATAAATCCCCAATTCCGCTGAACCCTAACATTTTGCTCTCTTTTATTCGCGCCCATATCCCCAACCCTAATTTTTTCGCGCGTGCGCACCGCCGTTTGGCCTCCTTCCCTTCGTCGCCTTTTCTGACCACTCCTCTGCCGTCGACGTTGGTCCCATCGTAGTCCCCACCTTTTTGGCTTGTTCACTCTTTCTCTCTCTCTCCCCCCAAACCCCCGATCCGACCTCTTTGAAATGTCACCGCCGTCGTAGGCCCTGCTGTCGCCGTCTTCGTAGCCCCCGTCGTCGCCGTATCGGTTGCCACCGTTGTCGCCTGCCTGAGTCCTCCCTCGTTCCCCCACTGTCGACAACTTCCGACAATGAGTGTGGTATGATGCTTTATTCTTCTCGTTGGTTTGAATTGTTTATCATGTGCAAAATATTAATGTTATTATTGTGCTAAGTATGTTGTTTTACTCATAAGTAGCTATGAACAAAATGAATAAAAAGTTTCTTGTTTTTCTTGTTATCATATTTACCACACGACATTCTCGTTATTCGCCCTATTTCTCTCAACAGCAAATATCTTTTACCATCATCATCTTCTTGAACGGATAGCTAAATTCAAGGGAGACTATATTTGAATCGATATTAGACTCGAACACAAGGTGTTCGATATAATGCCACAAAGGTGGTTGACATAATTTCCACAAAGGTCGTTTAGGGTTGTGTAAATAGAGTAGATTGTATTGAGATTTAATTATTTTTGATACATTTTTTGCTGAGATTTATTTATTTTATAGTTAATTGTTATACTGTTTATTTAATTGCCACTAGGGAAGGTTTTAAAAAAGGTGAAATTAATTATAAAAATGTCTTTTAAATCTAATATTATTTAATATATCAAATTTTAATGTCAGATTGGGTGCTATTGTTATTGATGCGATTTGTTTTTGGGAAGTGTGGATGTACCAGGTGTGAGTTCTTCTCGATTTGTATTTTTGCGGAAGCTTTGGTGCGGACGGTGGCCCCGACCCTCAGTCGGGGGAACGGCTCGGAAGTAGGCTGGAGTGAGGTGGAGACTGGATGCTCAGCTCGGATCTAGAGACTCGGATCCCGAGGTCTCGTGTACCTACACTCGGTCTAGAAACACCAGAATTGGTCCCAGTGGTAGACCCTCCGACGGTCTAGTCAGCTACTGAAAGAGAGTAATAGTAACTAGGGTTTGAGAGGGAAAAGATTTATTACCTTCTGAAAAGGGTAGAGGGTCTGGTATTTATAGAAGAAGCCAACTGGGTCTGGACCCGTTTGGGGCCGGGTCTGGACCCAGTTGCCCGTGGGCCTGACGTGGCAGAAGCCCAAGCGGTATAGGGCTGACGTGGCACGGGCTCGGGGCAGTTTTGGGCTGACGTGGCGGAGGCCCAGGTGGTTTCCAGGCTGACGTGGCAGACCCGAATGATCCGACGATGAGCACTCTTTGAGGGGATCCTGTAGCCCAGGAGGGGCCATGTCATCTGACCCATATCAGGAGCCCCCCCTCCTGGAGGGCTGGGTGACCCAGTCGTGTAGGAGTGGTCCTTTGCCTCTGTAGGAAGAGCAGGGTGGTGTGTATGGCGAGGAATAGGATTTGTATCTTCCAGAAGAGGCCAGGGGGAGGGTGAAGGGATCCGTTATTGGAGTCGTGCATAGTGCCGGGCACAGAAGAGTCGGAGCTTGGTTTGCCGAGTGTTGAGGGTCGGTAGACGAGCCCCTCACTTGTTGGAAAAGCAAGAGTACGCTGAGGTCTGAAGAGTAGGAGGTCTTCTTGCCGAGTGTCGAGGGTCGGTAGATGAGCCCCTCACTGGTTGGAAAAGCAAGGAGACGTCGAGATCTGTTGAGTAGGGGTCTTCTTACCGAGCATCGAGGGTCGGTAGACGAGCCCCTTACTTGTTGGAAAAACAAGGGGATGTCGAGATCTGTTGAGTAGGAGCTCGCTTAGCTGAGGTCAAGGGTCAGGAGACGAGCCCCTCACTTATTGAAAAAGTAAGGAAAAGTTGAGATCTGTTGAGTAAGAGCTCGCTTAGCCGAGCGTCGAGGGTCGGGAGACGAGCCCCTTGTCCGTCGTCGAGAAGCTTTTGTGGCTCGCGGTGTCATCCGAGCGCCGAGTCTCAAGCTTGTAGGAGAAGCTTTTTATTGTTCGCAGTGCTATCCGAGCGTCGAACCTCAAGCTTGTAGGAGAAGCTTTAGTGGCTCGCGGTGACATCCGAGTGCCGAGCCTCAAGCTTGTAGGAGAAGCTTTTGTGGCTCGCGGTGCTATCCGAGCGCCGAGCCCTCAAGCTTGTGGGAGAAGCTTTTGTAGCTCACGGTGACATCCGAGCGCCGAGCCCTCAAAACTTGTTAGGAAAGCTTTGGTGGTTTGCGGTGTCATCCGAGTGCCGAGCCTCAAGCTTGTAGAGGAAGTTTTTGTGGCTCGCGATGACATCCGAGCGCCGAGCCTCAAGCTTGTGGGAGAAGCTTTTGTGGTTCGCGGTGACATCCGAGTGCTGAGCCCTCAAAACTTGTTGGAAAAGCTTTGGTGGTTCGCGGTGTCATCTGAGTGCCGAGCCTCAAGCTTATAGGAGAAGCTTTTATGGCTCACGGTGACATCCGTGTGCCGAGCCCTAAAAACTTATAGGAGAAGCTTTTGTGGCTCGCGGTGCCATCCGAGCGCAGAGCCCTCAAGCTTGTGGGAGAAGCTTTTGTGGCTCGCAGTGACATCCGAGCGCTGAGCCCTCAAAACTTGTTGGAAAAGCTTTGGTTGTTTGTTGTTGGTGGGATGGTGTATTGGTAATGACAGCCGAATGAAAAACTTATTTATTTTATTTAATGCTTAGGGCATAGAAGCCTTCGTGGCTCACGGTGATATCCGAGTGCCGAGCCTCAAGCTTGTAAGAGAAGCTTTTGTAGCTCGCGGTGCTATCCGAGCGCCGACCCTCAAGCTTGTAAGGGAAGGTTTTGTGGCTCGCGGTGCTGTCCGAGCGCCGAGCCTCAAGCTTGTAAGGAAAGTTTTTGTGGCTCGCGGTGCTATCCGAGCTCTGAGCCTCCTATTGAATAGAGGAGGATTTTGGGGCTCGCGGTGTCATCTGAGCTCCGAGCCTTCTATCTAATAGAGGAGGATTTTGGGGCTCGCGGTGCCATCCGAGCTCCGACCCTCCTGACTTGTTGGAAAATCCTGGGGGCATTGGGGTAATTTTTTATCAACTGCTGACGTCACGGGTGCAAGAATCGAAGCGACTTTAGATCCTAGCAGCCGTTGGATCTTGATGATTAAGATCTAATGGTCAGATCTTTTCGCGAAAATCGAGGAGTCTCTTTCTCCATTATAAATTCCCCCCTACCATTTTTCTTTCCTTCATTTCCTTGTTTGTGTTTTCCAACTTTCAAGAACAGGGTTTTTCTCACCTGCCGTCGACGATCTTTTTTCGACGATCCACCCGTAAGCGTGATACTTCAGGTTAGTATTTCTGACTCGTAATATCGCGCTCTCAGTCCGGCTCCGAGGCAAGCTCGTCAGGCCATTCCGAGAGGGAAGCTGAGTCCCCAGCGATGCCCTAGTCCTTGGGTAATTATGGGATTAAAGAGGAGGTTCAATCAGATCCAGGGTCGAACGGTAGGGATGATGTGGTCTTCGTCGTGCCCCCTTGAGATCCCGTAGGCCGGGGAAGGAGCCCGTGGATGAGGGCAAGGAGGAGGAAGAGGAGGACGACGAAGAAGAGCATGATCCCGAGGGAAAGGGGGACGTTGAGGATGAAGAGGGTGATGAGGAGGATCAGGATCCCGAGGGAGAGGGGGCCATTGAGGACGAGGAAGACGACGAGGAAGACTCCGATGGGTATCAGGGGGAGCCCGATCGGGGCGCTGGGGAGGGCGATGTTCGAGGAGATGCGGTGGAGGGCACCGCAGGAGGGGTAGCCGAGGGCGATGGCGATCTCCTTCCTCTGCCACTTTTGTCGACACCGTCACCGGAGAGGAAGGCTCGTCCTCGCAGGACGAAGAGAAAGTTAAGCCTTCCAGATAGCCCCCACCACCGGATAAATATGCTCCTAGACCGGGGTTCGAGTTTGCCCCGGTTACCTTCAGAAATTCGGGATCGATCAGGATGTATTCTGACGATGTTAACGATCTCGATCCTCTTCCCTCCGTGCCGGGTGACGAGAGTAGGGTGAAGATCAGGATGGATGGCATTCAGTGGGTCTTGACGACGGACTACCTGCACATCTTGAGGGCGGCCTACTTTATTCCCAGGGAGTTGGAACTTCTGATTCCGAACCCTGGTATTCACCCAACTACTGCTCTCGCATCGGGTTACTGTATTTTTTCCGAGGATGCCTTTATCTCGGGACTTAGGCTGCCACTGAACCCTTTCATTAAGAGAGTCTTGAATTGGGCGAAATTAATCCCGATGCAGTACGACCCCAACTCTTGGAAGCACCTGGTCTGTTTTATCTTGAAGTGCCAAGAGAAGGGGGTCAAGTCGAGGCTGACGTACTTCCGTGCTATCTTGGGGATTAGCTCGTTGGGCGATGCGGAGGGAATTTTCTACTTCTCGCCTAGGCCTCATAAGAAGGTGATGCATGGTCATTCGGACTCCATCAAAGGGTGAAAAGAGAAGTATTTCATCGTTCGGAGTGAGGAGCCTTGGGGGATTCCAACTGCTTGGAACTTTTTCACGCCGAACTATAAGCCTCCGAAGCGTAGCGAGCTGACGGAGAAAGAGTGGGCGAAGGTGAGGAAGATCATCGGGGGGCACAGCATAGGGTGGCCTCGAGTGACGGAAATGCATCTGGCTCAAGCCGGACTGAGCCCAGCCGACTCTAGTATGTTTTTGTTCTGAATTTTCCTATCTTTCTGCCTTCATATTAACATTAGTCTCTCTTCTTCTATTTCGCAGAGATGACAGCCAAGCAGCTCGACAATAGGCGGGCCTTGTTGGAGGTTGCCGCCCAGAGGAGGGCGGAGAAGGAGAAGAAGGTGAAGCAGGATGCGGCGGCTGCCCAGGGCGAGGGGTCCAGCAAGGGACCGACCTCGGAGGCTATGGAGCCATCCCCGAAGAGATCCAAGAAGCACCACCACACGTTGAGGGCGTCTAGGGAGGCAGGGGGAAGCTCGGGTAGCAAGAGAGCTTCTGAGGTCCCAGAGCAGAGGCTTCCCCCACCTCGGCCTACAGCCGAGCAGATGGTTGGACAACAGGGGCTGAGGTTGCACACTCCTGATTGGTCGGTTCTCACAGGGGATTCCCTGCTTGAGGGTCCCGTGGCCATTGAGGTGGTCAGGAACCTCGCCACCGAGCGAGATCGCATGGCACTGGCGGGGCAGATGTCTGAGATGGCCTTCATGCGGTGATCTCAGGTGCAGCTCTCGCTGAGTGCTTGTACTCTTGCATTGAGTTTAGATTCTAGGATTCTTCTAACTTTTTCTTCCTCAGATAGGCGATACTTCATGGGCAGCACTTTCAGAAGTGCTTGGAGAAGGAGGTCCTCATCGAGAGGAGGAACACGGAGAAGTATATCCGCGAGTTGACCAAGGCGAAGACGAGCTAAAGGAGGCTCGGGGCATGGAGGCCGTCCACGAGGCCCAGATTGCCTCAATAGTCAACCACCATAAGAAGGATGTGGATCGCCTCAAGGAGAAGGCCCGGGAAGAAGCCGAGAAGGCACGGAAGGCCATGGAGGAGGCAGAGATCACCATGGCGGATGCCCTGATCCTGGCACAGGACGAGGCCTATGACAGGGCCAAGAAGCATTTCCGGTTGATCTATCCAGACAAGAGGGTCGACCACCTTCACCACAACTGGCAGCCGGAGCATCCGCCGACACCCGGTGGCGAGGAGATGGTAGACCCTCGCTAAGAGGAGGTCGAGGGCGATCCGGCTGACGAAGAGGTGCCACCCCCCCTCAAGCATAGTTTAGGTTTTTTTTTTTTTTGATTTTGTAAATGCCTTGCGCGGACAGGCCACCGTATTTTGTAGCACAAAAATTTTGAAACTAATGAAAGGCAATTTTTTGGCCGATGCCCCATGACTTGTGCTTCTTTAGTCTCTTTTGTGACTTGTTGTTTTTCTCGTCTTTTAGATAGACGCATGAGGTCTTGGTTGCCGACCCTATTTCCGCCGAGGCCTCCTTGGTCCGAGCGGGGCTGGAGGCCATGGAGGCCGCTCTGTCTTGCTAATAAAAAAAGCTCGGGACTGAGCGACCGCAGTGAATTATTTCATGAACAAGTCTAGGAAACTCGGCTTGGAGGTCACTCGTCTAAGGAAAGCCATAGCCGACCGGGACTGGTGGGTAATCGAGATGAACTGGTCGATCTCGGATACTTCTAGCGGACGGTCGACTTCAGAGTCTTTTCTTCGTGAGGCTATTGTTGAGAAAGAGTTGGAGATCCGTAGGTTGAAGCGGGTGCTAGGCGCCGGTTTGATCGAGGAGGCGAGCAACTCGGTATTAGGACCATCTCCGATCTTTTTTTTGGAGGGGGCCCAGCCTGGTGATGCGGAAAGCTCAGTCACGGGAGTGTCTTTTCCGTTTGGGTCGGCCGAGCGTGAGAAGGAAACCGAAGGAAGCACCGAATTTGAGTTTTAAGCCGAGCATGAGTGATTTGTAAGCTTTTCATTGTATTTGTGCTACCGTTACGGGCGCGCAATGAGTAATAATAATGAAAAACACTCTCGACCTCTTTAATATTGACAATTTCATTGAGTGAGGATTGCTGTCGGACTCAGCCTTGTAGGGGGGTCGCCGCCGAGGGGGAAGGCCACACGGTAACTTTAGGCAGGCGACGCATAACTGGTGGCATTTTGTCTTCCGATAAGTATTAATGGCGACGTTTCGCCTTCCGTCATTTGGGCTTCCCAGATGCCATAATTGCGCTTCTGAGGGGGCTATATAACCCCCATCCCCTCCTTGTCGGTTGCCAGGAGTTGGGGTTGGCTTAACTGCCATACGATTCGGGTGCCTGCCGAAGGTGGGCACTGTAGAATTAGAAGTTTTAGCCCGAGGGTTCCGGATTGGTGGCGCACCAATCACCCTCGAACAATTCGGGGTTTTGGTCTTGGGGGCCGTGAAACCCCAGATTGTTCGTTGGTGAATGGTGGGCCGATCAAATGGTTCGGAAGCTTGGAGAGAGCCCTGGGTCGGTGGCCCTTCTACCGCCCTCGAACAATTTGGGGTTTTGGCTTTTGAAAGCTGCAAACCCCGAGTTGCTCGTGGGTGAGAGGAGTGTTGACCAACAACTCGAAGCTCGGGGTATTTATCGAAGGCGGACGCCCTAAACCTTAATGAAAACTTTTCTGAAGTGGTCGTGGCTGAAGGTCGTCACCGAGCATATCGGTTGAGTGGTTTTGAAGAAAACCACAACCTTGCTCGGGATCGACGACGAGCCGCCACACTTGTTCTCAGGAAGACGGTACGGGTGTAGCTGGCAGTTGCCGCTGTGCGCATAGGTTGATGGGCTTGAAGAAGCCCAAACCATGCTAGGGGCAGATGTCGAGCCCCCACACCGGGGAGAAAGCCAGTAATGGGCGTAGCTGAAGTTCGTCACCGAGCGTATCGGTCGAGTGGTTTTGAAGAAAGCCACGGCCTTGCTTAGGGCCGACGACGAGCCCCCACACTAGTTCTCAAGAAGGCCATGTGCATAGGTTAATAGGCTTGAAGAAGCCCAAACCATGCCAGGGTCAGATGCCGAGCCCCCACACTGGGGAGAAAGATGGTAATAGGCGTAGCTGAAGGTCGTCGCCGAGCGTATCGACCGAGTGGTTTTGAAGAAAGCCACGGCCTTGCTCGGAACTGACGACGAGTCCCCACACTTGTTCTCAGGAAGGCAATACGGGTGTAGCTAAAGGTCGTCACCGAGCGTATGGTTGATGGGCTTGAAGAAGCCCAAACCATGCTAGGGATAGATGCCGAGTCCCCACACCGGAGAAAAAGTCGGTAATGGGCGTAGCTGAAGGTCGTCGCCGAGCGTATCGGTTGAGTGGTTTTGAAGAAAGCCACGGCCTTGCTCGGGGCCAACGACGAGCCCCCACACTTGTTCTCAGGGAGGCGACAAGGGTTCAGTTTTTTGTGGCTCACGGTACTATCCGAATGCCGAGCCCTAAGCTAGTAATGGAAGCTTTTTGTGGCTCGCGGTGCTATCCGAGTGCTGAGCCCTAAGCTTGTAATGGAAGCTTTTTGTGGCTCGCGGTACTATCCGAGTGCCGAGCCCTAAGTCTGTAATGGAAGCCTTTTGTGGCTCGTGGTACTATCTGAGTGCCGAGCTCTAGACATATTTTTAATGAGAACTAATATGAAGCCAAAACTTGTTTTAAGAAAGCTGGCATAATTACAACATATTTGAACTTTACAAAAAGCAAGGCATGTCGTACCGATTACATCCTTCATAATTTACATGGGCTGTAGAGGCTAACCCTTCCCTTCTAGAAATTTGATGAGGTGCTCTGCGTTCTAGGGCTTCTTGATAGACTTACCCTCTGGGTCGGTTAGGCGGTACATGCCCGGGCGTACGACCCCAGATACCTTGTTTGGGCCCTCACAGTTTGGGGTCAGTTTCCTCTTTTGGCCTGGGTTGGATACCGCCAGCTTTCGGAGGACGAGGTCTCCGAACTTGATGTTCGTGGGATGCACCTTTTTGTTGTAGAACCTTTCGATCCTCTGTTGGTAGGTGTTCCTTCTAATGGCAGACTTCTCCCTGACATCGTCTATGAGATCTAGGTTGGCTCGTAGCTATGCAAAGTTGCCTGCTTCATCGAAGGCCATGATCCGGGGCGAAGGGATTCCGATCTCCAGGGGAATGATGGCCTCCGTGCCATATGTCAGATTGAATGGCGACTCTCCCGTGGAGATTCTCTTTGTAATTCGGTGGGCCCAGAGAATGCTTGGGAGCTCATCGACCCATAACCCCTTAGAAGAGCTATCGAGTTGCTTCTTGAGACCGTCAAGGATTTGGCGGTTCACGTTCTCGGCCTGACCGTTTGACTGCGGGTGGCATATTGAAGAAAAATGCTGCTGGATCCCAAGATCTTTGCAGAACCTTCGGAAATGTTTACCCACGAACTGAGTCCCATTGTCGGTAATGAGCACCTGTGGGATCCCAAACTGGCAGATGATGTATTTCTAGAAAAACTGTTGGGTTTGCTGCTCGGTGATCATGGTTAATGGCTCGGCCTCGATCCACTTCGTGAAGTAATCGATTGCCACTATGAGAAACTTTCGTTGGCCTGTTGCATTTGGAAATGGGCCAACCAGATCTATCCCCCACATTGCAAAGGGGTTGGACTGGCCATGGAACGGAGGTTCGCTTACGGAGCCCTTTTCACAGGGGAGAACCGTTGACAGGGGCCACACTTCTTCACCAGAGTGAGGGCGTCTTGTAGCATTGTGGGCCAATAGTATTCGTGGTTCAAAGCCTTTCGTGCGAGCGAGCGGCTTCCTATATGGTACCTGCCAATTCCCTTATGTGACTCCTTGAGAACGTACTTTGCTTCATCAGGGGTTAGACATCGGAGGTAGGATCTTCCGTTCGTCGTTGTGTATGACCTTTTGAAGAGGGTCGCGTTGATCACAGCGAACCTTTCTGAACGGACCCTGGCCCGCCTCGCTTCAGCTCGGTCTTTGGGGAGCTCTCTCTTGATTAGAAATTTCTTGATATGCGTGGTCCAGTCGGCAGAAAGAGCTCTGTCTTCAATGCAGAGAGTCTCGGGAAAGTCTGTACTCGGCTTCAAGAGCACTTCGATCAGGACGGTGCGATCGAGACCTTCGAAGGACGAGGAAGCTAATTTCGACAGAGCATTAGCCTGGACGTTCTGCTCCCTGGGGATCCTTAAGACTGCCGACTCGTCGAAGGACGTCAATAACCGTTGGACCACGGCTAGGTACTTGATCATCCGATCGTCACGGGCCTCGTACTCTCTGGTGATCTGGTTGACCACGAGCTGAGAGTCGCTGAAGGCTCTGATCTGTCGGGTGTCGACCTGACGCGCCAGGGTGAGCCCAGCGATCATGGCCTCGTACTCAGCCTCGTTGTTGGAGGCCGAAAAGTTGAAGCAGAGGCAATATTGAAGGAGGAAACGGTCGGGACCGCGCAGAATGATGCCCTCACCACTCCCCGCATCGCAGGAGGAACCATCGACGTAAACTTCCTATGTCTGGTCGGCCTCCTTACTTCCAGGTTTCTCGGAGATGGTGCATTCCGTGATGAACTTGGGGAGGGCCTGCCCTTTGATGGCCGTCCTTGGTTGATAGCCGATGTCATATTGACTGAGCTCGATCGACCATTTGAATAATCATCCAGAGCTCTCGAGCTTATAGAGCACGACCTTAAGAGGCTGGTCCGTGAGCACCTAGACTGAATGCGCCTGAAAATAGGGACGGAGCTTCCACATGACCATGACCAAGGCGTATGCTATCTTCTCCATTCTAGAATATCTGGTCTCGGCGACGAGCAGAACCATGCTCACATAGTACAGAGGCTTTTGGACTCCTTCCTCTTCTCGAACGAGGACAGCACTGAGCACGTTTTCCGAAGCCGAAAGGTAAAGCCAAAAGGGCTCATCTGGTTCGGGCTTGCTGAGGAGGGGAGGGTTGGCGAGGTACTCTTTCATTTGGGCGAATGCCTCTTGCTGTTGAGTACTCCACTCGAAGCCTCCGGTTCCGCACAGAGCCTTAAAGAATGGGAGAGACTTCTCTCCGGACATGGAGAGGAAACGGCCGATGGCCGCCAGTCTTCCCGTGAGCCTCTGGACTTCCTTGATGTTTCTGGGAGGGGCCATGTCTATTATGGCCTGGTTTTTCTCGGGGTTCACCTCGATGCCGCGCTGGCTGACGATGAACCCGAGGAATTTTCCCGAGGAGATGCCGAATGCACACTTTGCCGGATTGAGTTTCATATTGTCGGTCCGAAGGACCCCAAACGCCTCTTCCAGGTCGGCGACGTGATCCTATCTCTGCTGGCTTTTAACGAGCATGTCGTCGATATACACCTCCATATTGTGCCCAATTTGATCCTTAAAGACTCGGTTAACGAGCCTCTGATAAGTAGCACCGGCATTCTTCAGCCCAAAGGGCATAATCCGGTAGCAGTAAAGACCTTGGTCCGTAACGAAGGACGTCTTGGCTATATCGGGAGGGAACATTCGGATCTGGTTATAACCTGAGAAGGCATCCATGAAGGAAAGGATCTCGTGACCCGATGTAGCGTCGATCAGAGCGTCGATGCGGGGGAGAGGGAACAGGTCTTTGGGGCATGCCTTGTTGAGGTCTGTGAAGTCTATGCAGATCCTCCAGTCCCTGCTCGTCTTTTTGACCATCACGACGTTCGCCAGCCACTCAGGATAACTGACCTCCTGTATGAAATGGGCAGACAAGAGTTTGTCCACCTCCGCTTTCACCACCTGCTACCGCTCCAGGGCAAACTTACGTCACTTCTGGATGATCGGCTTCGAACCAGAGGTCACGCTGAGTTTGTGCGTGATCAGGTCCTCGGAGATACCGGGCATATCAGAGGGTTTCCAGGCGAAGAGGTCGACATTGCGGTGAATACAGTCGATCAGGGAAGATTTAAGGTTGGGAGCGAGGGAGCAACTCACTTGGAAACACCTTGACGCATCCCTTGTCTTGAACGAAACCTCCTATAACTCGTCTGCCGGCTCAAGTTCTGGCTGGGTTCTTTCGGGCTGTAGCTCGACGGCATCCGGGGGAACACACCACCCCCGATCACCGTCATATAGCACGATCGTGCCGCTTCTTGGTTCACTCGGATAACTCCGACACTTGACTTGGTGGGGAATTTCAGCTTTTGGTGGTAGGCCGAGGGAACCACCTGGAGGGAGCAGAGCCCGGGACGACCGAGGATGGCAATGTAGGCTTCCTTAACGTCTACAACCATGAAGTCCATCGACTCGGTTTGCCTATGAGGGGTCGTACCGGTGGTGACGTCCAAGGTTACGACCCCTTCGATTGGTACCAGGATGCCGGAGAATCCGTGCAATGTGTACCCGGCTGGCTTCAGCTTATCTCGGGAGAGCTTTAGGTTCTCGAATGCCTCCAGGTAGAGGATGTTTACCGAGCTTCCATTATCCACGAGGATGCGACGGGCCTCGAAGTTCACCATGCTGAGGCTGATGACGAGCTCATCGCAATGCGGGAGTCGAACTCCTTCCACGTCTTCCCTAGAGAAAGAGACAGGGAGTTGCTGGACCTTGGGGGAGAGGGGGCCCTGAATGACGTTGATCCCTCGGACGAATGCCTTGTGGGAAGTGTTGGACTCCCCTCCCATGGGCCCTCCATGGACGCAATGCAGGATGGCTTGACCCTCAGGTTCTTCGTGCTCGGGGTCCCGCTCGGGATGCTGTCTGGGTGCTCGAGGAGGAGGGGAAGGCCTCTTGTTCCTTGTGTCCCTTTGGTCCCGAGTGTCTTCCCGTTTGAACTCCCGGAGGTAACCTCGTTGGATGAGGGCCTCGATCTCGTCCTTCAGGGCACAGTAATGGTTCGTGTCGTACCTGTTGTCCCAATGGAAGTGGCAGTAGAACTCTGATCCCGCTTCTTGTTGTTGTTAGTCAGTCGAGGAGGGAATTGCACGAGGTCTCTGTCTTCGATTGCTAAGAGGATAGCTGATACGTTCTGCGTCAGCGGAGTATACCTCTCGAAGCGGGGGACCAGAGGGACCCTTTTCGTGATGCCCCCGTCTTTTGGGACCTTCTTTGTTGGCTTCGTCTCGTCGGCCTTGTGCTTCCCCTTTCCGAGAATTTCTTTGGAGTCCTCTGGATTCAGGGCCTCCTCAGTCCGGATGTACTTTTTGACCCGATTGAGGAGGTCAGGGAAATTGATCGGAGGCTTCTTCGCCAGGGAAGCCTTCAGCTGACCGTGCCGTACGTTGTGCCGGAAGGCTGCCGAGGCGACCCCTGGGTCGAGGGAGGAAACCGACCTTGCCTCAGTGGTGAACCTTCGGACGAACAGCCGGAGCGACTCCCCTTCCTTCTGTTGGAGGCCCAGTAGGGACGCACTCGTCCTTTCGGCCTTTCGACTAGTCACGAAGTAGGCGAGGAAGTTGCCCTCCAGTTGGTCAAAAGAGTAGAAAGAGCCGGGGGTCAGCTTGGAGAACCATTCCCGAGCCGGACCCCGGAGGGTGGTGGGGAAGGCACCGCACAGGAGGGGATCCGATGCACTGTGAATTATCATGAGGGTCTTGAAGCCCTCCATGTGATCAGCAGGATCACCCTCACCGTCATAAGTCTTGAATTGTGGGGGGTAGAAATTACGGGGTATTTCCGCCTGCAAGATGGCAGTGGAGAAAGGAGGTCGGGTGGGCCTGTGGCCCTGGGCCGGCCTCGGGCCGCCGTCGCCGAAGTGGTCGAGGCGGTCTTCCATTTCTTGGAGGCATTTCAAGACGTCATCGTCATACTCTGGCGGGATTGTCGTGCCGCGGGACGCGCTGGCCTCGACATCCGAATGAGAGTGAGAGCGGCGGACTGTCTCGTTGATGGGGGTTCCCCGGATAGCCTCCATGATCTCTTTCCGGAAGTCTTGGAACTCCTGGTGGGTGACCGGAGCTCGTTCAGTGTAATACCCTAAACTTTCATTCTAATAAGATATTGATTTTCACGTGTTGTGCACGTATAAATTTCATGTGTATATTATTTATTTATTTTATATGAAATCTCATTTTAGTATGAACAATTATGTTCCTTTATTTTTCTAAAAGCCTATTTTTTAAAGCCTAAAACACTATTTTCTTAGTTTGAGCCCACTTTAATAATTTATTATTTTATTATTTTGGTCCACAAGCCTAAGCCCACTATTTATGAAGCCCACCAATTTAATTAATTATTTAAATTGTCACACTTGTCATGTAGAGATAATTGGTGAATATTTTGATTAATTAAATTGTACAACTTTTAAATAGGGGTACTAGGTGGCACGTGCGAAGCACGTAGTGTGCAATGCACACTAGATTGGGGCCAGTTTGTGCTTGGAGAGATGGAGAGTGTGGGTATGTGTTCATGGGTAGTTATTTTGTGTGTGGGTGGTTGCTACAACTTCTACTCCTATCCTAGCCCTCCTTTCTACAACTATCCAATCAATCCTAGCCCTCCAATCTATTTCAAAACTAGTATAAATACCCTCTTTCCTACATGTATTCTACACTTAAGCAAATATTAAAGGAGATTTATATACATATTAGTGTGTGAGTGGTGTGTTGTGTTCCTAATGGAGGCCGGCCCCTTCTCTTTCAACTTGGAGCTCTCGGTTTTGGTGGCAAGGAAGCAAGAAGGAGATCGTGACATTGCAATCTAGGAGGAGAAGGCACTCTTGCGCATTCTAGGAGGCTCTAGGAGATTTCTTATTGGTTTTCTTCAAAAAGGTGGGTATTTCTCATGACTTCTAAAGTAGAAATCATGCTAGGGAATGAAATTGAATTGTTATTATGAGTTATTAGTTGGAATGAAATGCATGCTTGCCTGCCTAAATTGATAATTAGCAAATGTGTAATTACTAGATTTATTAACTATGAGTAAAAGTGTATGTTCTCATTAGAATGCATGCCAATTATGTTTAAATTGCAATTATGTGAAAATTTGCTAGTAAGAAGTTAGAACCATGTTGATTGATTAAAAATGCTAGAGTAGAATGATGTGTTAAAGGTGAATTGATAGAGATGATTGTTAATAGATGTAATGAGGTTTCCCATGCTATACATATCATGTGAAAATTAGAATAAACGAAAAAGAATGTCCTTTTATATACAAATAGGCGAATGCTTTATGCATAGATTAATTAGTAAAAATGGAAGTTTACTCACTTATAAAGTTGATTTTTTTGTGCTCTAACAATATTATAGTTATCAGTGTGTAAGCAACACCCTAGTAGTGAAATTTGTGGGAGAACCAATTATGTATTAGTTTTCAAATGTCGAAATGGAGTTTATAAAATGCAAACTAAGGCTAAATACATGTTTTAAAGAGTGAAAAATAGCTTTGAAAATACTGGTGAGTGCTAAATGTAAATGTATTTTTATTCTGGACACTTTTGGAGAAATTGAAAAACTCAGTAGTGACCGAAAGACAAAGGACAATCTCAAGAGCCGCCTTGATTTGAAGTCAATGGACATCCGACATGAGTTGCACCCAGAGGAATTACCGAACGGGAGAGTATGCCTACCTCCTGCAATCTATTCAATGTCAAAATCGGAGTTGGAATTGTTTTGCAAAGTTCTACTGGAACTTAAAGCCCGGATGGATATTCTTCTAACATAGGAAGGTGTGTGAACTTTAAGGAGAAGAGGCTTCAGGGTCTAAAGTCACACGACTATCACATCTTGATGCAGGATCTCCTTCCTATGGCCCTAAGGTCTTCAATGTGTGAGCAAATCACTACTATCCTGAAAGATCTTTGTAGCATATATAAAGAAATTTGCTCAAGATTGCTTCGTGTTGAAGATATTGACCAATTGGAGCAGCGTGCGACATTGACACTTAGTAAAATAGAGATGATATTTCCTCCATCGTTCTATACTATAATGATTCACTTGATAATCCACATTTCTGGTGAAACCAGAATCGGGTGTCTTGTTCATTACCATATCCTTGCCCCCCGGGTCTTCAAGTTGGAGAGCCGTTAGGCGAACAACTTGGTAGACCTTGCCTGGAATCGTTTGTTTTGAAGTGAGCCCCCCTCCCCCCTGAATGTATGGGGAAAAGGGGGGGCCTTCTCATGCAGTGAAGAGCATTGGCAAGATTGTTTCTTCTTGTAGGCTTAGTGAAGTGGCTGCGGTTGAGGGATTCAAGTGTATTGCTGGGTTCTGATGAGGTCATACTCGGAACTGGGAGGAGATAACTTGACAAATTTGAAAATTCTCGATTTGACTTGACCAGTGTAGCAGCTTCGACCTCGTCTGCAAGCTCGGTGTTACTGTGATTGCCTTCCTGTAGTAGCTCTTCGGCATGGAGGGGGAGAACCGAGCCCCCCACGGTAGCAGTGTAGCATGCTCGTGCTGCCTGTTGGCTTCCCACTACATGGCCTACGGCTGTTGTTGTTGGAAATTTCATTTTCATAAGAAACGCAAAGGCAACCGCATGGAAAGAGGCTAGTCCGGGGTGGCCAAATATGGCCTTGTACGCGGATTTGGCGTCGACTACCAAGAAGTCTAATGCCTCCATCCGAGTTGCTAGGGCTTTTCCTCCCGTCACTTCGAGTGCGACAATGCCCTCAACTTGGACAAGTGCACCTGAGAAGTCGTGTCACGCCCCGCTTCCCAAAAGGAATACAGAATACGGTACGTGACTAAGCCTAGCAGATAGTTTTCACCATCCATAAGATGTACGTATCTACTTGATTCATCACAACAGTAAATATAACAATATAGTCAACTAGCATGCATAAAAAATTATAAATCAACAGTTTTCATTCGCAACAATAACGAATATTCCAAACAAATACGAGATCTGAAACAAAACAATATCCTGAAACTACAAGCCCGTATACAAGTCTCAATACAGTACATGAATAAAATAGTTCAAACAGAACATTAAGCAAAATTTCCAATGCACAGCTCAAAACTTTTGCTCACCAACTCCAGTAGGCAAGCGAACACCAAAATCTGCTCATATTGATATTACACGGAAAAAGGAAGACAGGAAAACATAATGCCCGTTAGATACAAGTTCCCGGCCGCAAGTAGTACAAGTAGGAAAATGGAAAAGGGAAGAATAAAACCAAACAGGAAGTACTGACATGGAGATAAGAAACAAAGGATAGCAGTCTACGGATAACAGTAAACAATGGATGAACAATAAAGAGCATAATAGTAACAGTAACAGTGAAGTCAACAGTAACAGTAACAGAAAGTAACAGTGAAACAGTTATTCTTATGTCTAATGTTCATTACTATCTAGGTAGCACTTCATGCGTCCCAAATTATACCACATGGTTGCTACATCAAACAGTTTCTTTTTAAGATTTCGTAGTGGAACCTATAGGACAGTATATTCAGACAACCAGTAACAGTAACAGTAATAGAAAACAGTAACGATATCATGGATCATGCCCTCATGCATCCAGAGAAAATAGTCAGTATCATAGTAAACAGTGGCAAACCGAGTTCCCTTCTGAATACACATTTCTATATTGTCCACTACTAGATCTATCCCTTAAAACCCCAGCTTGATTAGTTTTTATTGTTATTAAACAGGTGTGAACGAACACAAACAGGGCTAAGGACATGGTAAGAATAAAGGACAAGTCTAAGATGAATAAGGAACACAAACGGATAACAAAAACAACTTATAACAGTCAAAACAACGAAACTTTCAGTTCTGGACAACAACACTAGTGTACCAAATCCGAGATTCCCGTTGATATAGAACTGCAAATCTAGATCCGTCAAAAAATCTGAAAACTAGACTCTTTTCCGAATCCAGCGCATATGTAACTCATGTTTTCCTTTTCTTGTATTTTGTACTGTATTTATCTTTCTGGTGTATTCTACCTAATTGTATTCTTTCATTCTTCTGGATCATGAAATTGTTTCCTCTTTTTCAATAAATTCATCTGTTGTTTTATCATCTGTGATTTCAACATTCCTAATTCGATTTTTTTTCCTGCCAATTATTTATCTCGTGATGAATTGTTTAAATTCTAATTATTTGTTCATGTCCTAATTAATTGTTGTTTAAATCCTATCCCAGACCTTATAATCCTATATCTCCCTATTAGATCTTTTAAATTTTAAAAAAAAAAAAAATAACCCGTTTTACCCTAAACCTAATTCTAAACCTTATATAAACCCACTGATTAAAACCCTAATCACCATATTAACCTAATCACCTCTATACCCAGCCGCCTACTGTTACTTCATCTCCTACCTCTGAATCCTAAAGCCACCCATCGTCCTCATACATCCTGCATTCACCCTCCTTCCGGCCTTGCCTGCAGCCGTCCATCCCCTCGTCTTCAACCTGTCGACCCCAAGCCCCTGCGCCTTGCACCTCCTGATCCACTATGCTTTCCCCGTCACTCCTCGCCCTTGCTCTCCCCAACCCTTTTCCTCCACCATCCTCCTCATCGTCGACCACCTCGATCCTCCCTGCAACCACCGTAGACCCCCTCACCCTTGTCGTCATCGTCCAGAGCTCGAACCCCCCCGCCATCTCGCCCTCCTCTGTTTCGGTGATAAACAGTGCCACCATTCGAACTGTCGTCCCTCGTCGCTACATCGCTTCCCGACCTTTGCTCGTAGTCGTGCACCACCACCGCTAGTATTGTAGTCGTCGATCACTGCTGCTCTCCCTCCCTTTTCCGTGCTGTTTTGTGTTCGGTAGTAGAGAGGGGAATTGGAATTGGTGTTTGCAGTTGTGGGTTGTTTTGCTGTGTGGGTGTTTGCAAGTAGTTCGCTCGTGATCCCGTGTTCCCATATTGTTGTGTTCGTTGCCCAGGATCCATTCCCGTTATTCTATTTTTCGTCGGTTTCATTGTCTTCTCAAGGCAAATAACTTGTATTAATTTTTGTTGTATATACAAGTACAAAATTCCGCCTGTAGTCTCGCCTCTGTTTTTAGATTCGCCCTCATAAAAATCTCTTGTTAGATCTTGACTCCATTTGTTGATCCATCAACATAGTTTTCACACACACGACATGAAAACAACTAGATCTAGATAGACTCTTGATGGATGTATCTATGTTGTTTCGTGATCCATGATATATTGTATACTTCTTGCATGCTTGATGATTTGTTGTAGTATCCTGTAGTGGATTTGTTAAACACTGATATCATGTTGTTTTTGGACATCTATTATACCATGCTTCATATTTTTATATAATTTGAATTTGTTGCATATGAACTATTTGATTTAATGCATGAGAAAGATTTTTGTTTTTGCTACTGCCCTGTTTTGTTTCAGTATTTTAGACCTTGTTAAGGTCAGTAAATCGAAAAAATTTGTGAATATAAATCGTAGACCCTGCTGTCTATTTTTCAGAATTTCTAACAGATCTCAGTTCCGATTAATGAGGTATGAGTTATTGTTGTTTTGCTACAGAAGTGTTAAAAATTTCAGATTTTGTTTTATGTGATTTCTGTTTAGTTATTCATTTTAATACTGATGTTAAAGATAATATTTGGATCTAATATTTTTCTGGGCATGACTAGACATGACTGGGATTAACCCTAAATTTTTTTGGATTTAATTAATGACTTTTTATAAACTATTCTATGCTTGTAAACAAACTATTATATTTCCAGAATTTCATGTTGTTCAGTAAAGAAGCATAATTTCAACCTAATTCCAGTCGCTTTTGATTAAAACTTTGTAAATATAAAATATATCCTGCTGTATCTATTTTACAACACTTTTGAAGAATTTAGATTACGAGTTATACTTTGTAATCTATCGCTGTTTTAGTACTGATGTGTCAAAAAGTTCAGATTCATAAACTTGATGTATCTTGATGTTTCTTGAATTTGTTTAACTATACTATCTGAGTTGGAATATTATGAAATTTTATTTTCTGATACTAGACATACTAGGGAATACCCTAGATTTTTCTTGGATTTAATCAGTGAGTTTTAATGCCATATTCATGCTTATGAATACAACCTTGTGATTTCTAGCTGAACACGATTTCTGTATATAATTCTCTTTTAAGACATATTCTGAAATTATTATATGACTTATATATATGTGCTGCATTCAGCCGAGAGTCTATTTTCTAGATTTTCTAACGGATCCAGATTTTTATTCCTGTGACAATGGGAATCTCAGAATTGGTGCAATAGTGTCTTGCTGTCCAGAACTGAAAATTTTGTTGTCCTAGCCTTTTATGAGTTGTCTGTCACCTGTGCATGTTAATGTTCCAACCTGAACCTATCTCATATTCTTGCCATGTTATTCTTACCCTATTTCATGCACGTATATGTCTGTTTGATAATAATAACAAGTAACTAAGCCGGGATTAAGGGAAAGACTTTAGTAGTAGACAATATAGGTATGTGTACTCATAAGGGGGCCTCATTCCCATTTTATGTTGATTCATGAACCTGTTTTATTTTATGTTGATTCACGAACCTGTTGTACTTTATGCTTTGATTCATGGACCTGTTGATTCATAAACCTGTTGATTCATGAACCTGTTGATTCACGAACCTGCTAATTCATGAACCTGTTATGTTACTACATGATTCATGAACTTGTTACCTGTTACCTGTGCATGACGCCTGAGTACACGGCCCTATAGAAACCCACCACTAGATCTAAACGTAATTGCATGTGTAGCAATCATGTGGTAAAAATTTAGGATGCATGCAGTACTACTTAGATAGAATTAAATACAAGACTTGAGAATAACCTGATCACTTGCATATTCTAGTTACCTGTACATGCTACCTGACACCTGTTGCATGCTTACTTGAATGCATGATTCCTGTTACCTGTACATGTTACATGCACCCTGTTATCAAATCACACTACTTGACTGTTTCTGGTTAGTGTTAGTCATTCTGTTTTGCTGACACCTGCATTCCATGCTTATTCAGTACTTGCTTCCGCTGTTACTCTATACTTGTCTATCTTTTCTGTACTTGTTGCATGCACTACAAGCGGCCCGTAACTTGCATTGACGGGCGTCTTGTTTCTTTTTCCTCTTCCTGCAAATTGTTTAACTAGCAGACTTTAGTGATCAGCTGCCCGAGGGAGTAAGTGATCAAGTATTCTAGCTAACTGGAGTTTCTTACATGAGTTTATTTATTGTCTTGAATAAATTGTATTTTGCTACTTGGATTTTGTATTGGGCAGTTTGTCCCAGAATTTATAACTTGTTTACATATCTGGTTATTTGAGATTAAGTGTTCTTGTTTTTAGGTAATTATGTTGGTTATATCAATTTATTCATGCATGCGTGGTTGATTATCTCTTGTTTATTTCTTGTTTATTCCTGTGTATTGTTGTAAAGATCTTACAGTTCATAAATGGTGAAAACCATTCCCTGGACTTAGTCGTGTATCTGTATTCCGTATTACTTTTTGGAAAGCAGGACGTGACAACATATATACAAGTCATACATTAGCCACAGAAATAAGGTTGAAAATAGCGTTTAATACAGAGCTTATGTTCAGCCAGAAAATGCAAAATCTTGTTTATAAACATAAAAATGATTTGAAAACATCATAGTTAATTCTGAGAAAAATCTGGAAGATTTCCTAGCATATCTAGTCTCAACATATAAAATATTATGAAATTATACTACAAATAGTATAACCAATATAATTAGGACAACAGAGTAATGCAACAAAATTTCAATTCTGAAAGTTCAGACACAGCAGTACCAAAACAGAGATAGTTCACAAAATACAATTCAAAATCCAGATCCGTCAAAAGGGTGATAAAATAGATAAATCAGGCTACAGTTTATATTAACAAAGTTTTCTTCAAAAATAAATAGAATCAGGTTGAAAACGTAATTCTTTACTGAACAGCATGCAGTTTGGAAATATGGCGGTTGGTTTTATAAGCATGAAATGAGATACAAAAGTTATTAATTAATTCCACAAAAATTAGGGATTGATCCCAGTCATGTCTAAACATACCCAGCAAAATATAAAGTTCAAATTCTACTTTTAATATCAGTTTTAAAATAATAATTCATACAACAACTACATAGTTCAGAATCTGGAATATATGATATGTCTGTAGTAAAACAGCAATAACTCATGCATCAAAAATCAAAATTCAGAACCGTCGAAAGTTCTGAAAACTACAAATCATGTTCACAAATTTATTTATTTTACTGATGTTAACATGGTCGAAATTACTGTACAAAAAATAGGGCAGCAGTGAAACAAAAGTTCTTTTATGCATTTATCAAATAGTTTAATTACCAACGATCCAATCTAAGATGACATACAAAATATAGTATATAGGAACTCAAATCAGCATGGCACGTGAAAATAAGATAGCACATCATACAAACATCCATGAAGCAATCATCTACAACATATGATATGTCACAACAAACATAAACATCAAGATGTCTGTCTAATCTAAATTGTTTCATGCAACGGGTGACAACTACTGTGAACTAATCATGATCAAGAGATGAAGGAACGGATCGACAAACAAAATATATGATCATCATGAGGGTACAAAAAAATGCATGCAAGACTACTTACGATATTTAACTTGTATGACAAAAATTATATACATGCTACTTGCCTGAAAACGACGATGAAGATGAAGAACAGAATAACGGGAATGGATCGTGAACGACAAACACAACACGAACAAGAGACAACATGAAACAACACCAACACAACACGGCGATGCACGTGTTCACACGCACACACACAAGCAGCAGCAAACAACAAGAGTGTCGACAGCAATGAGGGGGACGACGGGGGCTAGCGGCAGCACAGCAACGGGTGGCAACAGCACGGTGGGCGGTGCTCGGCTATTGTCGACCACAGCAGAAGATGATGATAGAGAGGAAGATGATAGAGACAAGGGGCTGGGGTCGCTGCGCTCAAATGAGGACAGGGCAACACGAGGTTTGCAGCGGATGAGGGGAATAGGTTAGGGGAAGCACGGGGGGTTGCAGGGTCTACCAGTGTCGGGTATTAATACGACGACAGCAAGGAAGGGGGATCGGGAGAGAGAGAGAGAGAGAGATCGGGGTAGGGTAGGGGAACGGCTGTAGGTAGAGAGTAGAGATATTAGGGTTTGGTAATTAGGGTTAGGGTATAATTAGAGGGTTTATATAGAATTAGAGCGGGTTTGGGTCAACTGGGTAATATCCAATAGGAAGAAAAGATTCCAATATGGGACAAATTAGCCATGAATTAGGTTTAGACAATAAACAAGGTCAAGAACAAATTGTAGATCAATCAAATGAGAATATAAGGCTGAATCAAGCAAAAAAGAATCACAAGGAGAACAACAACACACAATCAAAAGGGACAAAAAGCGATACAATCAGAAATAAAATAAAATAACCAAAAATTTAATTAAATACAAATAAAATACAAAAAAGAGTCACAGGGGTTACAAGTCGTGAAGTGTATAGCTGACTGGCTTGAGTCGATCTCGTGAGAGCTTCAGAGCATCAAATGCAGCCATGAAGAGGATGTTTGCGGAGCTGCCGTTGTCTACGAGGATACGTCGCACCTCATGATTTGTCATGCCTAGATTGATAATCAGTACATTGCAATGAGGCATTTTGACGACGTCAAGATCTTTATCGGAGAAGGACAGAGAGAGGCATGAACCTTTTGGGGGTGGTGCATTATATACTGAATTAACTTTCCGTACAAAGGCGTTACGAGAGGAGTTAGAATCTCCCCTCATAGGTCCTCCATGAATGGTGTGTAGAATGACCATATGCTTGGAGTCTTGTGATTCAGAAGGCCTCTCTGGATGCTTATTAGCCCTCCGTAGCGGAGGGTTTTCGGCGTTATTGTTTTGTTGGACAAACCGAGAGAGACAGCCCCGCCAAATTAGGTCTTCAATTTCTTCTTTAAGGACTTTGCAATTGTCGGTAGTGTGTCCATGGCCTCTGTGAAATGCACACCACAGGCCTTTGTCTGGCCGTTGTCATTTTTTGAGGACGACAAACTATCCCATCTTTTTCAACTGCCATGGGGATGGCAGACACACTTGTGTTCAAAGGAGTAAACTGTCGAAGCAGGGTGTTGAGGAGAACGAAGTTGGTTTGCACCATTTTTCAGGAACTTCTTGGATGTTTCCTCGCTTGCGTTCTTCCGTTTTTTGCCGAATAGTGACTCTTTCTTGACTTGTGGGTTGAGAGCCATCTCGACTCTGGTTTACTTTTCACTCCTTTCAGTGTGGCAAAAAATGTTCCCTTGCTGATACTTTTCACTCCTCGACTCTGGTTTACTTATTGATTCCAGAGTCAAGCTTGAATATCATTCCCTTGCTGATCCTTTCAGTATGGCGGAAAATGTTCGTCACATAAGTGCATCTGTGGCGTTATAGACCATCATGAGTATTTTGAAGCTCTCTATATGGTCTGTCGGGTCTGATTCTCCATTGTAGGATTCAAATTGTAACCCCTACTTCCAGTTGTACGGATTTTTCTTGTATTTTTGTAGTGTTCTTTTTCCTATTTTAATGTATTTTGGATCTTAGGCTTGTTGTGGGCCTTCTGTTGTAATTTATTGTATTATTGTTATTATTATTACTATCCTTGTTATCTTTTGTTAGCCCAATCCAAACCAAGACCAATTCTAAACCCAGTACCCATATGCATTTGTATAGATCAATCCTATATGCTTACCGTATACAATTTCTCCACAATCAACCACTCTTCACAGTTCCCATAACTACATCCCCACTATCTCAACTATCCATTACTTTATTTAATATTTTATTAAACTCCCTATCTCTCTCTCTCCCCTCACTCTTCACCTTCCCCGTTACTCTCTCTCTTCCTCTTCTGTTTTCCCAACAGAAATAGAGAACCCAACCGAACCGACTCCTCATCTTCCTCCTTCAACTCACCATTCCACCGCAAGTCGTTCATCTTCATCGTTGTCCTCGCCTCCCGCTCAACTCACCTCGTCGAACCTCTGCAACCTCTGTAACCCGTCGATCGCTCGCCTCGACAACCCACCTTCTCTGCTCGTCGTCGTCACCACTGCACCCTGCGGTCGCTTCCCGACCGTGACCACCACAATCGACTGCCATTAATCCATTGCCCTCTTCCCCTGCTCGACTGCCGTCTCCATACAAGCAAACCTATCTCCATCTCCGCCACCATTACCGCCATTGTTGATCGTCTTCCACCTCCTCTCCTCCACTCGAGCACCTCGAGCCTACCACTCGCCCGCTGCCTCTTCCATCGCAGCATCGTCGACTTCGTCGTCCTCACCCCACCTCAGTCAACTGCTCTCATACCCGAGCTGCCCTCAACTTAAGCACTCCACCTCGAGCATCTCCTCCATACCCAACCTCATCGTCGAGCTCGCCCTCGATTGCACTCTGCCGTCGTCGACTCCCCCTCGTCGTCGTCATTCCAAAGCGTCGCCCTCGTCTCCAACAGTTGAGCACCTTGCCTTCGACCACCCCGAGATCCTCTCATCTTCGTCCCTCCTCCGGTATCCACCACCCTCGCCGAAGTCGCTGCACCTTATCGCCAGTTGCCGCCAGTCGAGTCGCCAGTAGTTGCCACTGTTTCCCTCTCCCGCTATCTCTTTCTCCATCGCTGAAGAAGAGAAGAGGAGAGTTGGGTTTTTATTTTGGGTGTTTGGTGTTTAGATCTGTGCTTGGCGTATGCTGTTTTGTGTGGAAGAGAAGAGTTGGAGTTGTTGTTCTGTTTGTGTGCTGTTTGCTGTTTTGCACGGAGAGTGCACATGCTTACGCTTTCCGTGTTTGTGGTTCGTTGCCCGGGATTCTAATCCCGTTATTATTTTTGCACATTTGAATCTCTCACACAAAAGGAAAGTCCACTGAACTCGGTTAATTTTCTATTTCAAGATTATCGATCTCCTCCGCAAGTAGTTCTCTTCGATTATCGTAAAATTGCTTTTTATAGCTTCCGTTGGGGATATCGAGGGTTTACACGAGCTAACCCGAAATATCCTTGACTTGTGCCAACATCTATTGATTCAAACTCAAACTTGCATGCATACATGACATGAACAAATTGACTAGAACTTACATATGAGATATATATATAATGATATGGATACATGTTGATTGATCGAGATCTCGTGAATTGAATCGTGACATGATAATGTTGCCTTGTATACAGTAGAAATTCATCTCAACTTGCTTTACATTAATATTAATGCATTTTATGATACCAAGAACATGTTGATTATTCACTTTGATAAATATATATGATGACACTTGTTATGTCTAGCTACCTATTCTGTTTTGTACTGAGGTTTCGACCCTGTTACAATAGAAATCAGTCAAAACCATATAAAAGAGAATTGTAGCCTAATGAATCTAGTTTCCAGAACACTTGGCGGATCTTGATTTTGATCTGTGAGTTGTGAGATATCGCAGTTTTAGTCACTGCTGGTCTGTACTTTTCATATTGTAAATTAATGAAACACTGATACAACTTTTAGTTGAAACACCATGATAACAGCAGTATAATGCCATGAAACTCTGTAGAAACTTAGTAGACATACTTAGGATCCATTTCTAATTTTTATATTAATTTTACACCTAGTTTTTGCCTATAAAGTTTTGACGGTAAGCTGCTTTCAGAACCGTTAACCTATAAAGATTAGGATAATTGACCTAGCTGTAATCAGAATTAATTAAAACTTGCTGAATATGAATTGTAGCCCCAGATGTCTAGTTTACTTTCCCTTCAACGGAATCGAATTCCGAGTTATAATTTGTGATTTACTACTGTTTTAGCACTGCTGTGTCTACTCTTTTCAGATTCATGATTACTTATATTTTATCATGCATTGTATCATTTTGTTGCATTCTTATCATCGCCTTGATACTCGTATACACATTTGCATGACCATGAATGAAATAATAAAATATTAAACAAGTCAGGGTTAATAATGGTTGATTTAGTAGTGGACAATCTCAGAAAATGTACTCGGTAGGGTCCTTCTTGTGTACTTGTACTATTGACATAGAAGGTGGAGAAATACTTGTGAACTTGTGAACTTGTTATCTTGTTATCTTGTTATCATGTTATCTTGTTACACCGAGTACACGCTCTGTAGATCCCACCACTATATCTAAAACGTACACTAGTTTGCGGGCACCGAACCTGTGGTATGGGACACAGTAGTACGTGCACTAGATAGGAAAATAAAATGCTAATAAACCTAAGTTGACACTTTTACAATTGACCATTGTTTATTGATATTGTTATTGTATTTTGACTTTGATCTTGCTTCATACTCCTTGATGTACCATGTTCCCTTACTCTTTGCTTTTCATTACTTGCTGTCCATACTTACTCTAAGGATTTTTTTTTCCACTGTAGTTGATCTAACTATAGGTGCACAAGGAGAATTGCCAGGAGGCATTAGTGAGCAATTCTTCTAAGATTGGAGCAGGAGCTGCTTTAAAATAAATTATCTTCTTCCATGTTATTCTTTTATCGCATTGTTATTCTTTTTGTTGAACTTTGTATCACGGGCTTTGTTGACTCGTAACTGTTGTTTATTTTTTCAGTTGTTGGTTATTATGCGGACTACTGCATATTTTTATCTCAGTTACTGTTTATGTGATTATATTTATTTGCGTGATTGTGATTATTTCTTTCATATTATTGAGTTAAGACTTGTACAGCTTATGGATGATGTTAATATCATTTGTTGGGCCTTCATCACGGACTCGTATTCCCGTATTTTGGAAAGCGGGGTGTAACACAAATTGAGGAGCCTTGAATCCCCTTTGGATGGGTGCATCGAGAATGGCTTTGCTGAAATGATATCGACTAGGGCGGTAGGCCCTACTGAGGTGGTTTCTCTCATTCTTCATCTGTTCTAGACGATTCTATACCTTTTGGATACGGCGAAGGACTTGGTCGTCCTTCCTCTGGGATCCAGTTGAGTCGGAAGATCCTTCGTTGGGGGGCTGGCCCAGATCTTGACTTCCTTGGATAACATGGGGAATGTCGAGCTTGAACTTATCCAATTCTGTCCTTTTGACTGGAGCATTTTTCCCTTTGTTTTGCACAAAAAGCTTTCGACTCTCATGAGTCGGGTTCCTTATTGTGGTGCACCCCTGTGAGAGGATGATTGCCTTGATCTCTATTTAGGAAATTTGGTTCTCTGGTTTGCTTGATGTCTCGAGCGGGAGGCCTCATATCGGGTGCACCTCTCATCCAATTGGATTCGTAGATCGGTTCCTTATTGCCTGGCACTGATGATCTGGCGGTGATCTCTAGACCCCCTTAGGGCTCGCGAGGCCATTGAACTAGTTGGAGCATTATGGACTGAGATACGATCGTGATGAGGATGTTGTTCATGACGGTTTTGTCGGGAGCCCCCCGGTACCTCTTCGTTGGAAGGAGCTTGATTAAGCTGTCGAGGGTGACTGTTGAGAAAGAATCGGATCTTTCATAGAAGAAACTGGTTGATGAAGAGAGTTGGTGTGACGGCTTGAGGCCGCCCCTCTGCCTCTTAGTCTTGGTGGCATGGCGGCAAGTCTAACTTGTGTAGTTTCCCACAGACAGCGCCAATCTGTTGCTACTTATTTTGGTGTGGGATCAAACAGATAGTGAATTATTAATTGATGGAAACTACTAAAAATCTGACCTTTGACCTTGGCCGCGAAATGCAGTTAGAGCTCCTGAGATTGAATCTAGATCGTTGATTGACACCGAGATCTGAATTCGACTGTTGTTGATGCGACCAATGGACCTGCAAAAAGCCAAAAAAAATTGGGAGGTGGCCCCAGCGACAGACCCTCTGACGCTCAAGTCAAAACCAGAATGAGAAAGAGAGTATGAGAGAGAAACTGGCGAATTGTTGATTAACTTCTGACTGTAGGGGGGGGGGGGGGGGGGGGGTATTTATTGGCCTGAGAAACATTTCAAGTGATCAACCTAGATCTGTTGGATCGATTTGAATTTCTTATCCCTTTTATGTCTCTCCCCCTCAAGAAATAAGTTCTCTTGTTAGAGGATAAGAGATTTGACTCCTAGTCTTCATGGACTGGGTGTCTCTCCTAGTAGGCCTAGTCTGTCACTTTTTATGGGCTTGAAAGAAGCTTATGTCTTGTAGAGGGACCTAGAGAAGGCCCTGACCTGTTAAAGAGGCCCATTATAGTTAATCTGCCTGTAGAAACTTTGAGATCTGTACAAAAATCGCACGACCCTGATTTGCTACGATTTTTACCATCATCATTTATATATTTATATACTTCACCAACACATGAATTAATATGTATCCATCAAAGTCAATAACAAATCTTTGTTAGTCCAATCTAATAGGTTAACAAAGAGTATGTATTCTACAATGAACACCCTGAATTTCTGTTTCTCCTAATTAACGTCAATTGACCCATTCATACTCTATATATATCCAGCTGCCATTTTTATTTTATTTTTTATTACAGACAGTTGTATTGGGCCATATCTAGATGGAACAAAGTGCTGTTTTGCATCAATACTAAAAAGAAAATATATAGATTCAAATCTAAATTAAGGAGTTAGTACTATGACTAAATCAAAGTGCTGTTTTGCATATAATTAATTAAGCATGCATGTTATAAATTAAATTTCACTTGATATGATATGGGATGAGGTGCATGCATATAATCCCTAGAAAGATTTTGGCGGATCCTTGGAAAGATTCCGACAAAATCTTTGTTAAAGGGACAGGTCTTTGTCAGTCTCCTCTGCAATACAACCAGCAAGATTCTTAGAAGATCTTGCACGACTTAATTCAGAAAATTTTACAGATTTTGCATGGATTTGCCGGTCGATTTCCATGCACGTTAACTACTTCAAAGACTAGTCAACTCTCTAGAAACTTTCCACAAGTCCAAGTGGTTACTGTAACTCCTATTGGTCGTGACTTTGTAATTTTTATTTGAAGTTGCAAATTTAACCTGCACAAATATTTGATGCAAAGTGTCTCAAATTTCCACAATCACCCAATTCAAGCGATGAAAATCGCCTTTAGTGATTGATCATCTCTGTCGATCTCCTCATTCTTCCACTTATAGATATATTCCTCTATGATAGTCATAAGAGTTATTGCAATTCAACTTGCAAGTAACTACAGTACTTTATATTTATCATTATTCTTTAGAATGTAACTGTGGACATCAGCAATCAAGAAACAAATCTAAATCTAAATCTAAATCTTAATTTGAAAGTTGCATGAAAATGAAATGTGATTTTCTACATGTCATATATGCATGTGATCTTAATCTGTTGAAGTCGTGATGTGGGCACCAAATACCAAGATCCAAACGTATCATAACATTAATTCGACCGAAGTTGATCAATTTGTCCGCTAGTTATGGAAGAGGTCCACATTTACCTTACAAAATTAAGCGGTCCAACATTAAGAGGGAATGTATATGACCAAAATATTTTAAGATTTGATTATCTTCCAAAATACTTGAATGGAAGAAGCTACATATACAGTTGTCACCAATTTAACTATTATGAACTATTTCATTAATGTTCGTTTATCGATATTGATAATAGTGAAGATATTGATGGCATTGATATGCAGTTAGCTGTTAAAAGTATGTATATGAGGAATGGATTCAAATCCTCACAGGTCTAGTGACTGGAGGGGGCATGTGTCCCATCCAACCCGTAGTAGAAGGAGAAGGAAATACGTAACTCCAGTATCTAATTGCACGTGGCAATGCTAGCTCTAATCTAGAGCATTTGTAGTGGTTTGCCAATGACCCAATTTTTGAAAAAAATGGAAAAAAACACGCTGTAGTTGTTAACCATTTACTCAAAATTTGGATCGCACGTGAACAGTCATTGGTCAAATATAACAGACGATTTGGCAAAAACAAAATTATAGCTAACGAAACATAATCTTTTGTCCGTTAAATGAGACGAAAGATGATCTTTCGTTTGAGACGTCTGACAAGAGATGATATACCGCCTCTTTAAATTTGCAAACGACGAAATCGTTGGACGAAAGATTATTTACCCGTCCCATTAATTAAAATTTTTTAAAAAAGTTAAAAAAAGTGAAGGAAGCAACACATATTTGGAGAAAAAACAAAAAAGTCACCATCAACATTCAACCGACTTTTGTGACATTTTAAAACTTTTTTTTTTTTTTTTGATTTTTTTAACAATTTCATTGTCATACCCAGTTAATAAATTGATTTTTTTAAATTTATTTTTATAAATGTCAGGCGAAAGATAATTTTTCGTCCGACCAAATTTTAGCTACAATGAGTACAACGAAATTTATTTTTGTTATATGCTATAAGTCAAATTTGTCAAAATTTAGCAATAACGACTGCTGATGCCCTGGATGCTCTTATACAAACATTATTGGAAACATTACTTGACTCTTGTGTCTTATCCATCTACTCATGTCTCCTTAGCTTCACATAAATTATATATAATAATCCTAGCTATGAGAAAATTCAAATTTCATCTCTTTTTAATTCCTTAGATGGTCTACATATTTTATCATCATCTCATATAAATATGTCAAATCGTAACTCCTTCTAATGCCTCCTACATTGATTGAGGGGATAGATATTGATGGTTACGTATTTGTCAGCTGTAGTTTTGGGGACCTTCTGAACGATATATAAAAGCTTAGAAAAGTTGATTAATTAGCTAGAGTTCTAATTTACTCTTAGAGCATAGTCGTTCAAGGTGAAAATATGGATAAATAAATAAATAGAAATAAAAATCGAATTTTTGCTGCACTCGTTAAAAATTATTTTTTAGCTTTCTATCGTAAAATAATAAGCGACGGCACATGAAGTGCCGTCGGAGAAAAAAAAAATTAAAGAGGAAGGGAGGGACGACACTTGAAGTGCCGTCCGACACATAAAAAAATTCGTCCTCGGAATGCAAAAAAAATTACAAAAAAAAATATAAAAAATTACAAAAATATTTCAGAATTTACGAAAAATTACAAAAAATTACAAAAACATTTCAGAATTTACAAAAACATTTCAGAAATTGCAAAAACAAATTAAAAATTGCAAAAAATTCCGGACGGCACTTCATGTGCCGTCCGACATAATTGGAAAGTTTCGTAAATAAAAAATTACAAAAACATTTCAGAAATTACGAAAAAATTACAAAAACATTTCAGAAATTGTAAAAAAATTTTAACAATTGCAAGAATGTTTCCAAAAATTGCAAAAAAAATCGAAAATTACAAAAACCTCCGGACGGCACTTCATGTGCCGTCCGAGGAATTTGGGCTAGAATTTTTTTTTCTTCCAAAGGACGGCACTTCATGTGCCGTCCAATGGGATTTGGGGTGTTTTTTAATTGGAAAAAAAAAATTAAGGGACGGCACTCGAAGTACCGTCCGACGGGGAAAAAATTGTTTTTTGGGTGGGACGGCACTCGAAGTGCCGTCGCTCAAATATAGATATTTCTCAAATCGATTCTCATTTATGGCACACGACTGTAGCGATTTATCGATAAAATGGATATTTGGCAAACGAGTGCCGCACGTTTCTCAGCCAAATATCCATTTTATCGATATTTGGCAAACGACTACAGATGCTCTTAAATGGCTGAGATTTAATTGGCGGCTAATTAATGGAACATCTGCTGTATATCTCTACTATTTTAATGGGAGAGTTGAAATTTGTAACTAAACAAATCCTAACTTTGTAACTAAACAAATATGTGCAATGTACGTTCAAACTGTATCTAACAAATATAAACGTGCACTGCACGTGTAGCCCAAATCAAAACATTCAAATATAAACTATATTTTCTTATTCAATATATATTTATTTAGTTTGATCACTATACTTTTTGTAGACGTGCATTGTACGTACATTATACTAGTTATATATATGGTGTTCTTGTAGATTTTGTTCTCATTATTGCTCTTGGAATCATTTTAACTCAAAAATTAGCGAAAACATTTGAAGGTATACCCCACATAAATGAAAATTGACGACCATAGACACGACAGACTTGGTGAAAGAATTCAATGGTTGATTCCTGTATAGGGCAGGTAGGTGTTACCCATTGAACCTTCCCTTATGAAAATATATTTACTTTACTAACTAAACAGCAGAAGTGATGTCCTTAAACTGTTCTGTGCTTTGTGTAAACGATGACATATCTCACACAGAAATCTTCCTAACGCATTTTCAGTTCTCACTGTTATATTCGTTTTGGTCATGAACATACACCTGGTTCTGCAAGAGTTTAACATGAATATTATCCTGTATTATTCTCTTGGAAGCGGCCTTTCTTCCCTCTTACATAGGTGATTTCTTACCTAAGAGTAACCCGCATTATTCTGCTCGGATATCCGACGCATAAGAATCATTAAAAGCCTAGCTTAACCTGTTACCTTACGGGCATTACTGTTTCATCATGGAAATGGATATGGAAAAATCCCCACAGTGATCCAACTTGGTCTTTATAATTTAGTTGTCCCTTTGAACCTAGATTGTGGGATCTCCAGTCAGCTAGGTTGGGTGTCCATTGTATCGACTTATTCTTTCATGGGCTTTAGTCTCATTCCCATTGATAATTTATCAACTAACTCTCTATTTAACCCTTTGGTTAGCGGATCCGCAATGTTATCCTTTGACTTTACATAGTCCATAGAGATAACTCCAGTAGAGAGTAGTTGTCTAATGGTATTATGTCTTCGACGAATATGTCTAGAGTTACCATTATACATATTGTTCCGTGCTCTACAAATTACAGATTGACTATCTGAATGTATGAAGATTGGAGGTACAGGCTTCGTCCACCTTGGAATATCCTCAAGGAAGTGGCTTAACCATTCAGCCACTTCCCCACATTTGTCCAGTACAATAAATTCAGATTCCATCGTGGATTTAGCGATCATTGTTTGTTTCGAAGATTTCCAAGAAACTGCTGCACCACCTAGTGTAAACACATAGCCACTAGTGGATTTGGAATTATCACTCGATATCCAGTTCGCATCACTGTATCCTTCAAGTACAGTCGGGTATCTCGTATAGTGCAGCCCATAGTTACGAGTAAAATGCAAGTACTTCAGTACTCTTGTAATTGCTTGCCAATGCTCGCTTCCAGGATTACTCGTGTATCTACTTAGTTTACTCACTGCATAGGCTATGTCTGGTCTTGTACAACTCATTAAGTACATTAGACTGCTCATAATTCTAGAGTATTCTACTTGAGAAATACTCTCACATTTATTCTTGGATAAATGTAAAGTTAGAGCTATGGAAGTTCTGGCTATTCCAGAATTATCTTTATCAAAATTTTCAAGAATATTGTCAACATAATGTGATTGGCTTAAAATAAGCTCGTCTGATATTCTTGTGATTTTAATCCCCAATATAACATCAGCTAGTCCCATGTCTTTTATGTCAAACCTCGAGTTCAACATGTTTTTAACAGATTTAATTATCTGATCATTGCTTCCAATAATAAGCATGTCATCCACATACAAACATATAATGACATATCCATCTTCTGTGTCTTTGACATATACACATTTGTCACATTTATTGATCTTGAAGCCATTTATCATCATGACATTGTCAAATTTTTCATGCCACTGCTTTGGAACTTGTTTCAGGCCATATAATGACTTCACCAGTTTACACACTTTCTTTTCATGTCCTGGAGCTGAAAAATTCTTAGGTTGTTCCATGTAGATTTTTTCATCAAAATCTCCATTAAGAAAAGCTATTTTTACATCCATTTGATATACTTTAAGATTGCGTAGAGCTGCTATTGCAAGTACTATCCTAATGGAATTTATTCTCGTCACAGGAGAATATGTATCAAAGTAATCAGGACCTTTCTTTTGTTTATAACTGATGCTGTTTGTTTTTGGTCGCAGTGTGGATGCACCAGGTGTGAGTTCGGACTCAATTTGTAATGAGGGAAGAGTGCGACACGGGACGACGAGCAGGAGGCTCGCTTCGGCGCTTGAGGATCGGCTCGGATCGCCTCGCCTCGAGTACCTGCAGACGGTCCTGAGACACCGGGGTTTATCCCGGCGGCGGACCCTCCGACGATCTAGTCAGTCTCTGTGAGAGAGTAGCAATAACTAGGAAAATTTGGGTGGCAAAAGATTGATTACCTGAAAAGGTGGGTGAGGTGGGTGAGGGTCTAGTATTTATAGGTAATTCCAACCGGGTTTGGATCCGCTTGGGGGCCGGGTCTGAAACCGAAAGCCCATGGTCCTGACGTGGCAGAAGGCCCAGGGGGTTTAGGGCTGACGTGGCAGTACCAAGAGTGGTATAGGGTTGACGTGGCAAAGCCCTTGGTGGTATTTGGAGCTGACATGGCAGATCATGGGGCTCCTGTATTCCTGGGAGAATCTGGTGGCCTAGGTTGTGTCAGGTCATCTTCATTCATTACCAGGCTGGGCAGACGGCCCGTGGGGCTGTCGTGGATCGGAGGCCGAGGGCCATCGAGACTCGTCGGATACGAGGAGGCCAGGTTTGTGGGGGTGAACTTGAGGTTCGGCGCCGACCCTGTAGTGGCTCGAAGCCGAGCCAGATTGTTGTTTTCCCCATTTTTGAGTGAGAGCTGTACTGGGCCATGGTTGGGCCCCAAGCCATTTTTACCCTACCACACAAGCCCCCCACTCCTGCGGGGGTGCGGGAGCTAGCCGTGGAGGAGTGTTTATGGTTGTAGAAATGGGATGGCGAATCGCTGGGCCTTCATGATGGGGTTGCCCTGATGTTAGAGCGAGCCTCGAGCTGGCAAGGGTTTGTCGGCCGGCAAGGGTGATGGCGAGCCGTTGAAACTTCCTGAGAAGATTACCCTGGTGCTAGACCGGACCTCGAGTTTTTGAGGGATGATGGGTCGGCAAGGGCGATGGCGAGCCGTTGAGTCTTCCGGAGAAGACTACCCTGGTGCTAGACCGGTCCTCGAGCTGGCGAGGGTGATGGCGAGCCGTTGAGCCTTCCTGAGAAGACTACCCTGGTGCTAGACCGGACCTCGAGCTGGCGAGGGATTATGGGTCGGCAAGGGTGATGGCGAGCCTGTGTGTCTTCCGAAGAAGAGTACCCTGGTGCGAGACCGAACCTCGAGCTGGCGAGGGATTATGGGCCGACAAGGGTGATGGCGAGCCGTTGCGTCTTCCGGAGAAGAGTACCCTGGTGCGAGACCGAACCTCGCGCTGGCAAGGGATTATGGGTCGGCAAGGGTGATGGCGAGCCTGTGAGTCTTCCGAAGAAGAGTACCCTGGTACGAGACCGAACCTTGTGCGGGCGAGAGATTATGGGTCGGCAAGGGTGATGGCGAGCCGTTGCGTCTTCCGGAGAAGAATATCCTGGTGCGAGACCGAACCTCGTGCTGGCGAGGGATTATGGGTCGGCAAGAGTGATGGCGAGCCTGTGTGTCTTCCGAAGAAGAGTACCCTGGTGCGAGACCGAACCTCGAGCTGGCGAGGGATTATGGGCCGGCAAGGGTGATGGCGAGTCGTTGCGTCTTCCGGAGAAGAGTACCCTGGTGCGAGACGCGCTGGCAAGGGATTATGGGTCGGCAAGGGTGATGGTGAGCCGTTGAGTCTTCCGGAGAAGATTACCCTGGTGCTAGACCGGTCCTCGAGCTGGCGAGGGTGATGGCGAGCCGTTGAGCCTTCCTGAGAAGACTACCCTGGTGCTAGACCGGATCTCGAGCTGGCGAGGGATTATGGGTCGGCAAGGGTGATGGCGAGCCTGTGTGTCTTCTGAAGAAGAGTACCCTGGTGCGAGACTGAACCTCGAGCTGGCGAGGGATTATGGGCCGGCAAGGGTGAGGGCGAGCCGTTGCGTCTTCCGGAGAAGAGTACCCTGGTGCGAGACCGAACCTCGCGCTGGCAAGGGATTATGGGTCGACAAGGGTGATGGCGAGCCTGTGAGTCTTCCGAAGAAGAGTACCCTGGTGCGAGACCGAACCTCGAGCTGGCGAGGGATTATGGGCCGGCAAGGGTGATGGCGAGTCATTGCGTCTTCCGGAGAAGAGTACCCTGGTGCTAGACCGGACCTCGAGTTTTTGAGAGATTATGGGTCGGCAAGGGCGATGGCGAGCCGTGGTGCCTTAGAAGGTTTGAGCGGGGTGGCCCGCCGTCTTTGCGAAGCATTGAAGGCGCTCCGGGATCTGTGCGATGTTCCAATTTCCTAGGGGCATTAATGGCGGCGCCTAATAAATGCATGTGGCGCATGGGCTTCCGTTGATTGGCTTTCCCAATGTCATAATGGCCGGTCTATGGGGGAGGCTATAAGTACCCCTCCCCCCACAGCGGGTTTGATCACAGCAAGGGTGGTCCATTGGTCATCAGAGGTGTCTGCTTCGGTGGACGTCTCTCTTGCAAAAATTTTTAACCCCGGTAGTGTCGGAGAGGTGGTTACTCTGCCGCCCGGATCTTCTCTTGGATCTGATGGCTCGGATACGGTAGCCAGATCCAGGAGAGATCAGGGCGAGAGGGGTAACGACCGAAATCCGGACCGGTAGATTAGGAGCCTCGGATTGGTGGTGGCTTTGCCGACTAGATCCTTTTTCGGGTCAGACGACCCTGACACGGTTGTTTGGCCCGAGAGAGATCCAGACGGGAGGGGCATCAACCGTATTCCGGACCTGGGGCTGAAGAGCCTCGGACAGATGGGTCGTCCCCGAATGGAGGTGGGCCGATCTGTTCTCTGATAGGGCTCCAGGCGATGGTGACTTCTGTCCCACCCTCGAACAATTCGGAGTTTCGGCTGCCGAGGCTGTAAGCCCCGAGCTGCTCGCGGGTGAGAGGGGAGTCGACCGAGCCCTGGAGCCCGGGGCGTCTGTCGAAGGACGGCACCTCAAATCTTTAAGTAAAATTTTTTTCTTCGCCGAACACTTCATCCGAACCGACCCCTGTGTCTGGCTGCCAGCCTGGCACTATGTGACGTCAGCAGCGCACGTTTCGAGGATGTGGCGCGATTTTCCAGGCGGCAGTTACACGTCAATCGGTGAACAGTAATTGCGGAAATCGAGGGGTCGTTTTCACCCTCTATAAATGTCTCTGCCTCTCCCCCTATCGCCCACTTCTTTCTCGCTTCTTTCTTTTTCAAAAAATCTTCCAACACTTCAGCACTCGTCCCTACCGTTTGCTGCAGCAGGCTCGTTCTTCCGAAGCGACCCAGGTTAGTTGCTAAGTCTGTTTAGTTTAGGCACAGATGGACAGGGCTCAGTCTGGCTCGTCAGCGTCGACGTCTAGGGGGGAAGTGAAACCCGCCTCCAAATCGACTTCGTGGGAGGAGCCTGTACTTGAGGGGGAGTCTGTGCATAATGTGGAGCTTTCCGATTCGATCTCGTGGGAGGAGCCGGTAGGCGAGGAGCAGCCAGTGTATAATGTGAAGCCGTTGCGATCTCGGAGGCTTTTTGTGGTGGAGAGTAGCAAATCTGAGGAGGGGGGCGGTAGTTCAGGCGAAGTCCAAATTCTAGGATTAGCTTCCAAAGAGGAGGGTGGCCCCGAAGGGGGTGAAGCCGAAGGGGCTCAGATAGGAGGTCAGGGTGTGGGCTCGAGTTCCATGCCGACCGGTCTGGGGCGATTATCTACCCCCTCGCCGGAACGAGCCAAGAAAAAGAGGGCTCCGAAGAAGAAGGGGTCGAGGACCGGTGGCTCGAGCCAGGCGCCTGTTTATCGTAACTTGATGACAGGGTCGCCCGTACAACCTAAGCCGTTCCGTCGGTACCCCAACGATCTTTCCGATAAGGAGGTGTTTGGGGTCCAGCCGTCGTCGCCGAGCCGGAAGAGGGTGATAATGGACACACTTCCGACCATTCTAGAGGCAGGTGACTTGGAGGCTTTGCAGCTGGCGTACCACGTAGGGTCCAGCTACGAGCTCATGTTGCCGAATTCTACCCTTCGACCGACCGATCCCCTGTCTGATTGGTATTGCGTCTTCCCCGTGGATGCCTTCATCTCCGGACTGAGGCTGCCAGTCCACCCGTTTGTTCGCGAGGTGCTGAACTGGGCATCCTTGGCGCCGATGCAGTACGGGCCGAACTCCTGGAAGCAGATCATCTGCTTCGTGCTGATGTGCGAGGAGCAGAAGGTACCCCTACGGCTGAATGTGTTCCGAGCGATGTTGATGATCAGCTCGGCGGCTGAGGGTATCTACTACATTTCGCCTCGGAGTAAGGGGAAGGTCGTCCACGGTCATCCGGACTCCATCAAGGATTGGAAGAAGAAATATCTGGTGATCCGGAGTGAGGAACCTTGGGACATTCCCACTCGATGGAACCACTCCAAGCCGAGCTACAAAACGCCGAGGCCGAGGGACCTGTCGGCCGAGGAGTGGGGGTTTGTTGGGCGCCTCCGTCTGTCATACAGCATCAACTGGACGAAGGTGACCGAGGGTCACCTGGCGAGCGTCGGACTGAGCCCAGTCGTTCTGTGTATGTAGTTGTTTCTTTCTTTTGACTTTGTTGTTCCTCCGTGCTCATTTTCCTTACTGGATCTTCTTGCAGATATGGATCCTGAGTCAATCAAGGCAAAGAGGCTCGCCATGAAGAAGGAGAAGGCCGAGAAGAAGGTGGAGGCGACGAAGAGGCCGAGGGAGTCGTCCCTAGCCATCTCGGAGGCCCAGCTTGAGCCGAGGACCAAGAGGACTCGCTCGGAAACGAGCAAGGGGGTGGCTACTTCGAGGGGCCAGGACCAAGCGAAGGCATCCGATCTTGACAAGGGGAAAGGTCCCTTGGTCGAGGTCGAGGAAGAGGACCCGGTGGTGGAGATGTTGCGGCAACGGTGGGCACCGGATTGGTCGGTTCGGATGGGGGACTGTCTGATCGAGGAGGCCCAGGCCGTTGAGGTGGTGGAAAAGTTGGCAACCCCTCGCGACCGCAAGGAGATGGAGGGCGAGCCCGTGGAGGTGGCGTTTACGCGCCTGGCGCAGGCCACCGTACTGGTAAGCTCGTCGACCCTATCCTCCTTATCAATTTTACTGCGGAAGTCTTCCTCTTATCTGCGTTTGTTGGTCACAGGCTTGCGTGCAGGGGGCTAACGTGAAGAACCTCTACGAAGCGGCCCTGGCACAAGAGCGAGCTCGGGCGAATAAGAGCGAGCGGGAGATGAAGGAGATGCAGATTGAGCTCGAGGGCTCGCACAAGAGGGAGCAGAAGATGAAGCTCGAGCTCGACGCCCAGGAGACGGAGTGGGGGAAGAGGGTGGTCTCCTTGAAGAAGAAGTTCTCCAAGGAGAAGGAGGAGTTGACGAATGCGTTCGCCAAGGAGAGGGAAGAGCTGATGAATGCGGGTCAGCTGATGGTGATCAAGGCCCAGGACGAGTGTTACGCAAAGGCCCTCAGTCATGTGAGGCACTTCTACCCGACCGTTGACCTGTCCAACTTTGAGTATGACATGGAGATCGAGGGGACACCGAAGACCCCTGGCGAAGAAGGGCCCGTTGATAAACCGGCTGTCGACCCTCCTGCGAACCCGACCGATGCTGAGGTGGGAAAACAAGTTGTGTAGTTTTATCTTTCTTTTTCCCTCTCTCGATTGTATTTGCCTTCTGCGGACTGGCCACCGCATTTTTTGTAAGAAGCAACTCAATTTATAAAAAAGGATTTTTGACCGGCCAAGTGTTTTGACCTCGGATATTTCCGACCCTCCTTGCTTATGTGTTTTGAGTTGGCTGGTTCTCTTGTAGGTTGCGGCTCCCCTTCCTGAGGTGGACCCCCGTTGTTCTGACGTGGCGTGGCTCCGGAGCAAAGTTGAGGCCCTGGAGGCCACGTTGGTTCGCTACCGAAAGGGAGCTCGTGACACTGATGCGGTCTTTAACTATTATCGGAATAAGTCTGAGGCCTTAAGTGAGGAGGCGAGCCGGCTGAGGAGGGCGATGGTGGATCGGGACCTCGGCGGTGTCGGTCTTGGACATGCCATGTCGAGTGCCTCGGTGCAGAGGCCCTCTTCTGAGAGGTAACTTCGCGATGTCATTATGGAGAAGGAGATGGAGATACACCGTTACAAGACGATGCTGGGTGTCTCGACATCTTCCTCAGTGGGTCGGCGAGCGGAGGGGGTTCCCTCTGTGCTGCTGCTGTTGGAGCGTATGCGACCAGTTGATGCCCAGAGCTCCGTGGCTGGTGTGTCGACCGTGGCTGAGCCTAAGGACTATCATGACGAGGAGAGGGCTCCTAGTCGCTCGGTCGGAGTGGCCCCGCCCTTCGTCGGACCTGAGGGGCCCTAAGATGGCGGCTTCCTCCAGTTTGAGATGAGTGGAGTGGTCCTGTAACGGTCTTTATTTGTTTTCTCAGAACAAAATAAAAGAGTATGAATAAAGAATTCTTTTCCTTCTTTGCTCTGGTTAGTAGTGTAATGAATGACGGCGGAGGCGCGGTTCGGCTCCATCGATCCGTGAGGGATCGACGCGGGGCCTTAGGAAGAGTCCCTGGCTTGAAGCTGGGTCGGACCTGCCGAGAAGTTGGGGACGATACCGGAGTGAGGACTCGGGTGCCGATCCCATTGCCCATTGTTAGGTCGGAGCTGTCGAGGCATTTGGAGTTTGACACAAAGAGATCTCTTTCATACAAGATAGAGAGGGTCGCTAAAGCGGCCCTTTACATATGAAAGCTTACAAAAGATTTTATTTACATTAGCCAAGTTAGAACCTATGTTCGCTATTCCAGGAACTTCATTAGGTGCTCGGCGTTCCAGGGTCGGCTGATGAGCCGGCCGTCCATATCTGCCAGTCGGTACGTACCAGGGCGTACAGCCTCGATTACACGGTATGGGCCTTCCCAGTTGGGGGCCAATTTCCTCTTCTTGGTTGGATCGGAGACGGACAATTTTCGTAACACGAGGTCCCCCGCCTTGATGTTTGTGGGGCGGACCTTCTTGTTGTAAAACTTCTCGATCCGTTGTTGGTAGATGCTTCTTCGGATTGAGGATTTCTCTCTGACTTCGGCGACGAGGTCCAGGTTGGCCCTCAAGCCGGATGAATTGTCAGCTTCGTCGAAGGCCATGATACGGGGAGAAGGTAGGCCGACCTCGACGGGGATGACTGCCTCCGTCCCGTAAGTCAAGGCGAACGGCGTTTCTCCCGTGGGGATCCTCTTGGTGGTTCGGTACGCCCATAGCACACTTGGCAGTTCTTCGACCCAAAGCCCTTTTGGGGAACTGTCGAGGTGCTTTTTGAGGCCGTCGAGGATTTGCCTGTTCGCGTTCTCCGCTTGGCCGTTGGACTGAGGGTGGCAAATAGTGGAGAAACGTTGCTGGATACCGATGTCCGCACAGAAAGTTTGGAAGTTCTGACCTTGGAATTGGGTTCCGTTGTCTGTGACGAGGACCCGAGGGATTCCGAACCGGCAAATGATGTTCTTCCAAAAGAACTGTTGTACTTGGCGCTCAGTGATGCTGGACAGAGGCTCGGCTTCGAGCCACTTGGTGAAGTAGTCGATGGTGACTATTAAGAATTTCTTTTGCCCTACCGCTACGGGGAAGGGGCCCACAAGGTCCATGCCCCACATGGCGAATGGGGTAGGACTAGCTAGGGATCGGAGATTGGCTTGAGGAAGCCTCTTGATAAGGGAGAACCTTTGGCATGGGCTGCACCTCTTGACTAGGTCTTGCGAGTCTTGGAGCATGGTCGGCCAATAGTATCCCTGATTCAGGGCCTTCCGGGCGAGCGTCCTGCTCCCCATGTGGCATCCGCCGATCCCTTCATGAAGATCTCTTAGCGCGTAGCCGGCCTCGTCGCTGGTGAGACAGCGGAGGTATGGCTTGCCGTCGGCCAAGGTGTATGAGCGTTTGAAAAGGATGTCATCAATCATGACGAACCTTTCAGCTCGGACCCTGACCCGTCTAGCTTCGGCTCGGTCTTCAGGAAGCTCGGCGCTGACTAAGAATCTCCGGATGGGAGTGGTCCAGTCGTCTAGACTGGCACCGTCTTGGACACACATTGCCTCCTGGTCTTGGTCGTTGATACTTGGCTTTAGGAGGATTTCTATTAGTACAATTTGGTCGAGACCCTCGAAGGAGGAAGAGGCGAGCTTTGACAACGCGTCTGCTTGAGCGTTCTGCTCACTAGGGACTCGAATGACTGTGGAGTGGCAGAAGGATGCTAGGAGACGCCGGACCACCGCCAAATACTTCATCATGCGATCATCGCGGGCTTCGTATTCTCCAGTGATCTGGTTGACCACGAGCTGAGAATCGCTGAAAGCCCGAATTTGCTTGGCTTCGGCTCGACGTGCTAGGGTCAATCCTGCGATCATGACCTCAAATTCCACCTCGTTGTTGGAGGCCGAAAAGTTGAGGCAGAGGGAGTATTGAAGTAAGAATTGGTCGGGGCCACGAAGGATGATGCCAGCCCCACTCCCTGTTTTGCATGATGATCCATTGACAAAAACCTCCCAGGTCGGATCTGAGGCCTCAGTACTGGGCTGCTCGGAGACTGTGCACTCGGTGATGAACTCGGCGAGGGCCTGCCCTTTGATGGCCGTCCTCGGCTGGTAGCTGATGTCGAACTGACTCAGCTCAATCGACCACTTGACTAAGTGGCCGGAGTTTTCGGGCTTGTGAAGGACAGTCTTCAGGGGCTGGTCGGTCAGTACTTGGACGGAGTGGGCCTGGAAGTAAGGACGAAGCTTCCGGGCTGCCATGACCAAAGCATAGGCCACCTTCTCTATCTTTGCGTACCTCGTCTCGGCGGGGAGCAGAACTTTGCTCACATTGTACAATGGCCTCTGGACCCCATCTTCCTCTCGGACGAGGACGGCACTGAGTGCGCTATCCAAGGCGGACAGGTAGAGCCATAGTGGTTCGCCCGACTCGGGCTTGCTGAGGAGAGGAGGGTTGGTGAGGTACTGCTTTAGCTGTTCGAAGGCTTCTTGTTGATGGGTACCCCACTCGAAGCCCCCTTTTCCGCGTAGAGCCTTGAAGAAGGGGAGAGACTTCTCCCCTGACCTGGAGAGGAAACGGTCGATTGCAGCCAACCGGCCCGTGAGCCTCTGAACTTCTTTGACATTCCGGGGTGGGGCCATGTCAATAATAGCTTGGATTTTTTCGGGGTTCGCCTCGATGCCGCGCTGGCTGACGATGAACCCCAGGAATTTCCCAGTGGAGACACCGAAGGCGCACTTAGCCGGGTTGAGCCTCATGTTGTGATGCCGGAGGACTCCGAAGGCTTCCTCGAGATCGGCAACGTGGTTCGGCCCGGCCCGGCTCTTGACGAGCATGTCGTCGACATAGACTTCCACGTTGTGGCCGATCAGGTCTTTGAAGATTCTGTTGACGAGCCGTTGGTATGTGGCTCCGGCGTTCTTTAGCCCGAAGGGCATAACGCGGTAGCAGAAAAGACCCTGGTCGGTGACGAGCGAGGTCTTGGAGATGTCCAGTGGAAACATCCGGATCTGATTGTACCCTGAGAATGCGTCCATGAAGGACAGTAGCTCATGCCCCGAGGTTGCGTCGATCAAAGCGTCGATGCGGGGGAGGGGGAAAGGATCTTTCGGACATGCCTTATTTAGATCCGTGAAGTCGATACAGATCCGCCAGCCCCCGGTTGCCTTCTTCACCATGACGACATTAGCCAACCACTCGGGGTAGTTGACCTCCTGAATAAATCGAGCCAACAAGAGTTTGTCGACTTCTGTCTTCACAATTTGCTGCCTCTCCGGTGCAACTTTGCGTCTCTTTTGGACGACCGGCTTAGAGTCTGGGATGACGCTCAGCCGATGCATAATCAAGTCTTCGGAGATCCCGGGCATGTCGGAGGGTTTCCAGGCGAAGAGATCAGCGTTGCGGCGGATGCAGGTGATTATGCCTGGCTTCAAGTCCTCGGGGAGCGAGCGGCTCACCCGGAACCACTTTGATTCATCCTCGGCGCCGAACGGGACCTCCTCCAGCTCATCGACAGGCTCTGGGGCGGGACCGTCCCTCTCGGGCTCGAGCTCAACGGCGTCGAGGGGGAACACACCTCCTCCGACGGTGGTCATGTAGCATGACCGTGCTGCTTCTTGGCTACCTCGGACTATACCGACCCCTTATGGGGTGGGAAATTTAAGCTTCAGATGGTATGTCGAAGGTACCGCTTGAAGGGAGCATAGTCCGGGTCGGCCGAGTATGGCATTGTAAGCTGCTTTGACGTTTACCACCATGAAGTCCATGGACTCGGTCCTCTTGACAGGAGCCGATCCCGCGGTGACGTCGAGAGTAAAAATCCCTTCGATCACGACAGGGATGCCAGAGAACCCATGCAAGGTGTATCCAGCTGGCTTGAGCTTGCTTCTGGGTAGTTTGAGATTCTCGAAGGCTTCGAGGAAGAGAATATTTACCGAGCTGCCGTTGTCGACGAGAATTCGTCGAACTTCACAATTAGCCATGTGGAGGCCAATGACGAGGGCTTCGCAATGAGGTAGGCGAACGCCTTCGAGGTCCTCTCCTGAGAAGGAGACTGGCATCGGTTGTATCCTAGGCGAGGGGTTGTCTTGGACAGCATTCACCTCTCGGATGAAGGCTTTTCGGGAAGTATTTGACTCTCCCCCCATTGGCCCTCCGTGGACACAGTGTAAGATGAATGGCGTATCCGCGGCTCCCTCGGGTTCGGGATCCCGACCCTGGATGCGGTTCGGAGTAGGGTTCGGAGGCGAAGGCCTCCGGTTCCTAGTATCTCGCCGATCCCGTGGGCTGTCTCTGGTGAATTCTTGGAGGTACCCTCGGGAGATGAGGTCCTCAATTTCGTCTTTCAGGGCCCGACATTGGTCGATTTCGTGCCCATGCTCTCTGTGGAAACGGCAGTAGAAGCACTGATCTCGCTTCTTATTGTTGTTTGATCGGGGAGGTAGTCGGACAATGCCCTTGTCTTCGATTTCTAAGAGGATGGCGGACACGTTGTGTGTCAAGGGAGTGTATCTTTCGAAGCGAGGGACCGGAGGTGCCCTCTTCGCACCGACCCCTTCCTTTGCTGTTTTCTTGGCAGGTTCGGCATCATCGACCCTGCGCTTGCCCTTCCCCACGACTTCTTTGCTGCCCTCTGGGTTCAGAGCTTCCTCAGCTCGTATATACTTCTCGACCCGGTTGAGAAGGTCAGGGAAGTCCAGAGGTGGCCTCTTTGCCAAGGAGACCTTTAGCTGGTTGTGGCGGACATTGTGCCGGAAGGCTGCCGAAGCGACCCCTGCGTCGAGGGCAGAGACGGATCTGGCCTCGGTTGTGAACCTCTTGACGAAGTTACGGAGCGACTCCCCCTCCCTCTGACTGAGGTCGAGCAGGGAAGCGCTCGTCCTTTCGCTCTTCCGGCTTGTGATGAAGTGGGCCAGGAAGCTGGCTTCCAGCTGGTCGAACGAGAAGATCGAGCCAGGGGTGAGTTTGGAGAACCAATCCCTGGCCGGACCCCGGAGGGTGGCCGGGAAGGCTCGGCACAGCAGGGAATCCGAGGCGCTGTGAATCATCATGAGGGTTTTGAAGCCCTCCATGTGATCAGCTGGATCACCCTCGTCGTTGTAAGTCTCGAACTGCGGAGGACGGAAATTCCGGGGGATCTTCGCTTCTATGATGTTGACGGAAAATGGAGGTCGAGAAGGCCTCCGTCCCTGGACTAGGTTGGGATTCTTGTCGCCGATGCGCTCGATTCGATTCTCCATCTCCAGGAGGCGTCGGAGCACCTCGTCCGCGTGCTCCGACGGGGGAGTCGGCGCACGAGTGTGGCTTCTCCCTTCGCTCATTTGAGAGGTTCGGCCGTAGGTCGCGGACCTCGGCGTTCCGTGGAAGGCCTCCAAGATTTCCTCTCTGAAGCTTCTGAACTCGCCCCTGGTGACCCCGCCGTGGTCGGAAGGGTCGGGTCGGGGCCTAGAAATTTGGCCGATGCGGCTGAGTGCCGACGGCCTTTCCCTTTGTGCGGGCCTGAAGTGGTTCGAGACCGAGTTGGAAGCGGTCCGTCCCCTAGTCTGGCTAGCCCTTCTGTTCACGATGACCCGATGAAGGTCGGGTTCGGCGACGTGCGAAGCACTTCGCTGGGGTCCAGGGTTTCCCCCCGGATTATTGGATGCTTGCCCTCCGTCGAGGGCCCCCTCGGGAGGAGGCCCGTCTTGTCGGGCGGAACAGGCTGATCTTCGATCTCGGGGAGCCATGGAAGATTAGGTCGAGGGAGAGCGTCGGTGGCGAGGCTCGGACTCACGTCCGTACCGGATAAAGTTTCCCACAGACGGCGCCAACCTGATGCGGTTTGTTTTTGGTCACAGTGTGGATGCACCAGGTGTGAGTTCGGACTCAATTTGTAATGAGGGAAGAGTGCAGCACGGGACGACGAGCGGGAGGGTCGCTTCGGCGCTTGAGGATCGGCTCGGATCGCCTCGCCTCGAGTACCTGCAGACGGTCCTGAGACACCGGGGTTTATCCCAGTGGCGGACCCTCCTACGATCTAGTCAGTCTCTGTGAGAGAGTAGCAATAACTAGGAAAATTTGGGTGGCAAAAGATTGATTACCTGAAAAGGTGGGTGAGGGTCTATTATTTATAGGGAATTCCAACCGGGTTTGGATCCGCTTGGGGGCCGGGTCTGAACCCGAAAGCCCATGGGCCTGACGTGGCAGAAGGCCCAGGGGGTTTAGGGCTGACGTGGCAATACCAAGAGTGGTATAGGGATGACGTGGCAAAGCCCTTGGTGGTATTTGGAGTTGACATGGCTGATCATGGGGCTCCTGTGTTCCTGGGAGAATCTGGTGGCCTAGGTTGTGCCAGGTCATCTTCATTCATTACCAGGCTGGGCAGACGGCCCGTGGGGCTGTCGTGGATCGGAGGCCGAGGGCCATCGAGACTCGTCGGATACGAGGAGGCCAGGTTTGTGGGGGTGAACTTGAGGTTCGGCGCCGACCCTGTAGTGGCTCGAAGCCGAGCCAGATTGTTGTTTTCCCCATTTTGAGTGAGAGCTGTACTAGGCCATGGTTGGGCCCCAAGCCATTTTTACCCTACCACAATAACCTTTAATTACAAGTCTTGCCTTATATTTATCAATTGATCCATCAGGTTTTATTTTTCTCTTGAAGATCCACTTGGAACATAAAGATTTACTACCCGGTGGAAGATCCACTAGTTTTCAAGTATGATTTTGCAAGATATAATCAATTTCGCTCTTGATGGCTTCTTTCCATGGAGGACCATCACTAGAGTTCACCGCTTCCTTGAAGGTTTGGGGTTCACCTTCAAGCAAAAAAGTCAAGAAATCCAGACCAAACGATTTTTCCATTCTTGTTCTTTTACTGCGTCGAGGTTCCTCATCAACTTCTTCATCTTGGTCTACACTATCTTCACTGATAGTATCATGTGTTCGTTGGGAGGAGCTTGGTTCCTTCTTTGACTTACATGGAAATACATCTTCAAAGAACGATGCATTTCTAGATTCCATTATCGTGTTCTTTGATATATCAGTGATATCAGATTTGTACACCAAGAACCGATAGGCACTACTGTTAAGTGCATAGCCAATAAAAATACAATCAACCGTTTTTGGTCATATTTTCACTTTTTTAGGTGGAGGTACTGTCACCTTGGCAAGACATCCCCACACTCACAAGTAATTGTAGGATGGCTTTCTTCCTTTCTATAATTCAGATGGAGTTTTCTCTTCTTTCTTTTTGGGTACCTTATTCAAAAGGTAGTTAGCTGAAAGAATAGCTTCTCCCCACAAGTTTGGTACCAAACCAGAACTTATTAACATTGCATTCATCATTTCTTTCAATGTACGATTCTTTCTCTCAGTAACACTGTTGGACTGAGGAGAACAAGGCGCTGTCGTTTCATGTATAATCCCATGCTTAGCACACGTGTCAGCAAATGACGATTCATACTCTCCACATCGGTCGCTTCTTAGCGCCTTAATTTTCTTATTGAGTTGGTTTTCAACCTCATTTTTATAGAGAATAAATTTCTCTATAACTTCATCCATACTTTTAAGTAAGTATACACATCAGTATTTTGTGCTATCATCAATGAAGGTATACATAGTAGTATTTTGTGCTAACAGAGAAGGTATTTTGTGCTATAAAGTTGATTGAGAGTCACTGATAACAGAAAAGAAAATAGGAGAGAGAAAATACCGAAAAAAATAAAATAAATAAATAAATAAATAACAACTTACAAAAACCAATTTCAGATTACAAGTTGAGAAGTCGAGGCCTATGTATCACACAGTATCCTTAAAACAAATTTCGCCTCTTCCGGTTGCTGGAATGAACGAAGGCGTCTGTCTTCCAGGATGCAACGACCAGTGTGTTCACATAGGCACCACGTAGCACTCTCGAACTGAGCAGCAGCGGAAGAATCCTATCACCGACTTACCAAAAATAGATCATTGCTTTTGAATGCCTTCAGCGTAAAGGCAGACAAAATATTCAATAAAGCACGGAAACGGCAGACAAAACCATTTCTGCATTCGTTTCAGCCGTTACAAAAAAAAATCAAAACTGTAGTAAAAAGTGGCTCTGCACGGGGTGGGGTCAAGTCGGTCCGGCATTCGTGTTCGTAGGTCGTGCGGGCGCACACAAGTCGCATGTAATCCGGTCCGAGATTTGCACCCCCCTGCGCGCGCGAGAGAGAGTCTCTCTTCTAGCTATCTTACAATGCTTAAAATGAGATTACTATATATCCTCTTCTATTTCCTTTGTTTTTTCCAATGTGTGGCTATGTTTCCTTAACCAATTTCAAAAATGAAAACGTCTCACTTTGAGAGACAATTTCTCATTCACCCCTTAACCGTTTTTAGCAAACCAATATATGATTTTGATTTACTCACGAAAGAGAACACAAATCAATCAAGATCTCTCAATAATTCATTGAGGATCTTACTCAAAAAATTGCTCAAAAATCGGTTCGTAAATGGTGTATAAAACACCCATTTTCTAACATCTTTTCCTCGTATTTGGATGATCAGATCTGTAAGAACCTGGACCGGTAATTGTATGATCGTCTTTCATTGAACGTGTTGTTTTCTACTCCCCAACATTCCAAATTTAACAAAGCATAGTTGGTCATATAGCTGCTTTATAAAATTTTCTTAACTTAAAAGATATCTTCCAGTCGAACAATACATAAAATGAATTCTAAAAATTACTGAAACATATATAATCAGCATAATTTGAAACACCACAAGCACTAACCACACCCACACACGCAAATATATATACACTACATAAACAACATCAATTTTCCATTTAGGTGGCAACAGCGCTCTAGTATCATGTGGTTAAAGGAGGGCGACACCAACACTACCTTCTTTCATCGCATTGCTAGCATAAATAGATGTCGGTGGAAATGGAAGTGGGAAAAATACATAAGGAGGAACATGTCTGACAGACCTTCCGGAGTATTACATAATCTTTTTGGTTGCAAAAGGAGACTTTCGTAATCCGGTTCGGGAAGATTCCTAGCCAGAACAGGCAGGGGAACTAAACCAGCTCTTTAAAGATATTCAAGCCTTTCCTGATGGAGGAGGTCAAGGAGGCCATCAAACAGATGGACAGTGAGAAAGGACCTGAACTGGATGGGTTTTCGATGCTATTTTATCAGGGTTTTTGGGAGGAAGTCAAAGATGACCATAGACTGAATGAAACTTGGCAAGATGAACTTCGCCGAAGTGGATACTAGGAAAGTCGGCAATTACTGTCCGAACAGTCTTCTCAATTGTTCGGTCAAGATAATCACGAAGATTCTTGCTAATAGACTACCATAGGTGATTAATCCACTAGTCCAGAAGTCAAAAATAGGCTTCATCAAGGGCAGGCACATCCTTGATTGTGTTGCGACTGAGGAAGAGACTATTCACAAATGTCAAATCTACAATATATGAAGTTTCCTCATGAAATTATATTTCGAAATGGCATGTGATTTAGTTGAATGGGAATGTCTAATTGAAACCCTCCGGGGTTGTGGCTTTGGTGAGCGACGGATAAGATGGATCCGTCAGTGTCTCACAACCAGCCGAACATCCATTCTTCTAAATGGCTCACCAGGCAGCTCCTTTTGTAGCATATGAGGGCTTAGGCATGGAGATCCACTTTCGCTGCTTCTATTTACCCTAGTTGCAGATGATCTGAAGTCAATGATTGATTATTGTACAAGCAAAGGATGGATCCGTCCGGTGGGACAGCGGACACAATGCTCCATACTCCAATATGCCGACGATAAACTCCTTTTTGGAAATGGATCACAGGACGAAACAATAGCCTTCAAAGGATCCCTCCACTGCTTTGAAGCATGGTCGGGCCTTAGTGTTAATTACCATAAGACTAGCATAATTCCCATTGCTCTATCGGATAAGGACAAGGTGGAACATGCATCCATCCTGAACAACCGAGTTGAGAATTTTCCCATCAAATATCTAGGTCTACCCCTCAGGCCAGGAAAGCATAACAAAGCAATTGACTACCCATTACTGACCGCGTCGAGGCTAGATTTGCAGGTTGGAAAGGGAAGTCCTTATCACTAGGTGGGAGGGCGGTCCTCATTAACTCTGTCATTTCCAGCATGTCGACATACTAGATGTCCTTCTTCAAGATCTCTAAATGGGTGATCCAACGAATAGATAGTGTTTGTAAATGCTTCCTATGGAAGGGCGCAGACCAAACCAGGGGTGGATATCATCTCATTCAATGGAAAAAGGTTTCCGTGCGCAAAGAGCATGGTAGTCTTGGTGTCACTGATCTCAAAAACATGAACTTGGCCCTTCTAGGAAAGTGGTGGTGGAAGGTCTATCATCCAAACGATGAAGGCTAGCAACACTCTCTCCAACATTACCTTTACAGCTGAGCGATGAGACTTAAAAGCCTTTGGGTGGATTATCTGGTTCTGGAGGGGTGTGTCTAAATCAGCGGATCCATTTAGATTTTAATTGTGTGGGTAATGGCCAAGAAACTAAATTCTAGTGGGATAGACTGATAGATTGTGTGGGGGTCCATTCCTTTAAAGATGAATGACCTCTATAAGATACCCCCGCAACCAAAAATCTTAGTTGCAAAGACCTGGAGAAGGGGAACATAGAGACCCCTATTTAGGGGCACCCTACTACCCGCCCAACAAGTAAGGCTAGCTGAATTCAAACTATTTGTCAAAGAATCTGGGGTTCGTTGTACCATGGGGTCAGATAACAAATCCTGGGAACTGGAAAAGAATGGATAGTTCTTTGTTCGTTAATTATATACACGGATTCACTTTTAGGGTTGTCTCCTGCCCTGGTCTAGGGTGATATGGATGACCAAGGCAACTTTAAAGGTTATAGTTCTTCTCTGGCTTATTCTTAATGATGTGATCCTTATGAGAGAGAATTTGCAGAAAAGACAGCCTGGTATCACTACTAACTGTGGATTCTGCAATGCAGTCATGAAAACTACTGACCATCTGTTAATCACCTGCCCTAGGAGCAAATCTGGTTAGGTTAAGGTCCTTCGTGCATTAGGATCCAACGACTATCGCATCCATTATGATGACCTCTGGACTGTAGGTCAATTTGCGTCTAGTGGACTTACACTGAAAGAGGCATGACCTATTGCCATTTCCACAACTACTTGGGTTCTCTGGCTAGATAAAAATAACTTTAATTTTCATGGCACTAGTCATAATATTCAAGGTAAATTGATTCAAGTTATGCATTTCTTTTCATTTTGGGTAGAGGGAGCGGCATCGTGACCTAGAGGCAGGATCACCACAGTTTTCCAGCAAGGTGAGTATGATTATGAGGAGATCGAGATTGGGCCGACGTTGAACTAGCTACCCTACCTTCCAGGACGTTGGAGGGATCTCTTTCTTTTGCACTTTAGCTTTTTCACTTTTACTTTTCCTGCTGATTTAGTCTCACCCCTCAAGGATGTTGGGGGTATTTGGTTTTATGTCTTTGCTTTTAATTTATTTTATTATGTACTTATACTTGTCCCAGTTCATTGAATTTCTTTCGTTAGTAACTCTTTAATGAAAAAAGCCTAGTCGTATTCCAGTTTTTTTAAAATTCATTTAGATGATACTTGAGAACTATTTTTATGAGGGTCCACGATAACCCAATTACTTGACGCAAATTCTAAGTACCACTCACCTAAAAGGCTTATCCATATCGGAAGGCGAATGACAGTATTGTGGGTGCAGCTAAGGTAGTGGTAATCATGGTGCTCCACTCATTAACAATGGCAATACTACTATGCAGAGTGAGATATCTTCGACAACTAATGATCATAACATGACACCTACAACTGTTGAGGCTGTGAATGAAGTCAAAGAGGACTTCTTTGGTCGATGGATGAAGGTCGAATGTTGCAAGCCGCGTTGGTCTTCTTATATTAGTAGTAATGGTAATGTCGGTAATCTAGGGAGAAATCAATTGTAAAATCATCGGAGCCCGTTAGTAGCATATCTGCACAGTCAAGTTCGAGTAAGTTCAAAAAATCTTCTAAAAGTTTTCATGCGGTAGGGGCAACCATCAAGACATTTTTTAAACCTCTGGTCTTTGGACAATGGCGGCAAAGGAGCATGTAGGTGGAGATAATTCAAAAGTGAATCCATTCAGTGTTAGGAATGATTTAATGGGCCAATCTAGTAATAAACTGAAAGGGGTTGCATCTATGGATGGACCCATTAAATCTTTAGACAAGAAAAAAACACTCCAAAGTTCTAAGGCATAATTCGAGTGGAGCCCATTTCAAAAGGCAGTGTGGTTGAGCTTGTGGTTTGTCTAATGAGGGGCCGTCAAATTTTGGCAAAATGATTGATAAAACCAGAGCATGAGGGTCTTAGATTGTTGAAGTTTCTAGTGTTACAGACGCAAGGTTAGTTCTTCCTCAAATGGAGAGAGATACATGTTATCAAATTAGGATAAGCTTTTAATAATAGAAAGCCAACCCTAGGCATGCATGTCCTCAAATGCTGAATTCAAAATAAATTAATGGCCTCGGAAGATGGTCAAATGCCTGAATTAGTTGTGGCATCCTTCCCACCACCGAAATGGCACATAGTGTCAGGTTTACTATCAGAGGGGCCTCTCTTCTCAGGGATGTCTTCGACCACATAGAGATGCATGTTGATGGTGGTCATGACTCTTCCCAGATAATTGGGATTGATGATCTAGCGACTAGTGAAGTCGCACTACTTCCACAACGGTTGCCCAATGTTAGCTAGAATTGTCGAAGGGTTCTTAAACCTCAAAAGCTCTTAGTGTTTGCAAGTCAATTATGTTAACTCTCAAACTAGAGGTATCACTTCATCTAGAAACTCATGCTGATATTGGAAAAATTGATCTGACTTATATGAAGCTGGATAGGAATATGCAAATAGTTGGTCAACCTGCTTCAGGTCATTTTGGTGGTAGTATTCTATTGTGGAATGATAATCGTTGCTCCTTTTAGTGTCTCAAAAGTGATTCTCAAGCTATTGTAGGTCTTATAAAAGTTCGGGATAAACAATTTGCTTTTGTGGGTATATATGCAAGTACCTATATTGTCACTCGTAGATAGCTTTGGGAGGTTATTTGTCAGGTTGTTAGTAGAGGATTTCCGATGATGTGTGTCAGTGACTTCAATAGTATTCTTGAGTGTTGTATATCTCAGCTATCTAAATAAATAGATAAACTAGACACAAATTAAAACCTCAGAGATTGTAGTACGAATCGTTTATAGAAGCGTAGTGAAAAGCAATAAAACCTCAGAGATTGTAGTACGAATCGTTTATAGAAGCGTAGTGAAAAGCAAGGGTCGATCCCACAGAGATTGTAGTACTTAACTCACTAATCAATAAAACAAAGAAAAAAAATGCAAATCATAAAGTTTGTTCTAAAAGTTTATTTGAAAGGAAATGAAGAGATTAAAAACTAGATCAAGTAGTATATCAAAAATATCAATTAAATGAGTTGGGCTTGATTTCCACCTATAGTTAAGAATGCTAGATTACCTTCTACACCATTCTCATCACTCATGTTGTTCCTTTAAGGGCATGGTATCTACTCCTTAAAGTTAATGTTTCCCTAGGCCAAAAATTAGGCATGGTATCTACTCTAATTCATTTCTTTCCTTAATTATTTAGCATGGTATCTACTAAGCTGCACTTGAAGAAAGCGTAGGAACAATGGAAACGAACAAACACTCAAGGCTCTAGAAGTTGGTATCAAATCTAGATCCCTCAAGTTGATTAAACCAAGAACCCCTAAAAATTCCTGTGTTACAAGTATGAGCACAAGATACGGATCGTCTCTATACTTATATAACAGATTCAATTTTATAATAGGATAACTTTATAATATCAGGTTCTTCGGATCAGTCGACTGTTTTGAAGAACTTCCTAACAATTGTTGATTCATATTATAAGTTTGATCACGATAACTGGGTTCAATCAATAAGTGATAGAAATCGTGTTTAGAAGATTGTAACATTACATGACTATGGTTTCAATCTGCCCAACAATGAAATTAGTTGCACATATTCATAATAAAACTATTGCAATTAATAAATTTGTTCAAGGATTGCATAATTAAAATTTAGAAGAGAAAAGAAAATCCAAAGAAACTGTTTTGTAAATATAAATAATTGCAAACCCCAATTGTTCTCTGTATCTCTATTCTCTGTCTTGAACTCAGCAACAAAAACCAAGTCAGAGGAGAACACAGCAGCCAAAAGAAAACGCGTTGCTACAGTGATCCGTCAACTTTGGCTACAGTACCGTCACGTATGGAACAGTACGGCTGTCGATGTCGATGAACAGTAATGCGTCGCTGTCGATGAACAGTACCCCGAGTCCCGTGCTGAAGAACTGATCCCAGTTCACGCGTCTTCCTCTCTCTCTGTTCTTTTTTCCTTTCTTCTTTCTCTCTCTCTTTCTGTTGTCTTTTTTTTTCGTCTTCGCTGAGTTGCTTTTTGTCTCCGGGGGTTCGGTAGTATTTATAGGAGTAGGTCTAGTTGTGTAATAGGATTAGGATGTATCAGCATCTCATCTGTTGATTATGATATATCTACAAAAATACAAATCAGAATTTAATATTTAAATTTAAATTTAATTAGATAAACTTAAAATAACAGATTTTTATCTTTTTGCCTTATCAAAATCCATGTAAATTTATTTTTTTTCCTTTTACACCCTTATAACAATTAAAATTGTATTTTGCTCCTATTTTATTAATTTGTAACATATAAAATTTAACAAATCCTTAAAAATAATAAATCAATAGTTTCTCTTTGTTTCGTCGATTTTTATCAGAAATAATCACTTTTTGCATTAAAAATCTTATTTCTTCATAAATAAATAATCAATTGAAATCTTAGAGAAACAAGACGACTTATAGACAATATAATTGAAAACAAGCACTTTTAATGGGTTATTGAATACAAATATTTGTATAAAAATTAGACACATCATTGAGCCTTCTGACAATTTGGGTGAGTCTCATTTCAGGTTCAAACAAGTTTGAATTTCAAGAGCCAGTGCGTGAATATGGCTTATGTGACTTACAATGCTCTAGTGCCCCTTTCACTTGGGGGGGTGGGTGTGTGTGTGTATGGGGGGGGGGAGGGGGGGCAGGAATTTGGGAAAGAATTGATCGATGTCTAGTTACAGTAGATTGGCTTGAACTTTTAATACTTGAGTTTCATGTCTCATCTAGTCCGAGTAGCATCAAATCATTGTCCACTATTAATTAATACAGAAGCTATTGATGTAAGTCGCCCAAAACCTTTTCGCTTTCAAAACTTTTGGGCCTCAATTCTAAAATCTGAGAAGGTTGTTGGTTCGTTGTGGAACACAATGGTACTTGGTGATAATCTCCATAGAGTATTATTTCTTAAAATTTGTAAAGTGAAGGTGGCTCTTAAGACATGGAAACATAAAGTAGTCGGTAATAAATCTCATATGAAGGAAGTGGAGGCTTTACAATTCAAGGATTGTATGAGACAGCTCTCTTCAGCGGATGTTGATATACTAAGGATTCGCTCTCGTGAGCTTCAAAAAGTCTTAATATGCAGGAGAAATTCTGGCATAAATAATCGCAAGTTGATTGGATCAAATTCAGAAATAGAAATTATAGCTATTTCCATCAAGTTACGTGTGTGCACCAAGCTAGGAACTTCATTTATAAGGTACAACGTATTTTAAGTTCAATTTACTAGACAAGTGGATGTTTCAAAGTGTTTGTCGATTATTTTAAGGATAAGTAGTCACCCACTCTTGACCAACGTCATGACACTAGAGGGGAGGGGGTGAATAGTGTTTTTTTAAAAAATAATTAAGAAATTGAACTTTTCATTCTATCTAGTCGACTTAAAAAGAGAATATAGTCGACTGGGGCGACAGATAAGAAGAGTATTTAATACAAGTCTGACCATTCGACTTATACGGAAACTCAGTCGACTTACCAGACAAGTGTTCGAAGATTATTTTATACAAGTCTGATCAGTCGACTGATAGAGGAGACTCGGTCGACTTGCCAGACAAGTTTTCGAATAAAACAAAGAAAAATTGAAATGCAAGAGAAGAAAATACAACCACAGAGAGAGTCAACCACAGAGTACACAGCGATGTATCCTAGTTCGGTCCTCCCGACCTACATCCAGTCCCCAAGCAACCTACTGGAGATTTTTCACTATTCTTGAAAAAAAATACAAAAATACCCTACGACGTTTGAAAACAACCTTGCCAAACCCGTAGACCTCTCTCACCAGTAGAGAGAGCACACCCACTCTACAACCTAGAAGGAAAACCCGACTCTACAACCTAGAGCCTTACTCTCCAACCGAGAGGACCACTCTCACAACCCGAGAGTGAAAAACAACAACAAAAAAGTTACAACAACCTATAGCCTTGTTTGTGATTTGCAATTTTTGTATGGTGGCTAATAGGTCAACTTCTGAAATCAGTGTAAAATGAATTCGATATTATACTAGACTGATTTTCAGAGAACCAAGACTTAGAGAATATGAATGTTTTTTAGAATGCTTGTTCTTTTCAAAAACAAAAGCTTGAAACTTAAGAAAAAAATGCTTGGAACCTTTACCAAGTGATTTTTACACTCTATTTATAGAGTTAGAATCACTGGACGTTGACAAATAGTTGCACCAACTGTCAACCAACGGAAATAAATATTTTGAATTTGAAAAACAAGTTTTAAAAACAGAAAACTGTCGTTACGGCTTGAACAGTTGACTGGGCTGCCATAATAAGTCGACTGGTCAGAGCTTGTATGAGTTCAGACAGTTTCGTACTAAGACAATCGACTGGTTCCGAAGAGTGGTCGACTGGTACTCAAGAGCTGATCTTTTTTAAGTTTATTTCGACCTTTTAACTTTTGTAAAACACTCAATTATTAAAAGATATGTGTGAGTGTGTGTGTGACAAGGCTATTACAATATTCTAAGACTCAAAGAATAAAAAAATTACAATTGTTATAAGACACTTAATACAAAATATTTGAAGCACTTGAGTCTTGTCTTGAACTTGAGTCTTTGACTTGAGCTTGAGCCATTGTCTTTATGTTTTGAATCTTGCTTGATCAAATGTGATTTGAACTTAGATCTTTGCAGTCTCATCGATTCTTTTGAAAGCTTCATTGGATAAACTTTGCCTTTGTGTATTGCACCATGGTATTTGTCTTTGATACATCCTGCAATATATATAGATGGTAGCACAACTTTGCATTGTGTTGTAGTCATCAAAACCAAGAATCAACAAGCGAGATCTATGATGTCATCCGCTCAATGCCTTTTAATAAATCACCTAGTCTTTGCGGTTTTTCTGGAATGTTTTACAAGCGCACATTGGTGGTGATTTTTTTTGCAGTTGTTAATGATTTCTGGCTCACGACATCCTTACCATCCGAGGGGAAGTCAAACTTCGTGACTCTAATTCCTAAGGTGTCTTATCCTTCAAGCACAAAGAATAATCACCTTATTAATTTTGGAAACTTCTCTTATAAACTTATTGCAAATCTATTAGTTAATCATTTGAAGACTATTCTAAGCTCTCTCGTCCCTGAGGAACATGGCGCCTTTGTTCCTAAGCATTTGATTTCGGGTAATGTATTTCTTGCTCAAAAAGCTTTTTATTCTATGTTCAGAAGTGTAATTCAATCTCATTAAACAAGAAGTGGCTAGTGGTAGGCTCTCAAGTATTTTTACTAACAATCAGAATACATCCCTCGGTCAATTACTTTATGCAGATGATAGTTTTTTTTCTCTAAAGCTAATATGTCTGAGTGTAAGGTGATTAAAAGGCTACTTGATACAAATTGTTCTCTCAGCGGCCAGAATGTGAATCTTAGTAAGTCCATTGTTTTCTTTGGAGAGCGTGTTGGTTTAAATAAGTGACCCCGCGCACTTAGATTTTTGCAGATAGAGGTGGATTCTATGCCGTTCAAATACTTTAGTACTATGATTAGCTCGTCCTACATCCTTGTTGCTAATTACAGTAATGTGGTGGAGAGAGTTTGTAAATGTATATACGATTGAAAGGCAAAAACTCTTAGCTTTGCGGGTAAAGTGGTTGTTCTGAAATCATTTGCTCAAGCTATCCCAAAAGTATATGTTAGCTCAAAGCTTGGTCCTGAAATTTATTGTTAATAAACTTAAGCAAGAATTGTAGGCTAAAGGTGTAATACCCTGATTTTCCAAATATATGAAAAATTATTTTATTTTGCACGTGGTGTGCACGTGCAATATTTTTGGTTGAATTAAATCTTATAATTGTTTTATTGTGATGTGTATGAATATTTAAATATATGTTTTCAAATTATTTTTATACAAAAGTCTTTTTCTTTAAATAAATAGAAAGCCATATTTTAAAGGCCTTTTTCTTAAAGCCCAAAATGTATTTTATTTTATTTATTTTAAAGCCCATGGATTAATTCATTTAAAAAGTCTATTTTATTTTTATATACAAATCAATTGCACAAATTTGGTCCTAGTTGCATGCACGTGCACTACACGTACACGTGCAATGCACACTCTCTTCATGGCCGGATTGTATTCTTTTTGGAGGGAGATTCAAAAGTCTTAGTGGTGGTCATGGTGTGGTAGTTATGTGAATGTGGGTAGTTGTGGTAACTTCTACTCTCATCCTAGCCTTCCATCCTACAACCAACCAACTAATCCTAGCCCTCCATTCTACTTCATTTCTAGTATAAATACCCCCCTCCCATGGCTATATTCATATGCAATTATATTTTCCCAAATCTATAGTCAAATTAGTAGTAGTTGTGAGATAAAAGATTGAGAGAATTGTGTGGGATTGCTTGCATTTGTCCAAGGAGGTGAGGCCGGCTATTCAAGGAGGGAAGCTTTCGGTGGTGTTGTGGAGCTTGTGCGCGCATCGTCTAGGAGGAGGTGCATCTTGTTGTAAGAACTTAGTTGCAAGTGTGTTGTTTTCTCTCCATATAAGGTGGGTAAAATTCTCCATATTTCTAAAGTAGAGATGCTTGCTAAATGAATGAATGATAGTGGGTTGATTTTCCTTATTACTGATGCTAGTATCATATTGAGAACGATGCATGAAAAATACTAATAAGAGTACACTTCTAATTGGAGATTTGACCTATGAATTGATTGGAATGTGAATATGCAGTTATATGTGATTTGATTAGTAAGAATCTAAGTTGGTATGGATTAATTATAACCATGAATGTTAATTTGGCTAATAAAGAGATTAGTGGCTTTAATTGTTGAGAAATGTTGAAAAGAAACGTTCTGGTAAGTCGACTTAGGACCTTGTAAGTTGACTTATATGCTCATTTAAGTCGACTGGTTCTGTTATAAGTCGACTTCTTGCGTAAATTATTTACTTAAAATCATGGATGTTTTCCTCTGGACAGCCAACTTACTATGGTATAAGTCGACTGGTACTGATGCATTTTTATAAACTCGAATGTTCTACTCTTTTGTAAATACATGAGACTTTATAAAGATAGTTTGGGAATTGTTGCATGAAATAAAATGTGATTTGAGATAAACGGTGTAATCAGAACTATGATTTTGATATGTGTATTTTTGGGAAATTATACCTTGCAAAAGGACTAGAAATGAAGAAGATTAGTACAGTAAAGATTGAAGTGACATTATAGATGTATGAAAACATGAATTATGAATATTCGTTAGTACTTCTCATTTTGAGAACAATGTGATAACCATGAAATGTGAATTATTCTTGTCGAAGAATAGCGTGACCAAATATGATGTGTGATTCCTTAAATTGAGATTTTAACCTGTTCAGTCGACCGAATGTGTGTAGCAGTCGACTGTATAGAACCTGAGAAATTACATAATTGAACTCCGCAAAACAGGCGACTGTGTTGAACGACAGTCGACTGTACTGTGATTAATAATTGAATTTGGAAACACTGCGGAACAGCCGACTGCCATGTGCAGCAGTCGACTCTTCCGAGTGGTTATTGAATAACTGAATTTGACTGAACAAGTCGACTGGAAGAGATCCAAGTCGACTGTCCAGAATGCTTTGTTATGTTAGAGAACATTATTCTGTATATTTGGAAGACTGTGAACTCTATGATTGATGTTGATGAACTCTTTTTATTGCTGTATGAATTTACATGAGACGAATCATAGTTTTGAATTGAGAATTTATATGAAATGAGTCATACTTTGAATAAAGAGTTACATGAATATGAATGCTAAGATCATAATATGCTGAGGCAATGAAAAATGAACTCATGAGCTGGGAATGCTCAGATTATGTTAGAATTTGCGAATTGGAATTGAAATGAAAGAGTAGCTAAGTCTCCCCCGGCAGTTGAAAAAGAAATTGAAATGAATATTGAAAAGAAAGACCAAGGTTGGTCATGTTGAAATGAATGAATAAGTCCGGTTTGGTGGAGAGGCTAACTCTAGAGCTTTGATTTTGTTCATGATTCTAATAAAAACTAAGGATTAGTACATAGTGGAGGCGTGATGAAAGTAGGAAAAAAACACGAGTGAGAGCCATCGGATTGCGGTGGAGGGTATTTCACAGGTTCTTCACGATGAGTCGTGACATGACGTGGATACAGCTCCAGGGTGCCGTGGCGGCGGAGAGTATTTCACAGGTTCTTCACAATGCGTCGTGACATGACGTGGATACAGCTCCAGGGTACCGTCCCTGTGGTGACACTTGTGGGGTGTTTGGTGACTGCATGAGGATCGTATGCCATGAAGGAGGCTGAATTGTCCATAGGTTCTTCACGATGAGTCGTGACATGACGTGGGATTCCCCTCCAGTTTCTGTACACGTGCTTGCACTCATAGATCATCTAAGACACTACCGTAGTTACAGTAGTAGATTAAGTCATGGCGAGGGATTGAACCCTACAAAGATGAAGAACAATTAAGAGGCTTGCCCTCGGACCTATGTAGTATGGGATGCATAGAATCCGAACAAGTGCGCATTAGTGTCATCTAATATAAATAAATGCATTAAGGACTAAGTTCACAATCACAACACGACATTAATAGGGTAGTCCCTTTTATTTGGAATATGACAAGTTTGTGTTTGCTAAATATGGAAAATTAAGTTATACTATTTCCGGCATAGAGAGGATGGCCGTGTATAATGATCGTCGGTTGAATAAACTGACGTACCCACAGTCTTATATGCAGGTAAATGGCATGTTAAAAGTTAAAGAGGAATGGATGCTTAAAGATTTTACCATGTTGTTGTATATTTATTCAAATGTTGTATATTTTACTTCCGCTGTGCAAATGAAAAGTGTAATATTGATGTAAACTCTGATGTAAAAAGAAAAGTTTAAATTTTCCTGTAAAATTGTACTAAAGAAAGTGAAAAGATCCTGTAGAACATCTCGAATTCAGTGTATTTGGGATTCGGGGCGTTACAAAAGGTAATGGTGATAAGGGTTTGCGTATGATCGAAGGGATAGAGTTTGTAGACCCATTCAGTTATGTGGTATTGGTTTGAGATGATTTGACACTACTAGCGAGCCTTATGGCTAAAAATTTGGCTCGAGTTTTTAGTAAACTCAATCAATATTATTTAAATGGTTATCTAATATTAGCTCTTTTCATCTATGTGGGATAATCATTGTCTGACACGATGTTCGCGGCTCTGACACGCTTTCTACACTGGTAAGGATCTAATTTGCAATGGCCTTTGTCGGGAAGTAGGTGTTAGGATGGAGATTGATGTCTTCTCTGATCCTTTGATCGTTTGTGATCCCCTAATAGAATGAGCATCACTGCTTCTGTTGCGTTGTTAAGATCTTCAACGAGAGTTTCCAATTTTATCTCCCCCTAAAAGGAATGGATTCTGGCTGTGTTGGAGTCTAGCCTCCCACGTTCGATCACTAATATTGTGCTACAAATGCCAATTCCAGTGAATGAATTCGCTGATCGCCTCCTTTGCTATAATTCATCTCTATCAATGGTCACTTTGAAGATTCTGTATTCAACTGCTAGTAGAAAGAATTACGAGGTGTCTTTTTCAAATACTTTGATCCACAAACTGAAAGTCTCACCAAAAGTTATTGACTGGTTGTGGATAGTTGCATGCGGTGGAATTCCTACTAGGTCGTAGTTGGTTCGTCGTGAGATGCAGGTGGTGCCTACTTGTTCAATTTGTGAGGTAGGGGACGAAACAATTGAACATTTTTTTCTTTTATTGTATTCTTGTTCATCAAGTTATAGCATTCTCGTGCAACATATGGACATTAATGTCAACATGACATTCTTACCTGATTTATGGCCAAAGTTAGAGGAAATTTTACTTGGTTCATCTACTAAAAAATAGTTCTTTTAAACCTTAATTATTATCACTTTGTAGTATTTTTGTAAAACTTGATGTAGAGTCTGTTTTGAGGGAGTGCGTCATCTCACACACACTATGGTTTCCAATGCAATTTCTGACGTTGTTGAGAGGTGAAATATTCTTGGTGGTTTTTTTTGCTTTAGTGAGTTCTTACAATGAGGTCCAATGGATGGGTCACAAATCGATCTCCGCTCCTCACCATGTGTAGGAGCTCTTGATCAAATGGTTTGCGCCGCCTAAAAGATCTATTAAACTCAATTTTGATGGGTCCTTGGAAGGGAATAATGACGGCTGCAGTTTTGTTTATCGAAATTGGTGTGGTCAGTTGTGTCGACATCTATCAATGTTACTGAAAAAAGAGATTTGTGGATGGCTCTTAGGGTCTTTCATCTGCTATCTCCCAATGGCATATTTTTATTGATGGACACTCGAAGCTCGTTATTGATCAGATTTGATATCTAGCGAGGGCCATATTCTTTTTGAGAAATATGGTCATGACCTAATTTCTTAGGATATATTACTCATGTTTGAAGGTATGGATATTGTAGCGCCCCGAATTTCCAACAAATAAAATTAAAAATACGTGGCACAAACTCCAGAATTAACTTCAATGTAATCATAAACACAGTATCAAATACATGAAAAAATTAAACTTTTTATTACAACTGTTCTTTCTTTCATTTACACAACGGAAAATTTAATACATTTATTACAACACAACCCAACACTTAAACCTTAATCATCTTAAATCCAAGCTTCTACTTTACTCGGGCAACTCACTTGCAAGTCCTGCGAAAACAAACTGAAGAGTGGGCACGTCAGTTGAAGGCAACTGACAACTATAATAATAGTGATACTTCTAGATCTCACAATCACAAACTTGATGCATAACAATAATAAATAGAACAACAAGTGAAATATACTAATACAATAATAACATATGGAATATGAAACAACGATGAATGAAACATAAATGATAAGTGAAACTAGGCTAAGTGTCAAGTGTATGAGATGAAAACAGAAAACAATCATGCATAAAACAAGTCAAGAAACACAAATGCATATGATGATTTCTAATGCATACTTGTCGAATTTTAGGCATCTCATATGACATAGGTCCGGTGCCAGCCCTTATCATTCTCCACTTTATTGGGTTCAATCCCACATTATGAAACTAACCTACTACAGTGATTACTTTAAGATTTAAATTAATCTGTGAGTATCTAGCCCATGCCCCGATAATTCCAGAGGTCATTCTCTATCCACAGATAATTTCGGAGACAATTTCACTCACACCTGAGAATCTTCGAGAATATCCCACACCGCAAGCCATGGTGCCTCATCACACGAATATCCCATGAGCGTCGCCTCGATCCCGATAATTTTGGACAACAATTCCACACCGCAGGTAATTCCGGAGACTATTTCACTTACACCTAGATAATTCCGGGGACTATCTTACACCGCAGGTCATCCTGAGGCCCTCATACTCACGTTTGCTCTCATTTTATCACAACTCTAATTAGTGCTTGTCCTTATGTTTATTATGTTTAATTGGAATCACAGTCTCCCTAGAGTTGGGGCACCCTACCAGACTTAAATTTACTGAATCAAAACAAAGGCCCCACTAGCCATATTCCAACAAAATCCCACTCAACAGCATACTAGGGTCCACCCAACCTCTAGAGTCTCATAACTCAAATATCATCTCAAATAGTTCTTTACGTCACATAAATCCAAAATCATCTAGCTCACAACGATGATTTCCCACACTTCCAATAATCAAAACCAAGTACTTCTTTGTACAACTATATTTACATAATTTGTCAAAAACTGAAACAAACATCAATAAAAATGGGATTTTATATCCTTAAACAGTAGAAAAATGTGGAATGTAATATTCTTGAATTTCGAGAACATTTACTTTATAAAACCAAAAAAATCTGAATTAAATTCCATTTAAAATTTAAAAATACACTCTCTGAAAGTAGTAAGATCTGAATCCAACTGCTTTGTAAAAATTGAGAATCATCGTTTGCAAATTCGAAAAATAATCATTCAAGAAAAGAAAAAACTGCAGCAAAACTGAGTGTGAAAACCAAGTCATGACAGTAGGCGACATTCAAAAGTACAAAAGTTGCGCTTGACTGCCAGCATTCAAAAAGAAACACAACTCAAAAATCATGGTAGTCGACTAGCAGGCACAGTGCAAAAATCTGCAGTCGACCGCCAGTAGAAAATGTGGCGACAGCTCAGTCAAGTCATTCGACCGCACAATAAGTTCAAAGAACTGCAGTCGACCGACATGCAGTCTGCAACAGCCATTTAAACTTTGGAGGTCTCTTAAATTGATATATGTTTATATTGATTTCATATGATAAAAATATGTAATAAAAACATGTGTATCTTGGCCAAACTATCTCAGTACATACATCAACCAAAATCCTTTCATAAACTCCATAAAAATCCAAATTTCCTAAAGCCATAACATTGAATAAAAAGATTTTAAAGTAAACTTTTCATATGAGGATTTCGAATACTATAATACAGTCAAGATTCTTTCACATACAGAAATATGACTACATATATACGTGTCAATACTGAAATCTAGCCACTTTGGAAAAACTGATAATCAATGTTTGCAATTCCTTCAAACTGATATATATATATATATATGTATATATATATATATATGATGAAATTTATGATATAGCATGTACATCTTATCCAATCTACCTCAGTTCATCAATCAAATTCATTCTCAAGAATAAACTAAACATGATCATTGCATATTAAAAATTTGATTTTTATCAGATGGAATCAATTAATTCTATCACAACAATACATTCATGACAGAATCACTAATATATGCTTTAAAACAATCAAAAATCCACATAGAAATTTCTAGCATGACATCTACTCAATCATGATCCAAGAACATATCAAAGGAGTCAAAGAATCATTCACTAATTAGAGTTTTATTCATGAAGAAGTTATTCAACTACTATTCATAGAGATTTACCCTCTAATAGATCCACATCAAGTTTTATAATTATGCAAGATATATCATATTCGATCAATCATCATCATAGTATACAAGCATATAACTGTCACGCCCCGTTCCCAAAAAGGAGATACGGAATACGGATACGTGAGACGACATTATTATTTATATATTATTTAATTCTTTACAACTTCAGATATGGGACTATTTTTTAAACACATGTTCACCTCAAACCCCGTGCACACAGCACGTCAAGAGAAAGCAGTGGCCTTGTCTCTTTTTCCTTTGAGCGGGCCCCACTCCAATGCCTCCACGTTGGCATGTGGCTGACGCCACATTCACAAACAGCATGCTACTACATGTTGTTTATTATCAAAGCCGTGGGCCCCACCCTTCAATCAACACTTCAACATATTTACAAAGAATGCCATCAACTCTCTTTATATGTGTGTGTGTGTGTGTGTGTGTGTGTGTGTGTGTGTTATAGTATAGTTCTTTTAAATTACGGGGTGTTACACACACCCTCCTTCAGAAATTAATGTCATCGCTGAGCACGGGGCATGCACAATCTAGTGCATGATCTACTTTCTAGACGTTGTGGAGTATCTGCTCTTCTATCAGCCTGATTAATCATGATCCCGAAATTCACTGTCCGATCACTCATAATTCCAGATTTAATTGAGCTGCCCTCCTATCCGCCCGACTTAGTCATGATCCCGGAATCTACCGCCCGATCAATCACAGTCCCGGAATCCACCGCCAGACTGGGTCTATAGTCC